>OX456984.1:45933909-46505909 GCA_949752695.1 Melanostoma scalare
TGACATAAACTTTAGTCGTCCTTTTTTGTACTTTTGTGTTAATGTTTTATGTTTATTTAAAAAAATTGTTTGTTAATGTGAGCAAGGGTTGATCCCTGACTGAAACCTGCACCGAAATACTAAAATTTGGAATGAGCCCACACACCACGCAACACAGAAACGCTTGTAGGCTAAAAATATCAAAAATAAATAGGGTGACGCAGCAGAGCTGTAGGAGTATTTGGGCTTAGTGCATTTCTCTCAACCATACCTACGAGAGAAATGGAGGGGACCTACTAGTTTCTGCCGAAAGGCTAAGTTAGAAAGCGCTTCTCATGGTATAAAATAAAAAATGTATTCTTAAGTCTTAATGGTATGGCCTTTGGCCGTCTACCAGACTGACATTACTTAGAATTCTCAATTAAAAATCGCAAATATTTTTACATTGTATATAAAAAAGAAAAGAAATATTAAGTTCGTTTTGAATTCGATTATTAATTTAAAAAATCTCTTCTTTGCGCAGAGGCGATATCGTAACCAATGAGCGCTTCTCATGGTAATGGGAATATTCTCGGATGCCTTTCCTATTCCTCGGGAAAGGCGATTTCCGAGGCGCTACTATTTTATGTTTCAGGGATTCGAACCTTGAATTCCACTGAGGACATTTGAATTGTCTGTTTTTAGAACAGCCGAATCAAATATTTATTCTTTTGAAAGTAAAACAGAGGTTGTTTTTAGAGGTATACGGTATACCCAATCAAAATTAATTAAAACACATAAAATTAGTTTTATAGTATAAATAAATAAAAAAGTATTCGAATGTCATTAGTGCTTGAAACAATTTCAAGCATAAGGCTGGCTGAATGAAGGGCTATCGCCTATCGGGAAGTCCAATTTTCGACCAACTGGGGTTGTATATCGGTCAAGCGTTGTTCAGAATTAAGTTGTTTATTGTTAAATGGCAAAGCGTACCGACCACACACATATCACCAATTGTCAAATTGATAGTCACTAGAAACAGTGTTGCCAATTTAAAAACCAAGCCTCTAAAAAAACATTTGATATTAGATTGATATGGAAGTTTGACGAACTGAATCATAAAAATCAGAAAAGTTTACAAGCTTTGTTCACAAGTAAGCCTACTCGTTGTGAAATGGCAAAACGTACAGAAGCAAAAGCATTTCAAATATGCTCTTAATTCTTGGTGAAAAAGTTTCCAACTTAAAATAAATCCGCAAAATTAAAAACAGAAATAGAATCGTGAAGCAGGAACGACACTTTTTGAATAAGAAAAACGAGAAAATTTAAAACAACTTTCAAAAAGGTTATTTTCTCATTTTAAGTAATTTTGAATCGAAAGGAGACCGGCTACATAGTAACTTACACTAACTTTGAAGAACTAATCAAGAGCATAACTATAAGTAAACTAGAGTAGGGGAGCCAAACGAAGGCCCGGTCCAAGAGCTTCAAAATAAAACCAAGTTCTGGCTTTACATACTTACTTACCTAGGCGGGCATTACAGTTTGGGGTGAACCTGGGCCTCAACCAACATCTTTCTATAACGACTTCGATTTCGGGCGAGCTCTCTCCAGTTTCGCACTCTAAGTCGGTTGAGGTCTTCATCCACTTGATTGCGCCACCTAAGACGAGGTCTTCCCCTTCCGCGATTTCCCTGCAATGTGCTTTCGAAAACCCGTCGAGCCGCAGCGTTTGGGTCCATCCGCTCTACATGACCCAACCATCGTAGCCTCGCGATGCGTACTCTTCTGGCTATGCCCATGTCGCGGTACAGCTCATACAGCTCGTTGTTGTATCTTCTTCTCAAAACATTGTCTTCGCATACGGGACCAAAGATCATTCGGAGTATTTTTCTTTCGAAAAGACCAAAAGTTTCCTCATCCGCTTCCGATAAGGTCTATACTTCCGCGCCGTAAAGCAGGTCTGGGATGATCAAGGTCTTATACAGAACAGAACTTCAGTTTGTCGCCTTGCCTAAAGCCTTTTTCGACATCAAAGGTCTCGGTGAGTTCTTTACCGACCTTGACGGAGCAGCGTAATTCTCCAAAGTCATCCTGCATAGTCGTACGAGTTTTGCAGGGATACCGGAACTAGACATGGCTCTGTACAACTCGTCTCTGTAAATACTGTCATACGCGGCCTTGAAATCGATAAAGAGATGGTGAATATCGATATTATGTTCTCGGGTTTTTTCCAAGATCTGCCGTAATGTGAAAATTTGGTCTATTGTGGACTTTTCTGGCCTAAAACCACATTGATAAGGACCTATCAAGTTGTTGACGCGGGGTTTTAGACGTTCACATATTACAGCAAACAAGATCTTATAAGCGACGTTAAGGAGGCTTATCCCTCTATAATTGGCGCAATTGTGAGGGTCTCCCTTCTTTAGGATCGGGCATACGATACTGAGGTTCCATTCATCGGGCATGCTTTCTTCCGACCATATCATGCAGATCAGCTGGTGTATGCTCCTTTCCAACTGGTCTCCAGCTGCCTTGAAAAGTTCGGCATCAAGGCCATCTGCACCTGCAGTCTTATTTGATTTAAGTTTGCATATAGCAAGCTTAACTTCTTCTAGGTCGGGAGGACGGCATTCTTGATCATCGTCCAAGCTGAATGGGGCAATCTGCCTGACAGCGGAATTTGTGTCCTCATCGCCGTTAAGCAGTCTGCAGAAATGATCTTTCCAGATCCTCAGTAGCGACTTTGACTCTATAACTATGTTTCCCTGCTGGTCTTTACAGGCTTGAGTTCGGGGTTTGCCACCCTGGCAGGATCTTTTTACCTTTTGGTAAAACTTCCGAATCCCGTTCCTGTCATGGCACCTCTCTATTTCCTCAAACGAGCGCTTCTCATGCTGCTTCTTTTTCTTTTTGTGAATTCGGTGTTCTTCCCTTCTTTACATCTTACATCGGGCTTTACACTTACGATGTATTTCAAGCAGAAATTCCAATAGGAAAGGAAGCGTCAAAAGTCAGTACCACGAGCTGATATTGACTACCTTTATCACTTATAACCAAGATGCAATAAGATAAATAGCCCTAATCTTTGGTCAGCGCGTTTTTAAGAGAAAGTACCTAGTCTAGTAAATATAAAGCACAAAGTTTACGGGTCATCAAAACACCTTCATGGCTTTCACTAACCAGTGACAACCTGAAAATATACTTGGCTTAAACGTAAAGAGTACTTAAATTTTGACAGTTCAGGCAAATGAAGTGAAGTGCCAGTCCTAGAAAGCAAAAAAGGGATAAACTAAGTAGGGTTTTGTTTCTCAATTGACTTCTTAGCCCAAAAAAACGACTGAGCAGCTTAGTGATTTTTTTCTTTTGCAATAGAACCAATGGTTGCACTAGGTCTTGCCTTGACTCAGGTAAAACTAAACACTATTTCCACGGACTTACAAGTCTAACCCTCTCGCCTCTCGAAGATAGTAGACACTCTTATCAGATTCACAACACAAGATGATCCTTATTCATACTTGAAATACGTAAGAGCTTTAAAAATTTGATCTATAAATCCATTTATAGCCAATGTCATAAAACTAATGGACTCAGCCACCCACAGCAGCCAGAATCATTAAGCGATTGCAACCAAATGTTATTTATTCTCCCAATCTTATTCCGTCATCTGTAATAATTGCTCTCATAATTTCACACAGACATTTTGCACTGTGATTTATAGATGCGACCGTTCCTACCTAATGCATAAATTTAAAAGCAAGCGCCAAATAGAAAATCTTATCTAATTCACTCGTCAAGATTTATAGACACGATTCGTTACTCAAGCCAAAATTTGGACAAAAAAAAAAGGATAAACTGTTTTTGCTTTGAAAATTAATTAGTTTCTAGTTCGCACTGGTTCGCTTTCACATCTTGGCAATTAAAAATATAATAATCTAATTAAATTGAGTGCTGTTTTTATTTTAGAATATTTTTTCTATTTACACATGGGTAGGTATCTCATTTCGAACCCACAACATGCGCCACCCTCTCTGACTAAAACGAGCACGTGCGACCTTCATCATTGATTTGCTTTGCTTGTAATACTTATGAAGGTCTGCTCTATTGTGGTCGGTGTGAGAAAAATAATGTTTTTCTTTTTTTTTTTTTCAAATTTTGCATTTATTTTCATAAATTAGAAAAAATCTCCTTTTTCATTATATGCGGATGCAGTGCAATACCACTACCTCAATTAGCATTGCCACATAGACTTGCTGAAAAGTAAAAAAATCATCAACAGAATCTGCTTACTCGTAGTGCACGCAGTGTTAGTTAAGATAATCTAATAAGGTTTGTGGTTTCTATGCAGGAAAAGAAACTGTTCTACTTGTGATCTGATTTATACGTGCACGTGGATGAAATGCAATACAGGCATCCAAGGTGTGGAGAGAAAATGGAATATAGTATTGTCGCAAGATGAAGTGATATCAGAAATGGAAGCTCTTAAAAAAATAGGCAGCGGTTTGAATTGATAATAAAAAAATATGAAGAAACACTATATTTGAATCCAAGGATGTCAAAACATTTAATAAACTCTTTTCTGATCTTCGTTGTCTGCGAAATCAGTCAAATCTCTCGTCAGTTGATAGTAGTGTAATTTTTCCCCCAAAATCCGCTCAAGAAGAATAATCAAAAAATAAAATAAAAATTTGAAAACAACGCTATATTGTATATACTGAGGTTCTATTGTACCATCCATATGAAGGAGCTGTCACTTTCCTTGACTAAAAAGCCAGCTTTTGCGTCGGCATATGACTTTTACGTGGAAAAGAGGTCTTAAAAGTAAAATGAGACACTTTACTTTGTGTACCAGATTTTCAAGGTTTTTCTTAACTGCTACTTTGATTCATCGGAAAACAGTAGTTACTACTAAAAAATGTGAAAATGTTGTCTTCAAACAAAATCGATCCGACCGAACATCACAGTATTATTAAAAAATTTTAATTTAATATCTCGATATATTTAAATTTCATATGATTAAAAATAATAGCATGCCATAAGGTTGCCTAAAATGATCTATTACGAGTTTTATCATAACGGAAAAATTTAAAGTTCCTTCTAAATAAAGGGTGTTTTTTTTGTAGAGGTATAGAACTTTGAAATGAAATAAAACAAAGACGATTTTTTTTATTGATATGAAATTTACTTCATTCGAAAGACAATCTTCTGGCATTACAATTTAAATATGATTTCTGGCATATGACCGCCACGGCTGGCTCGGACGTAGTCTAATCTGGAGGTCTAATTTTCGATGACTTTTTCCAACATTTGTGGCCGTACATCGGCAATAACGCGCCGAATATTGTCCCCCAAGTGGTCAATCGCTTCGGGCTTATCGACGTAGGCTAGCGACTTTACATATTCTCACAGAAAATAGTCAAGCGGCGTTAAATCGCACTATCTTGGAGGCCAATTCACGGGTCTGAAACTTGAAACTATGCGGTCACCAAACGTTTCCTTCAATAAATCAATTGTGGCTCGAGCTGTGTGACATGTTGCGCTGTCTTGTTGAAACCACAACTGCACATCATGGTTGTTCAATTGATGAACGAAAAAGTCAGTAATCATCGCTCTATAGCGGCCACCATTGACTGTATCGTTCTGGCCTGCATCTTTTTTGAAGAAGTACGAACCAATCATTCCACCACCTCATAAAGCACACCACAAAGTCAGTTTTTTTTTTGGATGTAACGGTGTCTCAACATACACTTGAGGATTATAATTACTCCAAATAGGTACGGCAGTTTTGTTTATCGTATCCATTCAACCAAAAGTGAGCTTTATCGTCAAACAAAATTCGCTTTTGAAAATCAGGATCGACGGCTATGATTTTCAAAATAAATTTGCACAATTTGGAAGCGTTGTTCAAGCGTCAGTCTATTCATGTTGAAATGCCAAACCAAACTAAACATAAATCACTTGACAGCTGACAAAATGGACGCCAGTTAAAAAAGTATTGCCAACTTAAAGTTCTGTCTCTACCTCTGAACTCTAGCTCCTTTCGTATGTATAGCTTTTATCCTTGCATGGTATAAAACAAAGCCACGCTGTTTGTCTGTATACTTAGATCTTTAAATCTACACAACAGATTTTGATGCGGTTTTCTTAAGTAGATAGAGTGATCCTAGAGAAAGGTTTATATGCATATCTCATCCCGATATTTCTACGGCAACGGCAACATATTTGGGAATTTATAAACTTCTTGGCCGATCCGATATTATTTTCACCATTAAAATGTTATTCATTCCCATGTTCCGATGAGAACGGTAACTTATACGAGAACTTAGTGCTTTTAATGAAAATACTCCACACCTACGAGCCGATTTGAATGAAACAAAAATGGTCTAGAACCTGATAAATGACATAGGCTATATTTCCTTTCCATATTCCCTCGGGAACATAACCACACGGTTAAAAATCCTGGCGTTAAATTTAATATTTTTGAGGTTGCATATATGACCAGTCCAAAATCGTATTTAAATGTAATACTTTGAATATATTTAATTTTCAAATTCAATAGAAGACATATTGGAATTCAATACTGTTTTGTATTAAAAAACAAGTTCGTATTATTAAATAGTAACACAGATAAGTATTAGTATTTGAACCAAAATATTAAAATTTATCACTTCTTATATTGGTTTTAAGGTCATTTATATTAGAACTAATTACGTTGGGTATTGAAAACATGTATTTTTTATTCAAATTCAATATTTTTTTACTTGTTTTAAACCCAAAGCGGGTTTAAATGTAATACAAGTTTATTAAATCTTAATACAACTAAAGGCTTGATTGGATTACTTTTTAACCCATTTAGTATTGAAAACTAATACTTATTTATTAAGTTTCAATACTATTGAAGATTTGATTGGATTACTTTTGTATTAAAAAGTAATACTTACTTATTAAATTAAAAACAAAACCTTAGATCCTTAAAAATCTAAAGTAAATCTTAAACTTTCAGAGTAAACAAAGAAACAATTCTTTTATAAAACGGTTATTTTATTGAAAAAAAGAAATCTTATATATATGTAATGACTTAAGCTTTTAAACACAAATATTATTCAAAAGAAAAAGGCTTCAATATGAAAACTTAGTTTCTTAAAACATAGTGCTCAAATGGCTTTTTAAGAATAATACTATAGAACTTTAAGAAAACTGTTTGGTTCCCACTTACTGACCGTAGGTACTCAGCTCCCGCGCGCCGTCACTAACGTCCTTGGAGAAGAGTCCTTGAGCGTATTTGTTCGGCTGTACTCATCCAAAATGTACGCTGCTGAGCTTGTTTTTATAAATGCTTTTAATCCCTGTAACATTAGGAAAAATTTTTATTTATATAATTACAGTAAATTAAAAATTAAAAAAGCTACTTACTTCCTTGTATAAAAGAGACTGCTTCCAATTGCTGCTCCTTGTTTTTCAAATGTTCAGATTCAGATATTTGATTAGAAGGCTCTTCATCAACTGTTTCAAAAGAACCACAAGGAAGCAGGCACAGTCTGAATACTGCCGCACTATATCGATCTTTCTAAGTGAATACGTTCACCAGTTTTTCGTTTTCTACGACTAGAACAAAAACAAATTTTAAATTAGCAAGGTTTACACTCACCAAGAAATAAATATACATAGGTATGTACATATATTAATTACACTCAAACTTGCTGTTTATTGCTTACTTGTAAGAAGGATATCTCCATTTGAAACGCCAAAAGATTCAGATGATTCATTTGTCTGACTTTTACTTTTTTTAAAAGTGATAGTTTTTTTTTTCCTTGTTTTTCACTTTAATGTAGTAACTAAATTGTTCATTTGAAACTCCATGTTGAACGACCGACGCGACGTGTTAAAACAAACTAACGTTTTCTTTCGACAAAACTATATTCGATATTAAAATGTAATATGTACTGAAGGGCTAAGTATTAATACCAAGATACTAAAATCGAATACTGGAGGGTTAAAATGAATACCAAGATATTAAAATCTAATCTAAAAGGTTAAAAATCCATATCTGGGTCTTAAAAATTAATACTGGAGGGTTTAAAATTAATACCTGGTGGGTATATAACTCTAATATTAATGTGTTCAAAATAAATACCTCGAGAGTTTCGCACTAAATAAAATTATTGAATTTTAATACAATCAAATGTTAGATTCCAATACTTTATTTTACTATGCAGTTTCTACTGGAATGTAGTACAGAAATATTAAAAATAAGTATTGTTGTGTATTAGAATATATACTGTTCCATAAGTGCAATACAGTACAGTTTCGCGTTAAATACAAAATTTAGTAAATTTTAATACAATCAAATATTAAAATTCAATATTTTATTTTTGAACATTATAATATGGTCACTTTAATCCCAATCTTTTACTAAAATCAAATAACAAATTATTGGATTTTAATATTTGAAGGTTAAATTTCAGTGGTAAAGTATTCAAAAGGGCATTTTAGTGGGAGATGTATTGAATTTTAATACCAAATTATTAAAAAAAATGTTTAATAAAGTTGAAATATTAAAAACAAATTATTCTTGTATTGCATACGGCTGTAATACGAGGGCCGTATTAAAAAACACCCCAGGATTTTTAACCGTGCAAGAACTTAGAAAATAGTGAATCAATTTAAAAAATTCTTTCACAGTCAGAGTGCTTCACTGTCCCTGAAGAACTTATACTTTATACCATCCACATTTTTCCACTGTAATGGAAATTCGAAAACTATTTTGCTTAATTTACTCCATAGGCGTAACAGAGCGATTAGCCTCAAGAATACGGCCTAGCGCACTTCTCACTACCATGCCTTGTGAGAATATGGAGGGAACCTATACAATTTTCTGCCGGTTCGGAATGGCTAATTGAGAAATCGCTTTTCATGGCCATGAATTTACTATCGGAGGACTTGCCAATTCCTCACGAGAGGGGATATCTGTGGAAAATTAATCTATTGGGACTTAAACCTCCCACGAAGCATGCAGACATGCTAAACATTTGGGAACCACCATTCATTTTCTTGTATTTCCTTTAAATTATTCATGGAAAATACTTTTGTTGTGAAAATTCTTTATTTTACGACTATAAGGCTCTGGACACGAAATGAGCGACAATCGACTGACCGATGCAAAAAAACTAAAACACTTGAGATCGTATCGAGGTGGTCACATAAACCCTGAGCGTCTGACCGATTTTTTAAGCGACAGAGCGACGCGACGCACACCCACAAGGATTATACCAATAAAAATAGAAAACTAACCTCAAACATAAAACCAGCCGTTGTTCTGAACTTATTGATTTCTTTTGTCTTGTTAATTTTAGTCGAACTTTTTCCAACAGTAAATCAAAAGATGGTACTGACATACGACAATACTGCCAAAATCGATCGATATAAATGATAAAATTCACAATGGCCCCTATCACAACGCCTGTCGTAGCGATTTCGGACTACGAATACCAAAATGGAAGCATCACAGACGCCGATGTAGTGAATGTTTTGCCACAAAATTAGTAACTATTAATAAAGTTATTAACAAGTTATAAATATCTGTTGCCAAGCGTTCATTATGATAATGTTTTTAGTCATTTCTATTTGACATTCGTAGTCCGAAACTGCTACGACGGGCCTTGTGATGGGGGTGAATAATTCACCCTTTCACGATTTATGGACTGTACACCAAATCTACGGATTCTCGATCTATAAAAATGAACACGACTTTCAATTATAAGCTACGACGAATCGCACTTGACGATGGCATTTTCCCAACTAATCGCTCAGTGACGTCGTTTAGTAATTGGAAATCTATCGGTCAGATTCGTCGCTCAGCGCCGCGTCATTCAGTCGCTCGTCGCTCATTGCGTGGCGGAAGCCTAAGAGTTCAGCAGTGGGTTTCCGGTTTTTGTCGCAAGTTACAATAGTAATAAATTTGAATGATCGCACTGCTGCAGTAAACTGGGTCTATAAATGCCATGGTGAAAGCTGTAAAATGTCAGCTGAATAATTTTATTTCCTCTCAGACTGTATACGATCAAGCGATTGAACGAAGTGATAGTGAAGTTGCATTGAGCAAAGATTCGACGATATCGTTAAAGATAGACAATTGAACGATAATAATTGTTTTCAAAGTCACGCGATGAGGATGGCCCTGACAGCTTGCACTCTTAATCTTTTTTTATTAAGTATGATAAGATTTTGAAAATATTACTTATAAAAAGCTTTTAATAATTTGTGCTCACAGGTGTGCTTCAAGAAGATAGTCAAATTTTTTTTACCGAAAAATATAAAGCCAAGAAGATCCAAAGCTCAGCTAAAAAGCTTATGTGCATTGATTGCTTCCAAAAACAAACATAATCCTCCTAATATCTGCTTCATTTTGGGGCACCTTGTCCTGCTTCTTAGTCAGTAAACATGGTTGACGTTTTTTACCACCAAATTTTATTAGCTTGCCTTTGTTGTGATATGTTTTTGTTCCATTGGTCTTTACCGAGCTCACTTTCTTACTGCTTCCGGTCTCTATGAGGATTTAATGTATTTTCCCTTTGCCATATTATTGTAACCTTGACATAATATCTTCAGTCTAATGAGTCATCGCCAAGATTCCCATCCATTATCATTGACTCATAAACTTCCCTAAGTTTTCGCCCACCTAGCCTACAATAATTCTTATCGATTAAAGATTTTGTTCAACTTTTCCAAGAATAAAGGTAAAGAGGAAAACTTAAAAAAACATGACTTCAGCAACCTCCTACCATTGGATTAACTGTAATATCTTGAAATATCATTCAAGGCATCATCAACACCCACGCCTTTTAAAGGTTTTATGCTTTCGTCCAACTGTGTTTTTTTTTTGCCTTTTTGATGATGATGATGATGAAGGTGGAACTTCTCATCTGCCCACATAAAAGATGGTAGCTTTTTGCTCAATATTTTGCTCAGTATAAAGTTCTCTTTTTTTGCAGCCTCCGCAATGCTAAAAATAGCTGCGAAAATGTAAATCTACAAGTTAATCATAATTTATATTCCTGCTGTTTTACCACATCATCCGCATGCTTTAGTGGGATGTTTCCCTTTGGGCTTCTTAGTCCAGCTGCACGAGGTACCCAATTCTTATGTCGTCTCTACAAAAAAACTACACGATATGAATGAAAATGCGAATTCAACGATGAATGCGTAGCTGCGTGCGATTAAGGATGATGGTGGCTCGAGATACTACTTGAATCAGAAAATAGCGAATACAGTTTTCTAGTTGCTGTATGGTGTGTGTTAACAAAAAGGTGAAAGGCACAAAAAGTTTTTTTTTTGTTTATTCATAGTCGACGTCAAAGTCATTTCACTGTCGGTTGGTCGTTTGTCTACTCTACGTGCGTGTACACCATTAACACTACACAGGGCAAAGTCATTGACCGGTAATCATCCAACGGGCTGGTCTATGTGCGTTTTGGCATAGCAAGAAGTATTGATTTTTGTTCGGTTAGGGGGTTGTTTGGACATATACCTAGTGTAATAAACTTTTTTGCTTTTGTATGTCCTTCGGCTTTATTGGCAGTTTTGCGTGTGGAATAGCAATATATAGAAAAGCAACGGACATTAGCTACCATCAAGTGACCTTTGAGAAAGGCAAAGGAAATTTAATTTTATGGAAAAGGAAAATATTATTTCATATTACATACTACTTTTGTGTAATGGGCAAATAGTATTTCACCATAGGCGAAATAAAATCTGTAGTTGCTTTGAACGCTTCAAAATTCCATCTAGTAAAAGGAAACCTTTGCGAAATTTGGTTTCACTGGTACAGTTCCTTCTTTCAAATCGTGTTGTTTGTATAGAGCATGAAACATAAGGCAAATTAGAGCTCGACCAACCCCCGGGGTGAACGTATTTCAGCTCCAGGAACCCCAGGGCCCAATGCATTTCTCTCAACCATACCTTGTGAGGAATGGAAGGGACCTACAAATTGTTCTGCGGTTTTGCTATTCGTGACTATTTACTCTCGGCCTTGCCAAATGCTCGGGAAAGGTGACCCATAAAATCAACTGAATGTTTTTAGAAGTGGAACCTTAGACTCCTATGTTATAATCAGACAGGCTTGCCATTATGCCACAAGCACTAGGAGCATTCCCATTCGTAGTTCATAAAATCGCAACTTTGAGTTAGACTATCATTAGTCACATTGGTCACCCTGAATATTCGCTCATAATATATCCTTCTAGCATGACAACAGTTCATGCAAAAATCATCTTTTTCCAGGTCACTAGTGTCCTTTAAGTCGGATACATAAAGTTTTCATGTTTTTTATTTCTAAAAGATCACAATATATAATTTCTAACAAATTGTGACTCTATCAATCAATGGACGCTGCTTAATCTTTCCTAATATTTCTTACCTGAAAAGTAATTGATATGAATCCGCTTTTAAGAATGTCCCTTTTTTTGTTTTAAAATCGTATGTATACGAAAGGCACGACTAAACAAATCTTTACACCTGCCTTACTGGTGTTATAAAATGTGCCTATCTGCGTAATTGGGTTTCAATTATCATCTTCCTCAGTGGCTACTTTATTGGTTTCCTTTCTATTTCCTATAAGTTCTTATGGTGAAGGGAACTATAAAAATTAATCCTCTTTTGATCGATTTCTCTTGTTTCTATTTTATAAAGGTTAACCGGTAAGTGGTACTAATGAATGGCTTTAAAGTACCTATACAAAATAATCGGGCAAATCGTTGCTGTGAACGGCTAAGTATCCGCGCTGATGATGGCATTACGTTCACGTCCAAACTCAACGTCTGGGGGCGAAAGTTATTCTAGGAAATTTCAATATTTTGCTTCTGGGGAAGTGTGTTTTTGTTTTTTTCATTTTTAGTGTCTGACGTGCGAATAAAGTTTTACCGTTCAAATTTAATGGCGCATAACATTTTAATTGGATTTCATGTCAGCAGTGAATGTTTGTTTTTTTCGAATTTAATATTCAATTTGTGATTAGTTTGATTAGTTTTTTGGAACTAACTGAATCCCGTGCTTAAAGGTTTTATTGAATTCGCCCTAGATCCTTAAACATCTTTATGATTAGAGCTATCTATCGGCCTTAGATATTTTTTTTATAAATAAAACGTCTGTGCAATGTAAGGTTTTTGGATAAATCTTAATGATAAGATTGATGTTTAATTTAGACAAAAGTAGAGCCTTGGTTACAAATCTAGGAAGGTGAACTAAAACAAGGTACAGGACAATTTCATTGGGAATAAGTAACAAAAGCTGGTTTTAACAAAACTCTAAAGGTTAAAAAAGCTTATACATTTATATGTATAATAAGACTTAATGCATTGGTATTAGTCTTAGGTATTGTTAAACCCTAAACCAAAATTAGCAAACAAGCTACGAAGTTTGATTTGTCCAAGTGTCGGCAATGTAGTTTACCA
Organism: Melanostoma scalare; assembly: GCA_949752695.1. Classification (NCBI taxonomy): domain Eukaryota; kingdom Metazoa; phylum Arthropoda; class Insecta; order Diptera; family Syrphidae; genus Melanostoma; species Melanostoma scalare. The sequence goes on from OX456984.1 coordinate 45,947,316, forward strand.
TATTGTGACAATCCGATGTACACGGTGTGTCATCTAGTAGTTTCTTTTTGAATCATATTTTGAATTTTGAGGTTGGATATCTTGACAGAAATTTCAGTATCATATCAGTATCAGCACAGCGAAAAGAATCACTTTAACTTTAACAAAAGAAATACTGAAAACTTGTTTCCAAAATGAATGCTGTGTAGCCCGAACAGTGAGTTTTCGGAAATGAAGAGTTGGTCGAAGTGAAGAAATTCTGAGACTTGCATGCTAGTGGACAACATTCATGAACATCAACATTTCACGCACTAGCCTGAAGAGGATTCTGCATAAAGGTCTAGGATTATTCACTTACAAGGTCCAATTGACTGCGCACGACCATGCTTTTTGTTTATCGCTTCGCTAATGAAACACACCTTTTGCTGTGGTATTGTTTTACTTAAACGACAGTGCCACAGACGGGATAAGGGTGATAAAAACCCGTTCTCGAACGTTCCACCATTTTTTCCTCTCGACGGCTACATTAAAAAAACCAAATTACGGCATATGGGGCTCGGGAAACTCGCCTTTTTGCTATCGAGAAGCAAATGCATACACAGAGAGTGACAGTTTGGTGCGGATAGTTGACTGCTAACATCGTTGGACAGTTTTTTTCTTTTCAAAAATGAGGCTGCCGTTTTATCAAACGGCTGTCGTTAAAGAGCTTTTTTAAGCGACTTTTTTGTATTGATATTAATGTCATCGATTTGGGCAACCTCTGGTTCTTCCAAATCAGCCACACAGCCCATGCCACAATCGATCTTTTGCGCACCGAATTACTAAACCGCATTATCAACCAATGAATCAATGTCTTGGCGATTCATTGGCCGCTTTAAAAGCGGCCACCTTAAACTTTTATTTGGGAATCCGCGAAGGACCAATGTTAGGCCAACAATTCCAGCACTTAAATATGATCCAAACAATCCTTGAGCTGAAGCATTTGAAACCAACATTGTCTTGTAAAATTGAAGAGACTGACAGAATGCATTACAGCTTAGCTAGCTGAGGTAGCAGACTTCAACGACATTGTGTCTCATAATTGGAATGCTTGGTTTTATAAGTAAAACCATAACTCATGTTAAATTTTAAGTTTTGTTCATTTTATTACATTTTTAAAAAGAAGCTTTTATCTGACCCACCCTTTTCTTTCAAAGTATTGATATTTGCATGAGAACTGTAATCTCTATACTCCCTTATAAAACCATAGCGAAAAGTACTGTCTCATAAAACTTTATGTGCTTAAAATTTATAAGAGTCACAAGCCGTTGTATATACAGTCCGTAACAATTGGATAGCCTCACGCATAACTTTTTCTTAAACTCACTGTTTTTGCATATATTTGGTCTGTGCTTATATGAAATTTTGGGTTGGTTTGAAAGCTAGAATTGAGTGTGTTCATAACAAGAAAAGTTTCAAATAGTTTCGAGAAGTTAACGAAATTATCTGAAATTATTCGTTTGGATACACTAAAAAGCAGTTTTTTTTTTGTAACATTAGAATAGCATCACCTTCTTTATTGGATTTAAAATGAAAACTAGATCATTTTTTTTAAGAAAAGTTTTTTTTATTTATTTTCTGCTGCTTTCAAAATTATCTCAATACTGTGTACAACCCCTCTTATTTTGAATAGCATCAAAAATGCGGTCTTTTAGCGAATCATACAAAGATTTTAAGAAATCAAGGGAAATAATTGCCCAGGTCACTTTAATGAGTTCCTCTTTGTTGGTGTACTGCTTCCCATTTTCATACACTTTTCGTGTCAACCAACCCCATACATTTTCGATGATGTTCAAACCTGGCGAGTAGGGTGGCCAGGAAAGTTGCTCTATATTTTGACTTTGTAGCCAAGTTTTAATTATTCCAGCTGTGTGAATGGGAGCATTGTCCTGCTGGAAAATGATCTACAGTGGTCCAAAAATATCCTGGAACTGTGGTAGAGCCATTTCCAGTATAGTTGTAATACGGTCCTGTCATTCTACAGTCTACAAAAACCAAATCGATTATACCATTTGGCACCCCATACCACGACGCATCCTTCACGGCTGTGGTGACGGTCCAAAAACATTTTTTCTTTTCTTAAATCGTGGTAGTAATAGTTGGATCCGAAACACACAATTTAAGAAAAAACAATATGTGAGGCTATCCAATTGTTACGGACTGTATTTTAAATGCCTACGATAATGGATGTTGAAGATATGAAATCAGCAAAACGATGAAGCCGCTATAACGATTAGTTTTCTGTTTAGGTGTGGATGGCTTTGTTTTACTTTTTATTGTACGCCATCAGATAAATCGATCATTTCTTGTTGGCAACATCATCATCAACTTTTATCAGTGCATATGTATGGTTTTCAAATGGTTTCACGGTATCCTTTAAAGTCTCTGGTCCTTTTACAATAGAAAAAATATGCAATTGGGTCGCACGAACTTGCGATGGCGAACTGTGTACAGTATCAAAATCTTAGGGCTGAGTAAACGCAAACGGTTTCAGTATTCGCTCTTCATTATACATTTGGTGGTACAAGGTTGCCAACTACACTTTAATTATGAAACTTGATTAAAATCACATAAAATATTGAAAAAAATTATCTCAAATACATATTCTTAAAAGTTTTTAGAAAAAATACAAAACCTACTTTTTTGGCAGTTGCTAATACATAAAAACTACAAAAATTTGATTATTATCCTTAAACCAGTTTTTAGTTTTTGAATGTTGTACTACCTAGGCGTCATTTTAAGTATGCTGTTATAAGCTCTTAAAATGTTTATATAATTTCCAACCTCATAGACAACAGTTTTGTTTTTAAAGCCTTGCAAGAGATGTTTGGTAGGGAATGATGGTGTACAAATATCCAAACATTTTTTTAGAGAAGAAATGTTTAGACTTAAAATTTAACTTTACCATTAGTTGAAAGAGGGCACCCGCTTCTAGGCTTTTTCTTAGAACAAACTGAACTGTGTGTAGAAAAAGATTTCACCTGAGCAAAATTTTAAAAGTCTAAATTTGAATGCAAGCAAATATTCTAGCTTTGATTTTTCTTAAGCCTGAACTACATTGAAAACAAATTTGTATTTGTGCCTTTCAGTTTAAAAAAGTATGTGTGAAAAAAGCTTTTACTTTGAACATTTTTTTTTTTTTTGAAAACAAACACAATCAAGCAATATTTTTAATTTTTTCTCAAAAGCAACGCTTTCATCGCTAAATTCCTGTAGTTTTCGTAACAAAAGCTCTTTCAAAGTGTCAAACAAATTCTAAAAATAAAATTGGGGGTGGTACAAAAGAGCGGGGTGCCCAAAGCCTAGGTCATTTGTCACAACCATTCCTTGTGAGGAAATTGAAGGGACCTACAATTTTCCAACGGCTAATCGAGAAAGCGCTTTTCATGGCAATGAATCTACTAACGGAGGATTTGCCAATTTCTCGCGAAAAGCGATATTTGTGGAAAAATTTTTTGGCTTTTGTTGAAAATCGAACCACGAAACTCCCGCGTAAGAGGAAAATATGCTAACCATCACGCCATGGGTAACACAAAAAAAATATCAAATCAATATACATGTGCATTGTGTTTTCAAATAAAGCTGTTTTCAAGTAAAGCATAGTCAATTGAATTTGATGCACATCAACGATAACCACCTCCGGAAACCTCACAGAATTTTGGTTTGGTTTTATGCAAATTTTTGGTTTTCTTGACAAATTGCTCATTGATTTATTTTGAAATATTTAACCGTCAAAAAGCTCATCGGAGTTTTTCTAATGCTACCAACAAGTGTCACGCAGTAATATGTGTGAATTTTGAGAGCTTACACTTTATTATTTTTTTTTTATTTTTTCACTTTGTTTTTTGATGTACATATTATGTAGTTCAGTCTTTACAATTAATTTTAATTAGAAAACATCTTGAAAAGTTTATAAATAAAACCTCACAATGAAAACAGCTAATCATTTCTTAAAAAGAAAATTTGACATGTCTCTTATTTCTCTATTTTTTTCTTCTATTCTGTCTATAAACAGCCGGGTATCCGCTAATGGCTACAATTATTCAATAATTTCCCATTTTTTGACCGAATTCGGAACTCATCACGTTTGACCTGAGGTCAAATGAGAACCAGACCAGTAATTCAAAACAATATCTTTCTTGTAACTACACGTGTGTTTTTATTTAAACACAGATCTAATTAACTGAACGTGTATTCGTGTAAATAGTTTCCTGTCACACGTGGTTCTCACATGTTAAGAACACACATGTAATCAAAACACACCTTTAATCTGCATATCATCCTTTTTTTCTACTCTCCAAATGATTTTCCTCAAACTTATTTTTGTTTTTCTATTTAAAGCGCTATCAAAATCCTACCATCACCTACATATATCCCTACTTTTTATTATAAGCTCAAAAGTCAACAAACCCTTTTTTAATAGAGGGCTTACTTGTGCCGAACTACTGGATCGATATCTCTCTCAAGCTTTCGCTGAGATGGTGACATCCATCCACTATCATACTTAGTATTTTTCACTCTTTTGACCTGGATAAGAGCACAATTTTCATTCATTTCCCCAGTTTTTTATACTCCATTTGCTATAGCTACTGCTTTCACTTGGCTACATGTCAGGACTCTTCTCTTATTCGTAAGAGACAAAGCGCACATTTTATTGATTTTTGTTTTGGCTAGAATGCCCTTATATGGTATCACCAAGCATTATATTCTTAGGGTAGGTACAGTAGGCTGTAAATTACTTTATTTTATAAAGTTCCCGTTCCATCTATCGTGTGGGTGTTAGCAAAATAGGAATTGTGGGCGTTGGCAGTATGGTGTGTGCAATCGGAAATGGTTCTGTGTGTTTTCTATTCTATTGAATCTCTTTCAGTTTGTTTTATCTTCTTATTGAGTTCAACACTGTACCTACCCAGAACCTATTCGATTTGGTTGTTGGTTTGTAATAGCAAGAAGACAAAAAAATGTCAGTTCCAATTGCAGAAGCTCTCATGCTTCCACATCGATGAATATGCACAAAAGAAGACCTCAACAGAGCTTCCGGCAACACAAGTCCTTTGTTTGGCTATGTGAAATTGTTTGGTCAGCTTATATTATTTCTTGGAGGATGTCGACCAGACAAACCTTTGTTTGAAAAACCATATCATTCAAAGTGTGTGTCCTTCGACTTTGTATGTATGTATGTCCATTTAAGTGAACTGGAATAAATAGCTTGGTAAGATAGAGGGAGAAAAGAAATAAATTAACGTAATCCTTGGAAATCGATATGAAGACTCCTGACCACTTTAGAGGGGTAAATGCCCTAAAAACGAAATGAATAAAAAATAAAAAACAAAAGCACTAAAAAGAAAGGGACAAACCCCCAAAAGTTTTAAAGTACATTGCACCAAATGATGTCTGGAAGACGTTTTTCCTTCGAAAGTCGTTGTGTTGGATTACTCGTGCCTTTGTCTGGACCGATAAGGAAACATGTTTAGAGTTTCTTCTTTTTTTTTCAAAATGTTTTATGTTTGGCACTCCGTGAATTCCCGAAACAAAAAAGTTCAATCGACAGTATGTGCAAAAAATATTGGCACAAAATTCTTGAAATGTACTCAATTGCTTAAATAAGGTCTTGAGATCTCAGTGGTAGCTATTGACTATAAATTATAACTTACTTCTAAAAGAGCGTAAGTTTTTAGAGTTGAAAATGCAACTGAATAGAATTTTCAAACATACAGGCAAAATATAAAAAGTACAAAAAACACACACTTTGAGCACCGTGGCGTCAAGGGTTAACTAGTCTGCCTTTTTCGTGAGAGTTCCAAGTTCGAACTTGAAACTCTCACGTTCCTAGAAATGTAAAATTGTTTTTCCAATTGTATTGTCTTTCGCTATGAACTGACAAGTCCTCCGGGAGCGATTTACACTGAAAATAAAAAATAATTGTAGTGACGGAAGAGATCGCGGAGCTCCGAGGCTTAGCGCATTTCTCACAACCATATCTTCTGAGGAAATGGAGGGGAACTACAATTTCTGCCGATTCCGAACGGCTAATCGAGAAAAGACTTTTCATCGCATTGAATTTACTATCGAAGGACTTGCCAATTCCTCGATAAAGCTGATACTCGTGGAAAACGTTTTTGTTTTCTGTTGCTATTCGAACCACGTACCTCCCGCGTAAGAGGCAGACAAGCTAACCATTACGCCACTGATACCACGTAAGTGACAGTAATTTAGACTGCGACTGATAAAATTCACAGTGAAAAACAAACCCTTACCTTCAGCAGTTTTTTTTTTTAAGCCAGTAGATAGTTAACTAAGACCTGCAGCATACTTTTATGTTTTCGAAAAGCATCGTAGTAAAAAAAAGGAATAGATAAAAAAATAGTTCAGACGTGAAACTTCAAACTTCCACCGAAGAACACATTTCACTACAATTAAATCGTTTGGCTGAATGACGCGGAATTGATACAACTGCTATATCAACAAATTGCGAGCAGTGCAGAAAAGTATGCAATCGAAAATCCGGGTTAAACGTTTAACGCAACCTTGTTGGAAGTCGCATAAGAAGTTTCACTTCAAAAAGTTTCTAGCATCAAAGTGAATGAGTAGATAATTTTTTTTTCAACTGGAATAGGTCCTGCACTATTTACCGACGTGAAATAAAACTTGGCTTGTATGTAGGTAGTAGGTACCAACCCATATTGCACTTCAAGTACTCAAACCTCAAAAATAGAAAGCAACAAACTTTTGTACTTCCCTGTAAATCCAAAGCATGTCGTTTACAAAAAAAAGAAGGTATAGTCGAAGGGAAAACATTAAAGTGAAGGGGGACATCTTTTGAAATTCGATCGTATGTCTGGTTGTCCCGTCCGTCGTGTCTGTCGTCTGATGTGCTTAAATACGTATCAGCCATTATGTGTGCATAATCAGGAAATTCAATTTGCCGTCGCGTCGCTCCTTCTTTGTGTAGGTATACCGAAAGGCGAACTGCCTTTTTTATTTCAATTATGTTGTCAAATTCGGGGAATTTTATGCTTTCTCTCTTTGACCAAGAACCGTCATCGTGTGTTGCTGCCGCTACTGCTGCCGCACCTTCAACCGGCCCTGAATGAATAGCACAAAGTCATTCAACTTATTCCAACTAAAAGAAGCAAAAAAAAAAAAAATAATGCCAAAAGTCTCGTCTAGACGACCTCAACGACATTTTTAGGGTTGTACGATGTACTTCAACTTAACCAAACACATTCGCGTATACATATACCAACATATAATGTGTATATTTTTTTTTATTTTATTCTGTTGAACAACGGCAGCAGCTGACGTGTCTCGCAGCTACACAGCAGCAGTAGCAGCATCCGTTTGGGATACCAAATTGAACAACAACAGCGAAAACAAACCCCAAATTGACTCCTTGCTAAATTAGAATTTGCAAAGTGCAGAGAAAGAAAGGAAACAAAAAATTGGCGGTTTGTGCAATTACAATTTTACATACAACCCTATTTCATGATTTCAAAGGTTAATGCTCCGAAAAGGCTTTTATTTTTTGATACGAGAGAAAAGAGTGGAGAATAGGTTTCTGAAAGAGAACATTTTGCTGTATGATTTTGATGGACCATTAGTTGTATAATCTCTAAGTTCATAAATTGTAAGTGTAAGGTGGTATTTGATACAGTTTTGTTTGATGTGACTGAGGTAAACATTAGATTACTGTAGTTACGAAGTTACGAGGTTACGACGATGCAGCGTGCAAAAACTAAAGTGAACAAAGCTCTTTTAAGAGGGCGACGGCAGGTAAGAGCTATTCTGAAAGAGTGTAGGTTGTAAGAAGTGAAAAAGCTTTTTCTCTTCGATTTGTTTAAAATTTTGTTGTTTGTAGCTTGTAGCTTGTAGGTTGTAGGTTGTAGGTACCTACCTACATATATACTTTGTAGGTACTCATTCCGGTTTGAACAATATTTCAAAGAGAGAAAGGTATAAAAAAGTGGCCACTTCCAATCAAATTAAACTAAATTGGTTTTAACTATAGAGGTATACCTACATTAAACAATATACCTACCTGACCTACCTGTGAAGTTAAGAAATTGTTGAAATAGGCATAATATGGACTTATGGGTAGGCTTTTGAAAATGCAAGCAGGAGGGAAACGTTTAAAATTGCTGTGGACAATAAGGTGTAGGTTCCTACCTACCCTTAAAATATCTATGTCTTCTCATTTATCTACCTCTGGTTTAATGCGATTACTTTAAGCTTTTGCATTTAATTGTTTTTGATCTTTTTCTAAAATCTGACTGTTTTATAAAGAAAATTTAGAAGGTAGGTAGATAGCACCGTATTAGTCCAATAAAGACAGTCTTTGTCTTGGCCGTTTTTCGATTCAGACATGTCTATTCCGAACATTTATTTGATTGTAGAAGCTGTTCCCAAGAGTAAAATGTTTAAATATTTGGAATCTGTGATCAACAGTGAAGGAACTTTTGATGATGAGATTAATCAACGAGTACCTAAGGTATAAGGTGGACAAAGTTCCAAGAAAACTCCACCACCTTCTGTGATAGAAAAATGACTTCTAAGCCGAAAGGTTGTGCATCCAGCACTAACATTCGGTTGAACATGTTGGACAATGTAAACAAAAGTATGAGAATAAGTTGACGGCAATTGAGATGAAGACACTCCGTATGACAGCAGCAGTAAAAGGCTTATTCTTATTAAAAGAATAAAAATCCGTGGAAACCATCACGTCAAAACCACCATCTTGGAAAAAAGCACGATCGACTCAGTTGGTATTTTCGTGTCCAAAGGAGTGATCCAGAGAACCCCGTCAAAATCGTAATATCGTACAACTTTTAGATATGATCGCAAAGGAATGAAAGAGATGCAGACAAAAATACTCCTGGTATAGACAATTTCAACGACATCTGCATTTAGTTGGCCTCTAACATGAATAATAAATCCAAAATAGAGGATTGCCGACGTTTTCTGAGGTAAGCGCGGTGTACCTACCCCACGGGCGGATCAATAGTGTGAAGCAAATAAGTGGGAGAGTTGTGATCTTTTCGAGATCACGACGATGCTCGTAACCGAAAAAGAAGAAAACAAAGAGTGTTTTATAAAGAACCAAAATCGAGAACGGGATTTTCGTGATTTTTGATTTGTTGTATTTAACTCTGTCCCGAATAGCAGAGGAACTATTAAAAACATTAGATCTCACGATAACGGGAATGGGAACTTAAAAACTACTGGGACGATTTCTAAAATGCTTTTAACATTAGGATGCAACATTATTTTAATTCAATTTTAATTTCTTTATTTCATCAACAAGCTTAGCTTACAGATTACATTTAAAATAAAAATTACTTACAACTAAAAATATTTGTATATAAAAGATGTGAGATATTAATTATATCTATTATTATCAAAGATATTAACCAATATGATTTTTAACTGGCACCTTGAAATATGGAAATCTATAAATTGATGAAATTCATTAAAAGATTTAATTGGGATCGTGTACAGGATAACACAAAACATTTACGTAAGTTTAACATCAAACAATTATTTACACACCATGTGTATAAGCTGTTTAGATCTATTTGCACCTTTAAGCAATCTTCATAACAGTCAATTTGTCGAAAAAGCTGAGATCATCAGCATACATCGAATAGTTACAGTGATTAAACTGATGAACAATATCATTAATAAAAATTATGAAAAGGGTAGGTGCAAGATGACTTCCTTGTCGAACTCCAGAGGTGCAGGATATCAACCGAGAGGAAGTATTGTCAAGGCAAACTTTTAGAAATCCACCAAGTGGAAAAGATGAAATCCACTTCAATAAAGAAGAATGAAAACCAAAATGTTCTAACTTCTTTATAAGAAGCCAATGGTTTACAGAGTCGAAGACTTTACTGAAGTCCGTGTAAATTGTGTCAACCTGTGATCCTTTCTCAATAGAATTGATTGCAATAGATGTGAAATGCATCAGATTTGATGTAGCTGAACGACCAGTGACAAAACCATGCTGAAACTCTGTTATGTGTTCCTTGATGTGAAACTCAATCTTAGATTTTACAATACTTTCAAAGAGTGGGAATAGATGAAAGTTTTGCTTATTGAGCTACAGCAATTTCTCAATAAAATTGCAAGAATACCATCTACTCTAGGCTTAGGATTAAGCTTAAGACTATTAATAGCTGACTCGATTCATCAATTTCAATATATAACCGTCCCAGGTCGGTACCCATATCAGGTAATAAAGGACGAACTGGGGCAGAAAACACAGATTCAAAAAATTGAGCAAAAAGTTCAACAGAACTGTTAACGTCGCTGGATATTTGATTTTTGTAAAACATTTTGTTGGGAAAACTCGAAGAGCAACGTTTTTCATTAATGAATGAAGAAAGGGAAGCTAGAAACTTTCAGACAATCTTCAGCTTTGTCCGGCAGGTGATCCTGGCAATTTTGGTTTATTGGTAATTTTGTGTGAATAATGCATAAAATAAACCAGAGCAACGACAAGGGAGCTCTCTTTATTTATTAGCTTGATTTATGAGTTGATTTCAGTAACTAGCTTAAAACAATTTACCATTTGTATGCGATTGCTACTTGCAGTCAAAATCGAATTCCTTAAATTTCTTCCTGTTACTGTCGTTTCTGGGAAAGGTTGAGTGAATTATTAAAGAAGTTATTTACATAATATCCGGCTTGGTTTTCATGTACTCTTAGTTATGAGACGAAACACCAGGAGTGAATATCAAATTTCTAGAGCTACCTAAAACCTTATTGCCAAGGCATGTTCCTTTTGCGCATTTAATTGCTGTCCATAGTTTTTGTCAGACCATGAATGCAACCTGCAGAGTTTCTAAGATTACAAACGCTGTGGGAAAAGGCGGGATAATTGTAGCATGCTGGAAATCGCTTACAATCACACGATCGTCACCTTTTTTCTACCCATTGAAATCTAAGTTTGACGGAAATAAGATCAACCGTCAGCCCATTCTACCTAACCTAATCTACCCATTGATATAGTGGCTCTGTAAGAATATAAACTTTTTGTTAGAATGCTCTCACGTGAAGAACAAAAGCTCTGAATTCTTAACCTACAAAAAGTTTTTGTGCTTGAACAAAGTCTCATGGCACTTTTTCTTTCATAAAACTCTCTCTCAAACTTAGCAAGTTAATCATTTGTTGCGTCGATACTTAAATCATTTGATGAAAATCTCTTTCGACTGATAATAAAAATTATAAGGCTTCATGGACGAGTCTAAAAGATGGTGGGGTGTTTTGATGAAACAGGTCTTATTTGACTTCACAGCTAAGATTTTCCGCAGTCATAAATCCCATCTGAAGAACCCACTGTCTCGGTTGTTCCTTTTTATTTCGGAGTAAAGCTGCGCACTCAGAATTCATCAACTGTTAGGAGGAACTAACTTCAAAGGTCGAAAACTTGCTTTAAGTTCTTAATCCGATTTCATTTATCAACTGGTTTGAGGCTAATCATGCCGAACATTACTTCTCACGACCCTCATCTTTTGTGTTTGGTCATCGTTTCATTGATCTTTTTACGCAGTTTTACAGACCGCCTGTGGTACGCGTGACGTGATGGTTGGCATGTCCGCCTGTTAACCCAGAGGTTGGTGGCTCGAATTCCAACAGAGGCAAAAATGTTTTTCCACCGCCTTTCGCGAGGAATTGGCAAGTCCTCCATTAGTAAATTCATTGCCATGAAAAGCCCTTTCTTGATTAGCCGTTCGGAACCGACAGAAAAATTGTAGGTCCCTTCCATTCCTTCACAAGGCATGGTTGTGAGAAATGCTAGGCCCTGGGACTCCTCGCTCTATTGCACCACCACAGATTAGCGATCTCCATATTTTTTTTGTTTTGATTGCTAAATGATTTCATCGATTGACAACTTGCTCAAAACCTTGGACATGGGCATGACATTTATACTGTGCATTTCCTTACCACAAAACATTTCCAACAATAAAATAACCATGTAACGCTCAAAAAAGTTGAAGGGTTTCACGTGATTTTATTTCGCATTTTATCGTTGTAACCAATTAAAAACAATATCATTTTATTTACCAACAATCAGGTATTCAATCTCCAAATCTTTTGGCATGAACAATTTGAGACTTTGCACCTATGTTTGTGTATATTAAGAAGAATTTGAAATCATTCTTAGGTCTGGTTCTTACAAAAGCTGTTTGAATGCCTTATAAGCACCGAACTACCAACAACAAATCATTATTTTCTAAATCGAAATTCTTCTTGCTTCAACTTCTTGTTAGACATTTCCGTTTTATAACCTCCTTAGTTTTTGTTTCATGTATACGTGGTCCTGTTCTGTGTCTTCCTGAGAATTCCTATCAAGATATCGAATACAATGACCTCTTTGAAACTACCAGTTGCGTGCTCAATTTAAACAAAAAAAAAAGCTTCACACTACGCTTACACTACACAGCCTGATGCAAGAAAAATGCAATGAATGTTCGTTGTATGTTTACAATAATTTTGTACGGTACGGAGAAACTTCCAGGTCCAGGGGCTAGGCGGCAGGACACATGGAGTTAGCCCAACAGCATTGCCAATGAAACTGCTAAAGCGGTTGGCTAACACATTGATTTTCTCTCCCTTTTGGCATGTTCTTGCTCTTTACATTGCATTTTGCTGCTTTTTGTGTATTGCAGTATTGCAGAGGAGATAACAAAGTCGAAGTATCTTTTGCGGGATAACTTAAACTCAAGGGGTAAAAGAGTGTGTTTGTCGACGAATATGTTTGTATGACGGTAATGCAAAAAGGCAACAATTCAAATAAAAAAAAACAAACAAAAAAACACAGCGGGCTCGCCTTGTACGCTAGAAGCGACAAGGCCAACGAACGAAGCGACGCTAACGCTGGCGCTGGTGCATCATTATTTATTAATTTTTTGTTTTGTTCCTTTATTGCGGCTCCTGCTTCAATATAAGAACATTTTTTTTCATTAATCGTGTTTTATATGAGTATATCTTTCAGTTCTTTGACCTGAAGTTTTGTTTTAATTCCCCCTTTTGGTAGATTTATTTTTTATGTTGTTTTGAACTTTTGGTGATTGTTGTGAGATGCAATGCAAGGAAATGAGTCCAAAGGGTGTTCAATCCCATCGGTTACAATGCTTTGCCAAACTTTAATTTGTAACGTGAACTCTCTTCAACGTCGTTATTTGGATTTTTAAACGTATAACAGACAAGACTTGCATTGACTTCGATAGCCTGGGTATTTATTGAATCTTATTTCTTATAGAAAATGCACAACTGTTATCTTTTTTATCGAAAAGAAAAAGAAGGATTCCGAGTCCTTAATGGGTATTAAACAGGAAGTGTCGTTATTCTTAAGCATTGCTTCATTACTGCATGATATACTCACCAGTCACGGGTTCAACGCTTCAAGTTTTTCGGAAAGCCTAACTTTTTGCGACCTCTGATTGGTCAGAAAATCAGTTTTTCGTTTGATACATCACTTCTGACCAGTCAAAGGTCGAAAATAGTTAGATTACTCCTTTTCAACCACGCACGATATAAAAAAATACTTTTTGGGACTTAAACAGGTTTCGATTCTTATGCAGTTGAATCTGTCAGACTAAGATCTAGCGGGAATCTCTTTTTTTGCTAAATCATTAGCTTTTCTCTATAGACACACCACTGTGGTTTCGATCTTCTCTATAGCAATTTGAGTATTGAATAGAAAGTTGTAACTTGACTGCAACGTTTTGACTTATGAGGTGTTTGTGATGTTGGGCAGAATCGGGCTGTAGGTCCTCAAGAAAGGAGACCTTCTGAACTGCGCCAACTACAGAGGTATCAGTCTTCTTAACATCGCGCACAAGATCCTCTCTGCCGTATTATGTGAGCGTCTGAAGCCATTCGTCAACAACCTGATAAGTCCTTATCAGTGCGGCTTTAGACCAGGAAAGTCCACCATAGACAAAATCTTCACACTACGGCAGATCTTGGAAAAAACCCAGGAGCTTCAAATCGATACTTACCACCTTTTTATCGACTTTAAGGCCGCATATGACAGCATCTATAGAGAGGAGTTATATAGAGCCATGTCTAGTTTTGGCATCCCTACCAAACTTGTCCGATTGTGTAGGATGACGATGGAGAACGCACGCTGCTCCATCAGGGTCGGAAAAGATCTCACCGATACATTCGATGTCAAAAAAGGTTTTAGGCAAGGCGATGCACTGTCATGCGACTCCTTCAACATCGTTCTTGAAAGAATAGTGCAAAACTCCCACGTGAACACAAGAGGCACAATCTTTCAAAGATCCGTCCAATTGCTCGGATATGCCGACGATATTGGCATAATTGGAACAACGCAGTGTGATGTCAATGGCGCGTTTATGAGCATTGAGACGGAAGCAAAGAAGATGGGTTTAGTGGTAAATGAGGGCAAGACCAAGTATATGCTGTCATCAAGAAAGGATGCTTCGCGAGAAAAATTCTTCGGGTGATTTTTGGTCCCGTCTGCATAGATGGAGAGTGGAGAAGAAGATTCAACGACGAACTGTACGGGCTGTACAGCGACACTGATCTAGTCAAACGAGTCAAGGTCCAGCGGCTTAGATGGTTGGGTCATGTAGAGCGAATGGACAACAACACTCCGGCCCGGAAAATCTTCGAATCCAATCCCGAGGGACGGCGCATTAGAGGAAGACCGCGACTCATGTGGCGCACGCAAGTAGGAGAGGACCTCAACCAACTTGGCGTGCAAAACTGGAGGCAGCTAGCTAGGGACCGAGGAGAAGCAATCCCAATCGCAAGGATTTCGTACAATTATTTGTTCCCCTCAAATAATTGTATTGATTGCAGCTATAGTCTTGCCTTCAGCAGACTATAGCTGCGCTTTCGATCTACGTGCTGTCAAAATGTAACCTTTTGTCCTTTTAGTCTAGTAAAATTCTAGGCTATGTGGCGTTACATGAACTGTGAATACGTTACACATATGCCTATTACAGGCCGTTCTGTTCTGGTAAAAGCTTAGCAGCGAAACCTTGTTTTTGAGTGTGCGATAAATTTTTTCTTATATGCTTTTTTTGTGCCTCATCACGATTTTCTCAAAACACAAAATTAGCTAGTGCAAAATTAAAAAGTAAAACCATTTGCCTTGAAGGCATCCTAGAATATACATCGAATAACAAACACGTTCCGTCTGCTATTTGCAATTACAATAGACGTTACGTTGAAAGCATATTACAAAATTGTTCACCCTTCGTTCACATCCGTCTGTGAATGCATATCTAAGCTAAAGCAACCCTTAAAAAAGCGTTCTCTCAATCGTTAATCATTCATTCCCTCTGTATAAATCTTTGTGTGTATTCCTGTCCACAAAATAATACGCCAGTATAACACACCCTCTAAATATGCACTAGAGAAGTCTTCTTCGAGTGTCTAGACAGATCCGCATAACAACTTTCCACAGTAATTCCGCAAACATTTCACGGCATCCATAAAAAAAAATCAACAAAAAAAAAAATGATAATAATAAATAAACCCCGCGCACCACTTCTCATGTTAAATTCATATGAAAAACTTTTTCAATTTCTTTACAATTTGTTCCAACTAAAATGATTTCCTTTATATTGTAGTTTGTGCCAAATGCAGACTTAGAATTTATGGTGTAATTAAGTCGGTTTGAAAAAAATAAGTAAGGAATGAATTCAAATGGGTGTGGTGCAAAGGTACAACTCGGCTGAGTGCGATAACACAAAAAACTGGTGCAACATGATATGGTTATTCACCTGCAATTACGAGTATCTATTTTGTGATGCTCTAATTTCAGTTTTATGATAGAGATGTGGCACACGGTCTTAACCAACTGAAAATATGCCTTTTGTTTTGTGAAACTGAATGACAGAAACTTTAAGGACACGTAAACGATTCATTGAAAATATTTTTTTAAAACAAAATTTTATTTAAAGAGGAAAGCTTTACTTTTCAGTTTTAAAAAAGACAAATTTTGCTTATATGCCACCTCACAAAGGTTAATAATAAAAATTGATTAAGGGTGTTTTTTTAGATGTATGGTTTTCAAGAAGAAATAAAACGCATATAATTTATTGCTATGGCTAAGAATTCAGCTTTACTTTAAAGATAAGTCATTGCCATTATGTCCAGTCGAGAAGCCTAATTTTTTACCCCTTTTTAGAACATTTGGGGCTGTTTGTCAGCAATAACGAGCCGAATATTATCTTCCAAGGCGCAGTCGTCTCGGGCTTATCTGGACAGACAAGGTATTTCACAAAACCCAAGAAAAAGTAGTCCAGCGATGATAAATCACCCAATTTTGGAGGTTCACAGGTTCAAAACTCTAAATTATGTAAAAATCGGTGTCAACAGCGATTTCGTTTCGAGACAGTACACCGAATGTACCCAGTGTTCGTGTGACTTTAATTCTTTCACGATGAAGCGATGAATTTAAAAGTGAGCATAAACAAGTGACAGCTGTCAAAAAGACCAGCTCCGAAAAAAAGTATTGCCAGATTGAAAACCAGACGTTAAAAGAACACCCTTTGTATAGACAAATAAATTAAAACGAAATTATTTTAAGCAAAATACTTTGTCTTTGGGGCTATTAATGTATCGAAGGGATCAGAACTCATGCACTTATCTGCTTCAGACTAGTGATCCGCTTACGGGATGCGACTACGTAAGCAATCATTTAGACATTTAGAGTATAAATCGTTGATTCAATGCTTACAATGCTACATATTTTTTTCTTCAAAAAATGTATAGCTATTTATTCATCATCAGAAGCCACCAATAAAAAATTGTGTAAACAGAAGTGGTCCTTAAACGGATCCCTGTAGCTACACTGTTACTGATCTAGTATGGGCTAGGACTTCGCTATCTGCACTATTTCCAAACGGCTACAAATCCGCTGGAGACTTAGAAATATGAAACAGTGATATGAAGTGAATATGAAAAATGATCAAGTGACATTGTACAGGCTTCATCGAAACCGAAGGTTCTTTTGATATTGGTTTCCACATTTGATTTGATACTTTGAAGGCAGGTGGCAGTCTTCTGAGCAAATATCTGATCAAAGACTCGATAAATGGGACAAGAAGCTTCTGTGCAAAATCTTTAATTTACTTTTTTTTCACTAATACGGCTTCCATTATCCTCTAAAATGTATTTCGTATTTCACAAGTGGATGAAGGATTGTATGTTCTTTATTAACGATTCCTCGATCAAAAACAAATTACTGATTCGCAATGAGATTCGTCATTTTACTACCTTTTCTCTTTGGCTTAGATTTGTTTGTTGACTACAGGTAGCCAAGGACATCTTACTTTAGTAATCGCCCAATGGTGCATGTCCTTGATCGTCCGCAAATAGACATCTTTAACTCCTCGTTGTCTAGGGACATCTAATTCGGAGTTCTTGGTTGTATTTCGAATGATTCAACCCTTCAATAACGTTTTCATCAAAAACACTCTTCAATCTTTGTCCTTACTTTTTTATTTGCTAGTAAATGGTTTCTTACAGAACACAAGAGAAAAACAAAAATGTTTTTCCACGGGTATCGCCCTTCGGAATAAAATGCATTGCAATGAAAAGCGCTTTCTCGATTAGTCGTTCAAAATCAGCATAAAATTGAAGACCCTCTTTATTCCCTCACCAGGCATGGTATTGAGAAATGCGGTAGGCCTCTTTGCTCGCCGCTTTGTTACACCACCGTATGTTTGTATGTATATGTAAGCTGTTTCCAGATATGTCGGTGAGTTCCTCTAGATCCTGGCTACTGGGAGTAACGTAGTTGGCGTAGAGTTTGTCCTGGGTCCACATTCCATAATTTTTAAGACGATTGTTGTTCAATCTTCGACCTCGATTGTATCGTCAAAAGATTTGTTTCATGTAATTTCTTCATAGCCTTCCAAATTTTGGTAACTTTGCCAGGGGTTTAAACACGTTTTTTTAGTACCTAAGATGATAGTCGTCTAAAACGTAACGGAATCCAGGGCCTCGGGGCGGTAATAAAAAGCTAAAATCTACAAGTCAAGAGCCACTATGTTCAATACGCTCGTAGGCGAATAACCAAATTTCTAGCTTTGTGTTACAGAAACTTTGTACACTTATCATAATTTACTTGTATTACTTGTGGTTTTGTGTCACAGGTCCCTTGTCTCATACACTTCTTCTTTACTTCCAGTCCGGCAGAAGTCTTCCATGATTAGTTTAATTTTACTTTGTATAATAGCCCAGCATGTTCTGGCCGGTAGTTTTTCTTATAAGAAAGTTCAGAGATTTTCTACTCGCTGCTATAATGATTTCAGTGTCTTGTTTGTTATATCGTGTGGTACCCGTGGCGTGATGGTTAGCACGTCTGCCTGTTAACCCAGAGGTTCGTTGTTCGAATCCCAGCAGAGGAAAAAATGTTTTTCCACGGGTATGGCCTTTCGCCAGGAATTGGCTAGTCCTCCGTTAGTAAATTCATTGCCATGAAAAGCGCTTTTTCAATTAGCCATTCAGAACCGGCAGAAAATTGTAGGTCCTCTCTATTGCCTCACAAGGCATGGTTGTGAGAAATGCAGTATGCCTTTGGGCACCTCGCTTTGTTGCGCCACCCTATCTATTTATTTTTTGTTACATCGTGGCCGTGGGCTTATTTACTTTGACAATGATGAGTCCAAGAAGTTCACTCTCACTTTTGTTTTTGTTTCTCTTAGAAATTTTACTTCGATTTCTTGTTTGAGGTTACAAGGTAGGATTTTTACCTTTCAGCATTCCTCGATAATACTAGACAAGGGTCCCGTTCTTGCCATTTCATCTGCTTTTTTTTTTTTGTTTCGTGGCAATTCACTTTGGCTAAAGACCTAACAAAGTCTAATTTTGAGTTGAGGGCCAAAAGTACTTATCTCTTTGCGTTAGCAGGTTACAAATTATCAATGCTATTGCTTTTGTCGCTGACTTCAATACTTTCAACATTGTAACATGCATACCAGGAACTTCTAACACAAAGCTACAAGCTTACAAGTCAGGAGCCACTTATAGAATTATGTTCATTACATTTGTAAAAGAACAAGCAAACTTTTAGATTTGTGTTACATACATTTTTTAAACTTGGTCAAAATTCGCTTGTTTTACAAGTACTTGTAGTTTTGTACTACCGGCCCCAGTTGTGACAATGCTTAAGTCAAGAAGTGTGACTTCATCTTTTTCTAGACAAACCTCTCGCCAACGAAGTTATCCATTTTGGAATCGTTTGAGTAGATGTGTATCGTCGATTCTATGGCTGGATCGAACTACAAGGGATTCCGGTATAGAATGGTCTGTGAAAGCAAACTTAGCGCTATGTAGACTTGACATAGTCTATGTGGGTGTTTCCAGCTTTTGATTTAAATAAGGCGAACAGTTCTATTTACTGCTCATTCCTGGAACAAAGAGGTCTGAGGTCTTAAGATTATGAAGCTTAGCTCTTAGTTCCTATAGGGTGGTTCGTTGTTGTCATTGCTGTGCCGATCGCCAGGTCTCATTGAATCTTCTGCTGCTGGTATAGACGCCTATTATCGTCTACCTAGCTCGTTCTTATATTATGCTAAGACTTTGTTAGTATGGCAAACATTATTGGTAATGCATCCTTTGTTTTTTTAATTCCTCTTTAATTTTTCCTTTTTGCTGATCAGTTCTGTCTCTTGTTGCTGGCTAAGCCGCAGATCTTCCTCCACTTTCTAGCCATGGATAAGACATATTCTATTTTGTCACTAAGGGTGTAGGAGAAATTTCCTGTCGCTCCTAGTCAGCACTAATGTAAAAATTTGACTTCACTGTTTTTTAGCTTCGTTAACTTCAAGCACCCAGTGAATGGGTGAAAGAACCTCGCTTTCTGTGTGCCACTAGACTGAATAGGCTGATTTTAATCCTGCAAAGTCCAGATCCATACTCGAACTGACTACCCCTACTCATTGAATTTTTTTTTCTGTCAAGGTCAACCTGATATTCCAAAAATCTTATATCGCAGAGCAATTTGGACTTCAGCATGATTTTAAACCAGTTCCATAATTCTTTCATGAGCAAGGAATCACGACCTGTTTGTGCAATTTTATATTTTTAATTTGCCACTAGGAACTATATGAGCTTCATTCTTTCCTTCACGTTCATGTCATTGTTATTCTGCAAACATAAAAGTCACCCATAACATCTCAGCGTTGGATATAAGTAAGCGCATAGCTGCAAAAAAAAAATGCAATGAATGTGTTCGGGTGTGTTCGGTTGGGTTGTGCTATAGCGAGGGACGGTTATGCTTGGGTGCAGTGCCCTTTGAAGCGTATACGTCTTCAGTGATGTCGTCATGCATGCACTTTTCAATTTAATCCCATTAAAAACTCTCAACTCACTTTCTGTCGTAGAGGAAATTTAAGCCAAAAGAAAATTAAATTTTCAATTAAATAACATCAAAGGCGCATTTGAGCAGAGCGCGCGTTCGCCTTGTACACTAAAATGCATACACACAACCAGTGAAATATACTCAGGGTGTTGTAAAACTTTGCAATCCTTTTTTTACTTAGTTTTTTGTTTAAATTGATTTTATTAAAGTGAAATGGAAGACTTTGAGCTTAATTTCTTTTTCGTTATCCCTATTAAAGTGTTTAAAAAAGGTTTTGCATTTTTATCCTTTTGGCTGCATGAAGGAAAATAGCAATAGAACTTTGCTTGAATAGTCTCCTTTAATACATATTTTGAAAACAGGTATGGACTTTTTGAAAATGAAAATGTCAAGGTACACGAAACAGTGAGTGTTGTGGTGACTTCCCACAACAATCTTTGGGTTTTAATCTTTGTGTGTATCTAGGATACTATGTTAAAAAGGCGTGACACTGCTTCTATGATTCTTGTATTTTCTATTTATTTGACGAAGCTCTGGACTGATTGCAAGTTGACTCTTTCTCAAATTCAAAAAATAAAGAAACAACTAAAGTATGTTGTAAAATTTTGATCTAGAAGAGATCATGGTTGATAAAAATGAACGACCTCCTTAGTTGGACAAATCCCCGAAGCACAATGTCTAATCAATTAATAAATTATAAACTCTTGACCTTAGCAAAAATAAACGCTCCAGACTGGTCAAGGCCTTTTCAATTCATGTCCACACTGGATGGCTTTGTTGAAATTAAATACATTGCCACAAAGACAGAACGTTTCTTGACCGAACAAACGCGTGTAACTCATAAATCATTAAATTTCAAAGCTTAATAACAAAGTGTTCCGCGCCAAAGGCCTTGCCAAGGCTATAGTCTTTGGGATTAAGGTGAATTTCACTAGTTAAAGCTAAAATGGTGTCATATTTATGTTGCACTATAAACTGTGAGTGCTTTGACTTTGTTGGCTTAGAATCTAATTGCTTTAAATGGCCAAACTTTTATCCGTCTAAAATGTGTTTCTTCCACTTTCCTCGAGTTGCAATCTTTCATTTCCGTGCCCGTGGAGTAATGGTAAGCATGATTGCTTCTAATGTTCGAAGTTCGTGGTTCCAATCCCAGAAACATTGAATTGCTTTTTCGCTGATATCGCCTCTCGCGAGGAATTGGAAAGTCTTCGGAAAGTAATTATACAATGCCATGAAAAGCGCTTTCTCACTTAATCGTTCAGTATCGACAAAAACTTGTAGGTCCCCTCCATTCCTCAACAAGGTATGGTTGAGAGACAAAAGCTTGGTCCCAGGGCTCCCCGGTTGCGCCACCTTATATATTTAATTTATCATTTCTCGGTTGGGACCACAACGAGTTCGAGTGTACATTCCTATTTTGGTTTTGTTAAATTGACCTCAATACCAAACAATTGTGCTTGTGATATTCACCTCTTTCTCTCCTTCGATGTTGGTGACGCCAATGCCTGTGGATTGTTAATAAACTTAATATCACTTCACTTGATGCGAATTTATCATCGTTTCTGATGGTGTCATCTTCATTTATCCAAACAATCAAACCACTAGACGGGGACACTCTTGCTTGCTATTCCAAGGGGACATCATCTTTCGGCGGCATGATAGTCCAGCTCAAGTGCCATGAGGTTGTGTTTACAGCACGCGTGGCTTGGATTTGTTTACATCAATGGGAAGGGTTCAGTTGGACATAGGACACTTTTATATACTCTTTTTTTGTGGACTCTTACTGTCTATGTCAAGAGTTTTTTTTTTTTAAATAAGCCAGACACACGCGCCGCTAAGAAAAGCAAAAAAAATTCCTCCTGGGTGGGGACGTAGTTAGAAAAAAGTGTAAGACAAGTAAGAAGTAACAACGGAGAGTGGAAATTTCGTTCTCATTCAGTTGCACGTTTTCGCAAACGACCTACATATACTTCAAGCAAAAAAAAGTGTCTTCCAGAAGAAATCGCTTTGGGTCTGGATTAATATTTCATTGCCGACGAAGGCAACAAATGATAATGTAGTAATAGAATTTTCTGCTTGACAGCTTTTATTTAAATGATAAATTTTAAATGGTCTTTAATGTATTTATTTTTCTTTTTTTTTCTATTTTCAGGTAAGCATCGACTTGATTAATTTTTAACATTAAATGACCGAATTACAGGTAAACACATGATAATGTTTCAGACAATTGATTGGTTTTATTAGGCTTGGTTTATTTATTGAAAACAAGACAAGTAAGAGTATTAGCAGGTACTTCAATTCAAACTAATCCTCTTATCGTTAATACGATTTTGCAGAATTGTAATTATTATTGGCAGTTAGTTTAAATCCCGAAATTAGTAAATAATTGAATTGAAACTCACTGCTCTATTGAAGGTCTATAATTAATAAAGAAGATTGTTTTTTTTTCCAAAAATCATCGAATTTCAATGATACTCAAGTCGCCAAAACCCAAAACCGGGGCGTAGAGACCAGTATAGTAATCTCACCTCTCAGTAATTCGTCAATAACGTGTTGTCTGTAACGAATAAGAGGTAGAAACGCAATGGTGCGGCTGCAGAAGGAGAAAGGGGACGTGTTTTTGCGTATTGTGGCCTTACACAGCTCCTTGCAAATTTGATGATGCAGTTACATATAATCTTTTTATACAATGGATTATTTATTGACCTTCCTTCGTCAAGAGATGGCAACTATGTACTGTACATATAGGCTTTTTCATTGGCAACTCTCGAATGTCCTTTCAATATGCCCAACATTTCTTTAAATATTTACTTCGAACGATTTTCTGCTACATTTTTTAGGAGACTTTATGCCTCCGCTGAATATAAATGGAAAACGTTGCAGTAAGCCGACTCGTTCTTCAGCATACTATCGACTACCGGAAATCTTTGAAGATGTCCCTCTTATCAAAACATAAACTTAGTTCTTAAAAAAAGGATGAATAACTTTTTGGGAAGCAGCAGAGCAACTATTGATTGCGCAAATCAAACTCAATTCTAGACCGTTTTGTTTCCTGTTCGTAATCCCAAACCATCCCATGTGCTTAAACGTGCCTAAAGTGCCTTCCAGTTCAATGAAACCATTTCGTATAGTAATAATGAATTTTTTCGTACCTTGACAATGGCCAACATAAGTGTAGGGTCTTTCCTTTCGAAAGAACTTTTGGAATACCGCAAGGTACCTATTTTAGGCCACTTTTATTTGTTTTCCCAGTAATAACAGAAAGTTAAGTCTTTTAAGAAGTGTGTAGTGTGTTCCAAGAGGAAATTCTGGCGGTAAAAGAACTCCTCTCCTTGCTTAGAGAAAACGTTTTATCCTCCACGGATATTCGCATCTTCTCGGACAGTCATGCTGCTCTCAAAGCTCTTGCCTCTGTTTCTACAAAATCTAATGCAGTCCAAAACTGTCGAGAGAAGATGTCAGAACAGTTCAACATTCACCTTTCATGGGTGCCGGGTCACAGGGATATACCAGGCAACTGCATGGCAATATCCAAAAAAGTAACGACTTCTCATCCTCGACCTGACAGGAACAATATAGGTATACCTATCGCTACATGTAAACTTTTGCTAAAGCAGAACGCCTCTGAGAAGATGAGCAGTAGATGGACGCACAGTAATACATGTCTTATGACTAATCGAATTTGGCCATGTGTTTACTCGAAACGTTTAAAGAGCTTATTGCATCTAAGTCGTCTGCACATTAGTTCCACTATAGGTGTCCTTATAACAGAATACTGCCTGATAGGAAGACACGCCAAAAGACTTGGTGTCTACTAAAATGACTTCTGCAGAAGCTGCATGGACGAGGAGGAAGAGGAGACAATCCAACATCTCCTTTGCTCATGCCCGGCACTTGCTAATAGACGGAAAGCTCACCGTCGAAAGAGTAATCACCTACTCTTTCGACGACACCAGCGATTTAGCTAATATTTAAATACCCAAAAAGTATCTCCCTTTTCATACGAAGTTCTGGATGGTTTGACTAACTATGGTGATCAACTCGTTGGTCCAGGTTCGATTAAAGGCTGTTTCAACTCTTTGATCCCCTACATAGGATCAACCAACTAGAGGGTGATAAACCTTCTGGTCTCAGTGGTATCATAATGGAACCTCTGTGGTCTAAGTGTGTCGGTGTCCGTATACCAGCTGCCACATCCAACCTAACCTAACCTAAGGCAATTAACATCTCGTTCAAAGTCTTAGACTTCAGCGGCCAAAATTTCCTGCTTCAAAATAACCTACCTCTATTACAACATTTGAATATGCTAGAGAAAAGTTTTTCCGTGAGAATAAGAAGGTGGCAGGTGGGTGTGGTTAAATAGAAATAGGCCCACTACCCACCAGAATCAGAACCTCAAATAAGATCTTGATTTGGACAGTTTTACTACCAAAAACTTTAACTTTCGACCTATGAAAAGAGATGGTTGGTTGTTAGTTTGTGGAGTAAGGTGAGTCAACGTTCGTAGGAAGCCTCTAAGAAAGTCTTTCACCCATTTTAAGTTTCTGACTTTATTGATAGTGAAAGACTAGGTCCATCCACCATAGACCCACATACATGGGAAAAGTATTCCCGATTGTCAAGACGGAATGAAGTTTGGGTAGGGCAACAAATCTTTGATTGAAAATTTTAAAACCATTCCAAGATCGTTGAAGAAGGCCCTTCCTTTTGAAGAATTTGAAACATAGGAGGTGATGACTATTTTTGTTGCTGTTCTCAATAGTGGGATCTTTTTGGGATACCCAACGGTATTGATTAACGATTGCAGATAATTGCAAGTCCGGCTCAGTTGGTAGTGCCATGTTGAAAGAAAAGATCCAGAGAACCCTGTCAGAAAGACAATATCCTACAACTTTCAGACACGATCGCGAAGGAAGAAGAAGAAAGGCAGGCCAAAGCAATCGTGATACGAACAATTCCAACGACATCTGCATTTCCACATTGAACAATCCAAAGATGGGGAGAGGCTAGAAGACCTGTGTTTCCTTCCACATTACCATGCTTCTGACACCGAAAAACGAAGAAGAAAAAGATGGGTGGATGCACAAACTTTCTCTTTGCTTTTCCGGGTCTTTATGGTGTAAAAAGCTTTTTCTTCCGTACGTGTACGTCTGACTTCTTTGAAATCATTCCTTTCTTTGTTCCGCCTTTTTCTTTAAGCCTACGTCACCATTTTCCACTTTTAAAGCTTCATTTGATATTAATGTAAGTTGAAGTTTAGTTCAATCAGGCCGAGTGCCAATGCGTTAATACTTATGCGTTCAATTTAATCCTATGGCCTAAAGTTTGCATCGTAGTGGACACAATTTTAGCGTTTTGCTGTGTCAATTGGATGGTAATATTTCAAAACAGTATTCATCTTCAATTCCCCTTTCAGATTGAAATTTTTCTCTAAACAAGCAGTTGCTTGCAGATTCAGTTCATTGATACAGTTGCTTACAAAAAATACGTGTGAACATGAAAATTAAGTCGCAATTAACTACCTACTCTAGCTATTTGTTTTATATCGATTTTTATTTCTAATTTCATATTCACAAACGTAAGTCCTAATGCTTTGTAAAATAATTCCCGTCATTGAAAGTTAATTTACTCAGTATGTCTTTTCGCTCACCTTTCTCACATTTTAGCCACCCTCCCTCCCTTGCTGTCCCCTTCCGTTTGTCAAAATTAATCCATAGAATCAGATTTAGTCGAAGTTTTAACGAAGTTTCCAAAGTCAAAAACGAATCCTCCTTCATTCCATTCCAGTTCCACGGAGAGAACTGGAAGGTTTTCTACATATTCTGACTAATTCTTCTTTGTTAAAACAAAAGCAGGTCAAAATCTTACACACAAACTCAACTAAAACAATTGTTTGAAATCTTTGATGATGATAAATATTATGCATTTTGGGGTATGTAATGTGACAGTGCCTACATCACATCGCTAGATTAAACCTCGAACATTTTTTCATCTCGTTTCTCTGCAAATAGGTTTTACTTATTCTGACAGCGAAAGTCTTTCATCATCATTCTTCACTCCAATTGATATTTTATGTGTGTTCATATTTTATTACACGCTCCTCTGACCCAATTTGATAACTGCTTATCTTAAGGTCATGTCTCATGTCCCATCTATAAAGACGAGAGGATTGTTGTTATAATATATTCCTTCGACAAAATTGTTTATAGTCGTCCGAAATGGCCATAGACAGGAGTTTCAGGTCACAATGGGGATGCTAAGATTTGAGAGAAATTTATGGCGACATCATGTCTTTGGATTGTACGGTGGCATTTACAGTTTACGCATGAGTCAGTTTTCAAAGGATAATTTATGACCATCAAAGGCATGAAGGTGTGTTTGTTGGAATATACCTGTGCTGTTGTGATGTATGCCCGTGAGCTAACCTTGAAATGATGGCTGGCATATTTACTTCAAAGAAGACAAAAAAAAACCATTCTCGGTAGAGTTGGCAGTGTTATTTTTCACTATTTCGTAAATTATTGTAATCGCAGGCATACATTGATCAAAAAATTCGTCTAAGTTCTCAAGACCTTTTTGGAGTCATGTTCAACTGAAATGATTTAGTGTGAGACACGACTAGTGAACTGTGAATTTGATGAAAGTTATAATTATGTATAACAATTACTGTTTCTCCTTTCACTCACATCGAATTTGCAATTCTCTTGTTGTGTAAAGTGTAAAATACGCGCCCACATCTTTGACTCTTGAGCCGAGGAATGGTTTGTACAAACTAAGTGATTAAGTGATAGTCACATCTTGGTCCAGTTTTCTTTTTCTTCAATCCTGAACCGATATTAGTTCTTCCTAAGAAGAATTTTGTTTGGTCCTTTATTTAACTTTTAGCTTTTTTTGTAGTTCTTAATGCGAACCCGAATTTAGAAAATATACGAACTATGGTGAATAGCTCTTCTATTTTTAGACGTCCTTGGTTAACGATATTATCATCGTTAAGAATCTATGAATTTAATGACTTATAAAATCACTACGATTACCTTTCTTACGAGTGAAGGTGAGTTTTTGTTGTATTTTAAATTTAAAAGTAGGTGCTTCAATCCATTCCTAGATATAAGTGCATTAAAGATCGATTGTAGTCTAGATACAAATAGCGAAAAAGAAGACAGACTGAAAATGTCGTTCCATTTATTGATACTGAAGGCGAGGAGTAAGTTGATTTCAATGATACTAATGCATGACTTGTGGTGCCCGTAGCGTAATCGTTAGAATTTCTGCATGTTACTTGAGAGGGTGATTGTCTGGTGGACCGCACTAGACAAGATGATCAACTACAACAAGCTGGCCAAAGTTCAAAGAACGGCTAGTCTGTGTATTAGTGGCGCACTGAGGACAACCCCATAGGACGCCCTCAATGTACTACAAGATCTCACACCCCTAGATATCTCAGCAAACAAGTCGCAGCTAGCTCAGCTACTTAACTCAGAACTGAGAGTCACAGTGGACCAATAATCAAACCGGCCACACTACCATTGTAGATAACTTTAGATTCTTAACGAATCGATCCGACTACACCACCCTCAAGTTGGTGTTTGATAATAAATTCCAAGTAACCATACCTTCAAGAGAAGCTTGAAGAATGGCACTCTCTTGGAAAATGAAGCAATACACTTCTACACCGATGGTTCAAAAACCAGCGAATGTGTAGTAAGTGGAATCTACTCAGAAAAACTGAATCTCAGTCTTTTCTTCCGCCTACCCGATCATTGAAGTGTGTTCCAAGCGGAAATTCTGGCGATTAAGGAGGTGCTGTCTTGGCTCAAAGAATACGTCATATCCTCCACGGATATTCGAATTTTCTCGGACAGCCAAACTGCCCTTAAATCTCTTGCCTCTGTCTCTACAAAATCCATCACGTTCCAAAATTGTAAAATGTCTCTGAGGGAGATGTCAAATCAGTTCAACATTCACCTTTCATGGGTGCCGGGGTACAGGGACATACCAGGCAACAAACTGTATTGCAGACGAACTAGCCAAAAAGGACACGACCACTTCCCTACGCTCAGAATGGAACAACATAGGTGTACCTATCGCTACATGTAAACTCCTACTTAGTCAAGACGCTTCGAGGATAACAAACACCTGATGGACTGAGAGTAACAACTGCTTTGCAACCAAAAAAGTTTGGCCGTGTGTAGACTCAACGCTCGAAGAGTTTGTTAGCCCTGAACC
This sequence comes from Melanostoma scalare, assembly GCA_949752695.1. Lineage (NCBI taxonomy): Eukaryota > Metazoa > Arthropoda > Insecta > Diptera > Syrphidae > Melanostoma > Melanostoma scalare. The sequence continues at coordinate 45,975,910 of OX456984.1, forward strand.
GCCTGTATCTAGGTTCTACCATAGGTATTATAGGTGTTCTTACGGGACACTGTCTAATAGGAACCAAAAGACTTGGTGTGTTTTCCAATGATTTCTGCAGAAGCTGCATGGACGAAGAAGAGGAAGAAACCCTTCTTTGCTCATGCCCTGCACTACTTCATAGGAGGCCAATGCATCTCGATGAATTCTTCTTCGATAATACTAGACCCTAAAGTCTTTCGAAAGTTCCGCGTGGTTCGACTAGCGGGTGATTAACCGGCTAGTCCCGTAATGGAAGATAAATGGGTGATCAACTCGTTAATCTTACATCGGGTTTCTGAGATCAGTAGGTGATTAACTTGCTGATCTCTGTGGTATCACAATATTCCCTTGCGGCCAAGTGTGTTAGGCAATGTACGTAGGCATTACTTATTGGCTGACAGCCACTTCCACCTAACCTAACCTACTTGAGAGGTTCAAGGTTCGAAGCTCGAAAAACAAAAATGTTTTTCAACGGTTATCGCCTTTAGCAAGTCCTCATAATGTCACTGCTATGAAAAGTGCTTGGGATCAGCATAAAAATGTAGGTGCCCTAACCTTACCTGGTTGTGAGAAATTCGCTAGGCCCGGGCGCCTCGCTCTGTTGCGCCTATTTATTTATTTTAATGCACGACTTGTCGAGAATCTTTACCTTTCAATAGGCTCCAAAACTATTGGGCCGATTTGAATTAAATTTGGAACAGAGATGGTTTAGAGCCTCGAAAGTAGCATAGGCCATATTTCAATTCCGATATTCCTTCGAGAACGGAAATTGGAACGTAAGCGAGAACTTAGAGTTTGTATTGACCAGACGCCAAAGTTACTGAACTGAATTGAATAATATTTGAAACAAATACTGCACCGATCTCAAAAATTCTTTCACCGTTACATTGCTTCATTATCTGCGAGTAGCATGGACCTTTTTTTCATTTCCATGTTCCCACAGAAACGGGAACTTAATGGAACATAAAAACTGTTGGACCGATTTCAAAAATTCTTTCAGAATTAGAATACTTCAATGTTCCTCAGTAACATAGATTTCATTTCATCTAAATATTCCAGAGTCGATGCTATGCACTAGATCACTGTAGGAGCCGAGCTACACCGGGCTGACTATCAGAAAATACCACGACTTGAAACTATCAGACGTTTGTTTGTGAGCCTTGATACGAAGTCCCATAACTGAAAAATAATGTGATTAAGCAAAAACTACCTCTGGGTGTGTTCAATTATGTAGGTAGAAAAAAAGTTCAATATAACCAAGATTTTGAATATTATGGCACTCATCCGTTAAAAATCATGCTTTTCGTCAATTTTCTTTCGTTGTTTAACCCCATTACCCCAAAAATCATATCGTGTGTCACAGTTTTGAGGTCAAAAACAAATTCCTGACCTAAAACGTCGCTTTGACTCCCTTGCAGGTTTTATTATGTCAGAATGTAGATCATAACAGACGGTGGCAAAAGCATTATCTCGTGAGCATCAATGCCTTTGTGAATTTGAGATTAATTAGATCATCTGAAACCAACTCCTTTATCATTCATACCTGTTTTTGTCTATTGAATTGCCTCAAAACTTATCAATGTGCATTAAAATTATGTTGTGCACTTTCTCTCCACTATGACTTCAAAACAATAAAAAAGTTATGTAAATGCATTGCGTTTTAATCAGGCAAAAGGGTTTCATCTGTTTAAAATTGAGTAAATTGTAAGTTTTTATCAAATACCTTTGGCTTTCATATCAAAATACCTGTTTGCTTGTTTTTAATTGCAAAAATAAAAAGATCAAAACACAGTTCTGTCTAACAACATGAATTTAATTCCTTTATTTTTAGGAGTTTTTAAGGATGGTTTTTGGTGGGCTTTAAGCTACAACAACTTAAAAATATGTATAGATAAGAAGCTTAATTAAAATTGTACCATTTGCTTGTCAAATGCATGTACAGAGTGAAGCAATCGATCCAATTTTTTTTTGTAATCGATTCCTTGCAGAGCCTTAAGTGTTTTACAACAAAAACAAAACAAGCGCTTGGGTAATTCAATCTATCTCCCAAAAAAATTAAAATAGAACTTGTCCAGAATATGGAATAGACACATTATGAAGGCCAAGCCTTGATCATACAATGACCTTATTTCAATTTGATATTCCGAGACAGAAATAGATATACAAAGGGTTCTTCCAAGAATCAAGACCTTTAATGATTAAATTAAGGACAATACAATTAATATCCATTTGGTGACTCAACGTTTGATACGCAGACTTTGGGGCGATGGTGTAATTCAAACATGAATTTGTTTATGAATCAACGCGTATTGAAAAATCGAATGACTGTTTGTTAGTCATTAAGTAACAGATGTGTTGACCTTTAATGACACACATTAATTTTGATAGGAAAACTCTTTCTTCTATGGAATGAATCTACTTCCTCTACTATCTACTTGAAATCGATAAAATCCTTGTTTTTTGATTTGGGAATATGTACTTATAAAAGCTTTTTCGACAAATAGCTGTCCTAGTTTCATTTTACTCTTGCTGGAAGAATTCCCCTACCTATCCAATCCCAACACGTTCAGAACTCTACACGTGCGAATGAAGAAATCATTATTGCATGTAATATTGCTTTATATGCAAAGAAGAATTTTGCTATATGCTACGTCTCTTTTCCCTTGGTTCATGATTTTGCATTGTCCAAGAGAATACTAAATCGCTTATTCTTGAATGCGACCAATGGGAATATGATAAGGCACATGGCAACAGAAATGTTGTAATGAAAGCTTGAATGGAAAGTGGAGTTAGGAGCGATGACAATGGGAGGTATGAAAGTGCGGAAGAAAGAATAAAAATAGATTTAAAATCCTAATGTCACTTGAGTCCTTATAACGTTTGAAAGAAAAAAAGTTGCGTTTAAATTAAATTTATTTCTGGAAGATGAGAAGTATAGAGAAGAGTTGAATTGCTTTTCCAATATACTCACGTTTCAAAAATCGAAAGCGAGACTTTTAAGTCGATGAAAGCTGAGTTTCAATTTTATTAAAATCTCTCGAGGGAAATATGAGCCAAGAGTTGAATTTGGCAATAATTTTTTTATTAAATACTTTACTTGAGTTTTTTTTAAGGAAATCGGTGGGTCTACATCCAAAAATGAAAATTACAGCACAAAATAAAAAAATAGTGCGTATACGCCCAAGTGACTGGCTAGTAGTGCCCGCGGCGTAATGGTTAGCATGTCTTCCTGTTACGTGGAAATTCGGAGTTTGAATCGTAGAAAGATCTAATTGTTTTTCTACGGGTCACACAATCGCAATGAATTGGGAAGTCTACCGAGAGTAATCGCCATTAAAATCGCTTTCAAACTCAGCCGTTCGGAAACGACGTAAAATTGCAGGTCTCTGAAGCACGTTAGACCCCGAATTTTACTTAGCTGTTCTACACCATGTTCTAATTTATATTTTTTAAGTTCTTCTAGATGTCATCCATAAGTGCGCTTCCGAAAGCAGTGCTAACACTGCATTCAAAGTAGCTTATGACTTGTGTCAACACTTGTGACACATTCATCATTTTATTTTAATTAGAGTGCTTTAGCGTCCCGTCCGAGTTACATCGTCCTTTTTAACAACTTCAAAAGCATTAAAAGTGTCAAACGGTTCTCATTACTTATTGAGTCTGTTGGAATGGTAAACCCTTCTCACTTTTGTTGAAATGCGGAATTATAACTTCGGCACTCGTTAAATTAAATTTCAGCGCACGATCTGAAGACAAATTTAGTTGTCCATCGGTCTGTCCTTGGTAATTGGAACAAATCTATTATCTTGTCAATGTCCTGTCCTTCCTTCGAGTCGATTCGACGACAACTATCACTTTTAAGCGCAACAAAAATGTTGAGTGTATGGTAAATTGTTTATACAAATTACAATGATGATAATATACTTTCACCATTTGACGTCAATTTCAGTCTTTCTTCTTTGCTTTCGACACAAAAGCAAAGAAGAAAGGTTGTTTCGTTTTACTCGTTGAAAAGCAAACAAAAAATTCACAATTATAGAATTTGGAACACCACACGCTACACAATAGTGGTGACTGTTTGGCTTTAGTTATTGCGAATCCTTGTCAATATTATCGATTGACCCGAATTTTTCTTCTTTTTTTTATGTTTTGTTGGAAAATCAAACACAAAACAATGTCCTTTGGATTCCATTATACATCCTTGCTATTTAGATATGCTTCGTGATTGTAAAGGTCCTCCCTCTATTTGTTTATGACCTTGGCATATACAAATAGGAGAAAGAAATTAATTAAGATTAAAACAAATTTTTGTATCATAATAATTCTTATTACTTTTAATCTAAAATTATGTATTTGTCTACTTGAACCTACCTACGTCAATTGAAAAGTTGTGGGGGATATTGGGTTGGGTTAATTTGCCCAGGAAAGATGTAAATATCATCCTTGAATGTTAATTGAGCACGAATCTTTTAAAAATAGAAATGAAAACATTTGTTGCGAGTAGGTTGGCGACTGACAAAAACACGTATACATGTAAGAAAACTTAAGCTAACGTGCCTTGGTATAAATAAAACACCGAGGGAATAACATGGGGGCGGACGTTTCGTTTCGTTTGGTTTTTTTTTTTATTTATTTTATGGATTCCCGTTGATTTTATTGTCTTCGTGGAGATGGTACTGTTTTGAATCCTTAAAATAGAGAGTACAGATTGTAATTATTGCACGAATTGAGTGGTAAATGTAATATCCGACTTTTAAAAGTTCTTGACAGGATTACGACAGAGTTGGAATATTTGTGGTGTAGACGTTTTGTACGTGAGGCAAGTGAACGTTGATAAAAACGAATTATTTTTTCTGTAGCCTACAGCGCTATCTTTAGAAAAACAGAAGTGATATTTGTAAAGTTATACAAATGCACAGCTTTTTGGTGATTAAATTGATATTCTAAAATAAAAATATCGATAGATTGGAAGCTTTAAATATTTTAGTAATTAAATAAATTATCCTCGTAACTTCGGACGTACAGTAAAGCATAGAGATTCATATTTTAGTCGCACCACCCGAATGTGGAATGCTTTGCCAGACTCTGTTTTTCCCCAGCATTTCGACTCACAAAAGTTTAAAAGCAATGTGCATTAGGATGGAGCGTTTTTTTTTTTTATTATTGCTTCGGCATACCTGTTAAAAAAGTTGCTGTTTTAGGTCATCATTGAACATTAGAAAAATCAATGAGCTCGCGTTATGTTTAAAGGTGCCCCCGTTTGAAAAATGTATGAATATACTCCTGAAATCACAAAGATTTTATGAACGTAGAATGGCTTCCTGAGCGATTCCGTGTAAGTGTAACACAATAAAAATGTGTGAAACATCACGTGCAGTCGTTCATGTCGAGACACGTTGGTAACAAGGTTCGCCAGTTAAAAAAAAAAGAGATAAATTTCAAAGCAAAATTGATGAAGTGAAAATTTCAGCAATAACAACTAGATGCTGCCCCCGACAAGCTGGAGTCCTCTTAGATCTTATCTGGTCAATTGTTGTTGACAGTCTTCTAAGATTAGTTGCAACCCAAGACGTTCATTGAGTGAGCTTTGCATATGATTTTGCTATTGTCACGCAAGGTTCATTAGAAAAATTTATATAAGGAAGAGCTTACTAGGTTCTGAGTGCAAAACTGGTGCTCAGACGAAGGTTACTCCGTCAACCCTCATAACACAGTTACTGTCCCGTTAGATTGCATAAAACCACCTTCTCTCTATGGTGAAACGATACCATTCTCTTAACAATCAAATCCTAGACAGCTGCTGCAAAGTCTCTATGAACTTGCTGCAGCATATTTGTATCATTAACTTTTTATTCAATTCTGGAGTAAGAAAACCTGCTTTGAAACTGGTTTGGCACAAGTATTCAACTAGACACTGCAGTGTCCAGAGCCGTGAAAGCTCAACCCACCATAAAAAACCTAAAATCTCTCGTGAAATCTGCCAATTCTTTTCGAAAAGGATACCCGTAATAAAACAATGTTTCTAATATTCCAGCCGGGCGCTTCACAGTAAAAGTCAGAGCCACCTATTGCGCCACGAGCATCACAGGAGATCTGAGTATTTTTTAATATTTTCGTGCTCATTGTTTGACCTATTTTATTTTGAAATCAAAACGATGATGGATGTTAACCTGAACGTCTTAGTATTAAACAAAAATTCTTCATTCATAGAACTATCTACTGAGGCGCTTGTTAATCTCCTAAAAATATTTCATTCATAAAATAGTAATCTTCCAATGATTTTGATTCTTGATTTGATGTCGGAGTCTATTAAAAAACCACTGAAGCATGCAAGTCAAATTTCAAAATTTAATTGTTGTGACTCAGAATTGGTAAAGCCTGAATATCAAAACACATCACAAACCATTTTGTGTGTTCCATTGATATTCTGAATGAGTAAAATCAATACCGAGTGTTGTAAAACCACCTGGTCTATTGTTTGTATTTTATTTAATAATTTTTTCCGCAATATCCCCGCTTCCCTTCCTTATTTACACTGAATTTAGAAACTCTCTGTTTGTTATCATGCCATTAAACACATTTTTATTTAAAACATGTTCAGAGAAACCAATGCTTTTACAACAATTACCACGAGTCTGTCGTGAATCATATTTTATTGAACCTTACGTTATCTTTAAATATTATGGCCAAGTGGATAAAAAAATGTATTTGCCCAAAGGTGTGTTTGTAATCAACAGTTTCCTGATCAGATAAAATTTTGCTGTTAGTGAACAAGCCCAAGACTTTTAATTGAAAAATGAAACAAGGGGTGTCTCATGAAAATTTATTTTATGTCTCGAAATAAGAGATGCGTCGAAAGTTCGCTTTGTTTAATTGGAATTTCATTGTTATTAGTTAAATTATGGAACCACTTACATGTCTGCCTCACGATTGTTGAATAAATCTTTGAACAAAACTAACCCTTAAAAAAAGGAAATAGATAAAGAAAAGAAAAAGGAAGTGCTTTAAGACATAAGCTCGAGAATAGAGGGGAGACAAAAGGGAAGTGCTTTAGGACATAAGCACGTGACTTTCTTCATAAGCTCGCTGTAAACCATACACAAGAAGTCACTTTTAGATAGTAAAAATTAAAAGCAAAAAAATACAGCGCAACACAATCGTGGTCAATTGAGATAGAATATAGAAAAGCATCTGTTTGATGCGGACTGTTTTCCAGCGGTACTGTGGAATAAGATCAAGTGGAGTAAGACTAGTGTTTCTATCTTATTTGGTATTTTGGGCTCTCCCCGAGGAAATGAAAAACTGCATTTGTCCAGCCCGTGCCTAAAAAACATAAATCTTAATCTCTTTCCACCTACCATCCAATTGCACCAACACTTCCTTTTGTTATGCAGAATAGGATTTTTGCGCTTTTGATATTTCAAAAGCATTTGATAGAGTTTGACATCAGGATCTCTTATCGAAAATGAGTGCTTTTGGTATCGATGAGTCTCTTCTTCGTTCGATTAGATACTACCTTTCCGACTGTGCAATACAAGTTGTATACAAGTTACAAGTTGTATTGGATGGGTTCAAGTCCGATACCCACTTTTTGAATACTGGTGTGCCCCAGGGTTCCATTCTGTCTCCGACTATCTTCCTTTTTTTCATAAACGATCTCTTATCTGAAACTTCTTAAACCTTAACTGTTTTGCTGACAAGTGACGACTCAACCTTCACCTTTTCATATTCATTTCCAAATTCACGACCCTGCTTTTCGGATGTAGAGGTGGAACGGTTGCGTATGATTAGCTCATTCAATTTTGATCTTGACGCATGAACTGGCGAAAACCGAGTAGAATTCAGTGCTTCAAAAACTCGAAACTTTCTCTTGTCGTTAAAGTTTAACATTCCCCTATTGTCATTATCCATGGAAGGTCCTTGCACATCAACGAAAGAGAAAAGCGATGACCTTCGTTTGAATGACATCATTTTTGAAGTCACAAAAATACTGCAAAGTCCTTAGGTTTTTTAAGACGATGCAGGAAATTCTTTGCCCATTCTGATCTGGCCAAAATTTATAAAGCCTACATCCGTCCAAAACTAAACCCATATTTAGTCAGGTGCATACATCAAACATCTTTGCACCTACTTGATACAAAACAGAGCCTTTAGACTGACAGGTGCGATAGTTCAATCGTGGAGTCTATTTCTTGAGCCCAACTTCGGACGTACAGTAAAGTATAGAGATTCATATTTTAGTCGCACCATCCGAATGTGGAATCCTTTGCCAGACTCACTTTTTCACCAGCATTACGATTTACAAAAATTCAAAAGCAATGTCTATCAGTGTCTCCTATTAAAAACTTTCCTATTTTCCTAAATATTTGCACTGTGGTTTATAAACATCACAAGGGTATTCTTAATCCTTTGATGTCTTCTCAAGGACACCTGCATTTGATCGGCCTCAGACAAGGAGAAACCAAAACCCATAGACTTGCCGATGCTTTCTAAGGTCAGCGCGGCGTACCTCACGGCCGGATTACTAATGTAAAGTAGATAAATGGGAGCGTTGTGGCCATACCTTTGCTTATAGCGTCGATAAGTAACAACAAAGAATTTCTTCTTTGTTTTCGAGATTTGTCTTATTTTATTCGCCTTTGTGTTTCTTGCTCATGCGATTTTGGACATACTCCTTTCATCATAAAACAAAAATATATCCAAAAACGCAGTAGAACAGCTTCTTCTTTGGAGTTTTGTAAAGTACATCTTGTGGGAAGATGATGGGGTGATCTCTATTGTTAAAATATCCCTTAAAATAGTAATGCAGTTGTTCCATATTTTCGTGAAGAAAATAATTCATCCTTGTCCACGCCTTTGTCTTCCAATTTGCCTTTCGGCAGTCGGTTTGCCACTAAGCAAACAACAATTGAATAATTTCCATTTTTTAACAACAAATTAATTTACCCTCATTGTAAAAATTATCTTTCCTGCGGGGTATCCAACAAGGAAGTCACTAATATGAAGTGGGAGAGCTGTGACCCCTTCGAAAACACGATGCTCGTAACACCCAAAAGGAAGAAATAAAAGTATCTTCCCGAATAGAAGGGTTTGTCCGATTTTCAGTAATATTTCATGGCTTATGATGTTTGCCCTAAAAATAATTGACAAGCCGGTCAGTTATTCAAAAAACACATTTTTTTCTAACTACACGTGTATTTGAAAATTACTGGTTTACACATGTAAATAGCTTTTTTGACAGGTGTGTACAAGTGTAAAGGATACAGGTGTAATTAAATACATGTCTGCAACGAGAGCACTAGCAGCTAGGTCACTAAAACATATTAGTTTTTTCATATTCTATACGGAAGTTGGTTGACAACAAGGTAAAAAACTGAAATCAGAAAAAAGGTAATACAAATCTTGATATAGTTTCTTCAACTCAGGGTACCAATCTTGATATAGGTGCTTATCTTTTTTTTATTGCATAACAAGTAGGTAGGTAGTAGGTAGGTTGTAGGTATACATAAATAGTTTGAAATGAATGAAAATGGCAAACTATGTAATGTATTTTATTTCCCTTCTCCAAATGCCACCAATCTCTTTTAAATATGTCTACATCGTTTTGTGCTTCACTGAAGATGAAGAGTAAAATATGAAAAAAAAAGCTTTCCTATTTCAACATTAATTGAATGTCAATTGAAGAGAAACGACATACAAAACAACATGGTACGGAAGGGTACCTGTCTTATTTCCAAGTTTGGTAGTAACCAAAATGCACAAGACATCCAAGATGTTAATTGTTTTTGTTGCAATCTGTGGCTTAAAGTTGATGTTGTTTTATTGCTAAAAATGAGAGAGAAAGAAAATATGAGAGTAAATTGATGTGAAAAGAGTCAAAGGTCCTTCGGATGACAGTTCGAATAAGAAATTTCTGTGATTTATGATTTCAAGTTCATAGATTGTGTTTTGCAGCAAAACAATTTATAACTGTGCGAAGAAATGTGTGTAACAACCGTATAATGCTTGAACTACTGTAGATGTAGACGCTTTACAGTTTATGTTCACAACTACAAAAACCAAACACCCTATTTTCAAAGCAATAACCTCAGTCAGTTAAAGAGCACAAAGTAAGAGAAACATTGAATTACCCCTTTAAACCGAAACTGAGCGAAAAAGCTCCTTCGCCGTTCAACGACAACCACAACCGTGAACCACACAATGAAATACAATCAAACAAACAAAGACTGAATCGAAAAATAAAAGCTTTTTCCAACTGCTTCTCTACAATCTCATAAACCAAACGCAATCGACCGACACATTTCAAAGATACTCCTCGGCTAGTAACAAACAAATTTTTCTTCACATCAGTCGCCATCAAATGATGAAACTGTCTTGTCGCGTTTATTCGCTGAATGTTGTACTTGATCAACGTCTTAGAATTGACACCTGTCGATATCTCATCGAGATTCTATCACGCCGTCTAGCAGGGGAATAAATTCCCCCCGCCACTTTCATATTCAGTCAATTGAATTTCAAGTGTGTGAAAAATATATTCAAATTTTAAAGTAAATATCACAAAAATTAAATTTAAATTCGAAGGCAGAAACACATTTCGCGAAGATTTATTTCTGTGAAATTCGCCAGAAAAAAGAAAACACCCACGAAGTGAAAGTTTTTTTTTTGTTGTTCTTCGTGTGATACGTGGCCTAAATAGCATCCTCGCGGGTTCAAAGAGGACAGCAGCAACGAAAAATTTCCACACCACACGAGATAGGTACAAAAAAGCCAAAAGTCTTATTGAAAAAAATAAGCATCGCTAAAAAATTAAATTTGTCTGTAAATTGATTATAAATATAAACTAACCACGTATGAAAAAACTCGGAAAGTAATAAAAAAAAAAACACCAATTTATTTTTGTTGATCACAAATTAGTGAGCTGTGTGCCTTTGTTTGCTGCTTTTTAGAGCATTTCGATGCAAATTTTCTGAATAAAATTTTCTTTCAACTGAATCTTAACTGCTCGTCGTGTGCTGCCGCTTATTTTTATCTCAAGTTCAAGTGGATGACCTCGCGCTTTTGTTGGCGGTCGTCTCATGTGCCGGTTACACTAGATGAGTGTCTTTCTTTTCCATTTTAAAATTGAATGCGGATAATATAGTTCCTAGCCGTTTCAAACAAAACAAACTTTATAAAAAACAAAAAATCCATTAATTCTGTGATGGCACAAAATTATTTGCACAAAAAATAATAACAAAAACGAACACAATTTGTTTTGTGAACACAAAAGTCATTTTGGTTAACATTAAAAATACCTACAACAAAGAAAACTTTATAAAATTATATATTTTTGGAAAAAATAAAAATTTTATACGTACATATATATTTTTCTAACCACTCCCACTTAAAATTTTCTTCCACCGACCGGATTTATACTTAAAATTAAAAAAAAAAAATTATCCCCAGACAAAACAAAAACTCATCGTTGCGTCGCGTCGGTAAAATATAAATAAGAACGTAAAAAAAATAATAATAATATAAATTATAAATAAATTATTACTTTGCTTTTTTGTTAAGCAAAAAACACTCAGTGTACATTAGTATAGTAGGAGAGATCTAGTGAAGACTGACTAAAGAAAAAAAAAATAAAAATAAAAATTGAAAAACGAAAATAGAAAGAAAATATGATAATTTTTCATTCAATCTGTGTGTGAATTTTCTTTGTATACAATTTTGAGTACAAACGACTTAAGCAACTATTTTTGGAATAATTTTGAATAGAAAGTTTCTTTTTTCTCAGTAAATATTATAAATATTCCTTTACTTACGCGACATACATACATAACAAAGAATTAAAATAATAAAATATTTTTTTCGGTGAGTTTATGTATAAATATTTTGATTAAATTACAATTTCATGGGTTTTAGTTTCTTACTTAGTTCAAAAAAGTGTATTTTATCAATTAGCACCTTTACTTATTTGTTGATTATTATTTTTTGTGCATAGTTAAAAATTTAATGAGTTAATGTTAAGTTAATCTAAAATTTGCGTTTTTTTTTGTATTTGCAAATGTGTCAGTTGGTGGAATGTCAAAGTTGAAGTTTTTTTTACGTTTTATTTCTGTACAAAAGTAATTTTGACTCATTCTTTCATACGGGACCGGAATCTTTGTCCACTTAAAAGAACGGTCATTCAAACGGAATAACTTTAAATGGAACACAAAGTTTTCTTTGCTCATTCAAGAAATGGAAGCAAATATAAACAAACAATTTCGACTTAATTTATTTCTCCTTTCCTGGTTCGCGATAGTTATTTCAAAAGAAGTCATCAAAAGAACTTTTCCTTATACGGAGTCTTTTTTTTGTCCACATAAAAGAGAGATTTTGAAGCGCCTACCAACAAATATTTTTCTATACTGGCTAACGCGTTGGTAACATTTTTCAGGTAGAATAATATGGCACCTTCAAAGACATCGACAAGGGACGTAAATTCTACTGGGCCTGACACCTGACGTCCTCGTTGTGAATATTTTATTGTGTGATTTTTTTTCAATGTTTGCTTATTTCATTGCAAAACATTAATTATGAGGGCTCCTCTTACTTTTTGACAAATTATAAAAAAAATATGAAAGGTACTTTTTTTCCAGAAAATCCATTGTTGTGGGTTTCCCTTATTGGATTTTGTTTTCTAAACAAAAAAGGATTTTCTGAGAAAAAGTACTGTGCAATTTTTTTCATTTCTCAAAAACTAGGCCAAATTTTTTTGTTCAGTTTCCTGTGTTTGACTCAAAACTAATATAACAGTATTAAATAATTATTTAAAGAAAAAGTAGTAAACCTCAATGAGGCAAAATTTTATCCAAAGTTTATTTAAAGAAAAAAATTTAATTTTTTTTAAATTCTGACGTTGAGACATCGAAAACCATTTATTGAATTAACTTTAACTAAAGTGTTACAGCTGTATCTATCTATAAAGAACTTGTAATCATTGATTAGATTTAATTGCCCTTTGAGTTACACTTAAGTATCGAATCCGTATCGATAATCAAATTTCACATTTAAGTAACCTTGTTAAGAGCCCTCTCAACTTAAATGCCATAAAGGTCTCTTAAATCCAAATTAAAAATACATTCTGACATTTCGGGAAAATCGGTGTCAATTTTTATCTGTTGTTTTGGTAACATAATTTCTAAAAAGAAACTAAACAAAAATATGGAAGATTTTCTTCGCGATTTAAATGTTTTCAATGTGCTAAGTTTTTTTTTCAGATATCATGAATAATAAATAGAAACCTAAAAATCTGGCACAAAAGCTCCACAGTGCTACAAGGCCAAACGCGTTGTTCTCGCAACAACCATTCTCGTGAGTGCGGTCCTGATGGAACAGCATTTTTCAAGGCATATTTTCCTGCTGTTGAGGTGATACCAGAGAAAAATCATTTTGGATGTTTATGGTGGTCGAACGCCCACGCAGTAGTTATGCTTTATCCATTTCGCCATGGATGTCGTGTGCCTACAACCAGAGTTAAGAGATTGTTAGGGAATTGCAGTTTTGCTTGGCAAAGAAAGATTGTTCCATGATCGAAGGGTCGATTTGCTACTCATAATAAGGGCCTAAAACCAACAATGCGTTGCAATAGTTTTAAATGAAAATTCGAAAGAAATTCTCATCACATTTTAGAATGATGATACTCGTACATAGTGTTTTTTTTTTTTTTTTTTTGATAAGCAAAATGGCACCACATTTGTTTACAAACGAATGGTTGTCAAAAAGCAGTTTAAATTGGACTAGATTTCTGTTTTTACTACTTTATTTTGACACAACTATCAATTAGTTTAGCATCAGCGCTGAATCGATTATCGATAAGAATTTAATCAACCTCTCTTAAGTTCCAATTAAATTTTAACTGCAACTTAACTAATCAAAGTCTAAGATACGTCTTAAGAAAATCTAATAAATACGGCTGTTAATGTTGATGTTAAAGAACAAAGTTAGCTTTGAAAAACACTATAATCATTGATTTTTAATAATTTGTTTTTGGAAAAGTAAATTTTTTTTTATAAAACTGCTCCTCCCGCTTAAATGGAGACTCACCTCCCATACTTTTCTTGTCGTCACTCAACCTATTCGTCCTGAGCTTTTTTCGTATCTTATGCCAAACACCCTGAATAATCAAGGAGTCAAAAGCTCGAATGAAATGAGTCTAGCGAACCATCGTAATGCGTTTTGTCCGCTTAAGGAAATCGTCGACATAAGAGTGGTGGTCGTTTGCAAGGAGTTCACTGTAGATGTTTTATATTTTTTGAGTTGTAAGATCTGAAAAGTTTATTTTTTTGTTTTGTTTACTTTTGTTCTTACCAAAACCAAAAAGAACTTGTACTTGGCAGCTTTAATAACTAAAATTAACATTTAAATGAATAAAATTTTTTTTAATGAAATGGAAGGGTAATTCTAATTTTATTTTTCAATTTATTTTCTTGTAAGGATAAGCCGTTCATAAGAAGATTGAAAAAAACAGTTGGTTTTGAATTGCTCAAAAGGTTCAACAGAAGATTGATATTTTTAAGCGAAACAGAAGTTTTAACAAAAACACAATTCTTTTTGTCAGTTGCTTGACCTATTACTTTCATTTCTAGCGATTAATTCTTCGATTTCAATCATAATTTCCGCTTGATGCATTAATTTTGATAACGTTTTCCGAGTTTTTATTTATAGTCCAACCAACCCTCTCTAACTATCAAATGTCATAAAAATACACCAGAGGAAGTCACTTTTTTTACAAATGCAAACTCCTTTCTAGTCCATGCAGAAAACATACATGCAAGCCGCATCAACGGACTAAGCCTTTTATGAATATGTCGATTTGACAGTTTAAGTTTGTCTATATCAAACAATTGTCGGGTGAATTTAAATGGAATAGGAAAAACCACTTTCGCGTTTTTTTTTAGAAATAAAGCAGTAATTTGAATTTAATAGCGGGTATTTCAATCCATAATCCTATTTATGGGCTATAACTGATTACGAAGGTAATGCAAATTGATGCAACTCTGCATTAGGACAGGAATATAAAAGGAAAATGAAATGAAGTTGAATTTGAATTTGAAATAAGTTTAAGTGTTTTCAAATGACACGACTGACTTTATGTGGAAAGAAATATGAAGTCTAAGTTGAATACTAGACCGTTGTTAGTTTTTCCACTCTGCATACTCTAAAATTGTCATCGTACTTTTTTTTGCTTTCTCTTAAAGTGCGCATTGTAGATATAGGTAAAGTAGGTATAGATGACTACTTCATGTTATGTTCTATCGTTTGTTTCATAAAATTTTAATTTGAAGCAAGTCAACTGGTGGCATATTCTAAAGCTGCAAGCATTTCGTTGTTTTGAGTTAAAAAAATAAAATAAAATAATAAAATAAGGGGGCTAATTGTAAACGATTTGGCATTTTATGTTTTTTTTTTAACTTCTTATATTTTTCCAGCGAAGCTATGTGAGATTGAGAATTGATGTTGATTGAACTTAAGCTTGAAGTGCTTTGCCTTTTAGAAAATAATATTGTCAAATCTGTAAGTTTATTTGTTTCCGTAAAATTTCATGTTTACATTTACCCCGACATTTTTTTGAAAAAAAGAGAAAAACGGGGTAAATAAAAACAAGGCACTCACACACACACTTTGGAGTAAACGTGACCTAAACCAAAACGAAAACATTTGTTGAAGAAAATAAATCGAAATAACGATGGAGCATTTTTCCTACCACACCGATTCTATTAAAAATAACTGCCTTTGGAACCCCGTGCGTCTCTTCGGCTTGTCGGTATCTCGCTATGTCTTATTTTTGTTCTACACGTCTTCTACTCCCCGTGAGATATCTTCTGACGTATACGATGGAGGTGCCGTTTTTTCATTATAAGAACGTGGCATCTTAGTGAATTGAAATCACAATAGATCAATGCTGAGTTCATTAACAATGCATGTTTACAATTACCCCAAAGCGTTTACTTTTACCCCATTTTGTTGTTCACATTTACCCCATGATCTAAAAAACGTTGGGTGATTGTAAACAGCTAATAACTTTCATATTTTGTTATGACGGACAAAAAAAAAACACATAACATGCGGTAACACTTATATTTTACATGTCTAGAAATAAAAAGTCACTTACTTCGATCATTTAAAATAAGGTTGCAATCAATTTTAGTTAACCCTTAAAAAATTGAAAACACAAAAAAAATGAATCGACCAGGTCAATGATCAGAACGCAACTAACTAATTTACAGATTGCAGCTGTCACATGTCTGCATATCGGGAATATACCGTATTTTCAAATTATGTCATGGCATACGTTGATGGAAAGTAGTTTTTGAAAAATTAAGTGTGTTTACAATTACCCCTGTTCACAATTACACCCCTTGACCCTATTAAAAGTTTTATATGGCGTCGGTGTGGAATAAGCCTTCTAATAAGAGTTGGCAACATCAATAACAAAACATTAGCACTAGACCCGTTGCGTCGTAACAATTTCGGACTACGAATGCCGAAAAACGAGCATCATAGACGCCTTTGTAGTAAATATTTTGCTATGAAATTTGCCACTGTTGATAAAATTATTATTAACAAGTTCTGCTGTAAAATATTCATTACGAATATGTTTTCAGTCCTTTCTATTTGTCATTCGTAGTCCGAAAGTGTAACGCCGAGGCTTGTGATAGCGGTGATCGTTTATTTTCAGACGCTTGTGCGGTGCATGCTTATGGTCCTTCATGTTGTTATTAATCTCTATTAATCTTTCTATTTTTCGCATAAGAATTTTCAGCATGATATTGGGGTTGATCCTACAAGAAAACTTTTATACTTTTTCGAAAGAAAATTTTGTGTAGATGTTGTATTTTATGATTTGATTCAAAGCGATAAAACAACAATTACTTAGATTTTTTAATTTAATTATACAGTGCAACTGAAAAATGAGAAATGGAATCTTTTCAACTAAAAGGATCTTTGGACGACTCTGCAAAGATGAGGCGTTTTTTTTTTTACATTAGAAACGCATTTGTCGAATTAATACCTTTTAACCTTTCCCCAACAACCGATCATTTCTATTTTATACTTCAGTTGTCCAACTATATAAGCTCAATTCTACTCGTTTTTATTTAATGTCAAATCAGGCAGACGGCAGAATGTCTAGCCTTTAATCTTAGAGAAATGTATATGTATGTAAATTATTTAAGAAAATAAAGATAATAATAATAACAATATAGCTCAATTCTACTTTCGAATCATTCGAAAGTTTATTTTAATAGAACTTTAAAATGCTAATGAGAATGAAGGAAAATGCAGTAAGAAGCTTTCGACAAAAACTTCCCATTTCGGTTCAAGTTTTCAATAAACCTAATCGTCCTTTGTAGTTAAGGAGAATGAATTTGAGAATTTCGAATACTTTTGTATTGAATTGATTTGCATAGTAGGCCCCCTTTTCTTTTTTGAATTTATTTAGAAATTCCAATTCTCCATTTTTCAAAAGACTCTACTTAGATTCTAATAAAAAATATAAAAATCTATTAGTCAAAAAGAAAGAAAACTTTATAAATAAAGTTGCTAATAGCATTTCAGTTTGCAGAGATTCAAAAACATTTTGGAGAAAGGTGCGTATACTTGGAGGGTGTAAAATTGTATCTGCCGCAAGTATAGAGGTTGAAAAACTGGCCGATCACTTCAAAATACTACTGAATCCGCTAACTGACTGCCATTTGTTCCATTATGCAATGCCTCTAGTCTTAACTCCTGAATTGGATGGGCATATTACATTTCTTGAGTTGAAAAATACCTTGGAGCGCATGAAAAATTATAAATCTGCGGGGATCGACGGTATTCCTGTTGAATTTTATAAATATTCAAGTGAACTCTTTTTGCAGCATATCTGTAAATATTTTAATAAGCTTCTTGAAGAAGAATTGATTCCAAATTCGTTTTTAAGAGCTTGGATCTGTGCAATTTTTAAAAAAGGGGACTTGCAGTTAGCCGAAAATTACAGAGGTATTTCTATTTTACCATGTCTTAGGAAAATATTCATCCATATTCTATACCAAAGGTTGACAAAATGGGTTGAAGAGAATAATCTCCTTAGTATTATTTACCAAGCTGGTTTTCGTACAGGGCTGTCTACAGTGGATCATTTATTTGTTCTTACAAGTATTGTCAAAAGATTTTTGGATAAGAAAAAGAAATTGTATGCGTTATTTGTGGATTTCAAAGCAGCATTTGATACGGTTAACAGAAAATCATTAATATATAAGCTTTCAACCTTGGGCATATCGACTAAATTCCTTAACCTATACAAACTCCTTATTACAGAAACCTCTGCCGCAGTGTGGAATGGTAGCAAAATGTCCGATTTTTTTGGTACAAGCTCTGGTGTCCCTCAAGGGTGTAGTTTGAGTCCTATCATATTTGCTTTATTTATTGATGACATATCTAAAGATTTCCCTGGAGGAATAATGTTTGGTGAGACGCCAATAAAAATGCTTTTATATGCGGATGATGTTGTAATTCTAGCTGAAACCCCTAATGCTTTGCAGTTACAGATAAACAAATTAAAAAGATTTTGCGATTTATGGGATCTCAGTATTAATACCGCTAAATCTAAAATAATGATATTTCAAAATTCTCAACGCCGTAGAACTGCACAAGAAAAATGGTTTTTGGAGCGAGAAGCCTTGGAAATTGTTAGCCAATACAAATATCTAGGGCTCTTAATAACATACAATCTTGACCTTCGTCCCCATATAAAAGAAAAGTGTGCTACAGCCAAAACTGCAATTAATCTTATGTGGAGCAAATTTTTTTCAAACAAAGATGTTAATGCTTCTGCCAAGTTTAGGGTTTTTGATGCAACCATTAGAACATGTCTGTGTTATGCAAATCAAGTGTTTGGATACCAAAATATTGACGATTTTGAAACAATCCAAAGATTCTTTTTTAAACGTATCTTTAAACTAGCTGAATCAACTCCTACGTATGCTATTCACGTTGAATCTGGTATCTCACAAATATATCTTAAAAATCTGAAGGCAAATGCGGATTACATAATTAGAGTCATGAACAGATCGGATTCAAATCTTCAAAAACAAGTCATGAACTATGTGTTCCTACAGCGTTTATCTCCGTTTAAGGAATGGTTTGAGCTGGCAAATAGTCACAGGATGTACTTTAATATTAGTAACCTGAATTTAGTAAATTGGCGAGATGTTTTCTATCGATGTATAGCAAAAATAGACGACTCTTTATACCTGCAAAATTTAAACAGAGCTCAGACATCTCCGACCAGGCTTATTTACAGGGAATTAAATCATGTGCTGCATAGTAGAAATTATTTTAGTGGAAAGCTTTCTCTCAACCAGATGAGTCTTATATTTAAAGCGAGGACGGAAATGCTCAATTTAAATTATAAACCACATAGAACTGATCTTAACCCGATATGTAGTTTGTGTAACCAGAATGAAATTGAAGATGTGTTCCACTTTTTAGCTGTATGTCCTATTTTAAAAGAAATCCGCAGTCTTTATTTTCAAAAGAGCATTCTTACACGCGAAGATACAAAGCAGATTTTAAATGGTTATTTATGTTGGAAAACCCTTTGTCTCTTCATTAATCACGCCTTATATTACCGGAACAGCTTTACAATAACGTAATACAAATATTGTGATCAACTATTTAAATATATGTATGTTTTAAATTTTCTTTTTTTTCCCCTTTGTTATTAGTTAAACTTAAATTTCAACCTTCTAATTTCTAATGTAAAACTCGAAACATGTCAATTGAGGCAGACGGCAAAATCATTGCCATGCTATTATTCTTAAGTAACATTTAATTAAAAATTGTAAATTTATCGAGAAACATAATAAAGAATTTATAATAATAATAATAATAATAGTAGGCCCTCTGGCTCATTAACCAACTCAAACAATAAAATCGACGTGGTATTTACTAATTAGTCGATTGCATTTGTGAATCTGATTTTCATCTCTGTCGACTGAAACTACACCAATTGAATTAATCTCAAGCTTTTAAATAATGCACTTGGCACACCAGGGCAACCATCTACGTGCGACACTCCATTTCCGCACAATTTAAAGCCTTTTATTAAGTGGGAGTGGAAAAAGATTTTCGCATCAAACAAGTTTTTCATAATAAGCTCGTTTTTTGTTTTCATTGCTCTCCAACTCAATATTAATTGATGATCACCACCTTAGTATAAGTTGACATTTTCAATTGCAATTGTGTTTGTAAACTTAAGTTTGAATGTTGTTGCGCCCATATTTTTTTTTTTAATTATTCCTCATTCATCATGAATATAAACGTATATATTTACTAATACTTTAGTGTTATACGCCGCTCATTGCGCCGTTTTAAGTTGTGCAACAAAATGGTAGTACAGGTTTTTCTTACATTTGCCTACTCAATAGCAAAAAAAAAAAAAGCAATTCAATAACACAAAACACTACGCCAAGAATATAAACTGGCGCTGTATTAGCAAATGTGAAAAGTAAGCGGTAGACAACTTTATAATGATAAAACTGTAATAGTGTATGTTAATTTATTGAACATTCTCAGCATGCTGGTGGCTTTTAGTGCTCTAATCACTTTAGTAATTAGCTATTATCGATATTAGATTGTTGACGTTCGGCTAAGGAGAAAGGTGGCAGTGAAGTGGAGGAAAAGAATTTACTGGTTTCGTGGCTATGTTATGCAAAGATAACATTGGCATGTGGATGATCTGGAGTCATGTTTTGCGGCCGCGATGAATTGTTACTTGTAATGGGGCTCCATGTATAGAAATTTTTTTTTCCTAAAAACCACACAAATTTGTTTTGAACTTATCTACTTTACTTGAAAACTTAACACCTTTTGTGTACAAAATGAGTGAAACTGGTAGAATCTCTAACATTCTAGTCAAAAAACCACATGACTGTTTTGATTGGAAAGTGAAATAAATTGCTGGTCGTCATCGCATCGTGTCGTACAATTATTATTGTTTATTTCCATTTGTGTTTTTGTTTGTATCTCCATTAAAGCGTGACAAATAAACTCGGTTTTGTTTACGTCAACAGCTCGTTAAATGAAATAATGTATGCTATTGTGAATGATTTGGCAATCTGTTTTCAAGGGTATCGTCTCCCACTTGGAAAAAAAAATCTTCTGGGGGTTGAGGTGCTATTAAATTTCCGGCAAAATAAAACATTCCTCAGATTTTAAAATGTGGTGGAAAAAAAAAAAAAGAAAATGGTTGAACCCTTTGAATGAGACCGGCTGAACTACTGTGCCAAAATATTTATAATGATTTGGCTATTGTGAATGAACAGATATTTTTAATATTTCATCCTTTTAATGAATCAGGTAATATTTTGATTCAAAACTTAAATTTTAAACTTGTGAATTCTAAAATGAAAAAAAAACTTTATAAATAATTCACAATAACTACTGAACATTTTCATCATAAATCTGATGTCTGATATCTGAGGCCCTACTCTAGATCTCGTTTTCGAAGAATTTCCTACAAATCAAAAGCTGTAAAAGCCTAATGCAATGAAACTCCTTTTCCTTTCGCGAAATTTGCGTATTGTACGATGCCGTCGACGTCGCCGTCGTAAAAATTTCGGACTACGAATGGCAAAAGGTAATCATCAAAGACGCCCTTGTAGTCAATGTTTTGCCGCGAAATTTGTTACTATTAATAAAACTATCAAATAAATAAAGTAAATAGGCTGGCGCAACAGAGCGAGAAGCCCCAGGGCATAGTGCATTTTTCACCACCATGCCTTGTGAGGCAATGGAGAGGACCTACAATTTTCTGCCGGTTCCGAATGGCTAATTGAAAAAGCGCTTTTCATGGCAATGAATTTACTAACGGAGGACTTGCCAATTCCTCGCGAAAGACGATACCCACAGAAAAACATTTTACCTCAATTGGGATTCGAACCTCGAACCTCTAAATTAACAGGCAGGTGTTCTAACCATCACGCCACGGGTAGCACAAAAAAACCAGTAGCATTAATATCTGTTTCAAAATATTAATAACGAAGATGTTTTTAGTTTTTTTCTTTTTGGCATTCGTAGTCCAAAATTGTTACTACGGGACTTGGGTTAGGGACCAATAATACATTTCAGAAGCTGCTTAGTAACCAGAAGCTGCACCATTTAACCAAAATAATAATAACAGAACGATGAACCAGGTACGGCTCTTTGACATCCCTGTACATTTTTTCTTTCACATAAGCTCCATATTTTTTCAAAATTCAAAACCTGGAATGAATTTAGAATCTATTGTGAATGAGACTTACATAACTTCAAAACAAACTAGGACTTACTTGATTTTCAAATCGTTTGAACAAAATGAGTATTTTACTTTGCGACATAGGAGCTCATTGAATAATCTCCGAAATAATGTCTTTAAAATAAGTGAATAATCGACTCATTCACAATAGTCTAATTTATTTTGTTGTTTGGAAAAACAACAGCAGTTCTTTTCTATGATTGTTGTTCTCTTTTCAGAACATTGGTTTCGTTCGGGGAAGCACTCATTTAAAATTAACTATGGAACACCCAAAAATGTTCTTGTTTAATTTAGCATTTTTTTTATAATTAACACGCACATCAAGGTGTTATGAATACCCTTATAATGTTATAGAACACAGTGCGAGCATTCAGGAAAATAGGAGAGGTTTTGAAAGGATACACCGATGCACGTTGCTTTTGAACCTCTGCGAATCGTACTGTAGGGGAAAGACAGGGTCAAGTTGATCATTCCACATTCGGGTGGTGCGGCTAAAATATGAATCTCTATACTTGACTGTACGCCCGAAGTTGGTCTCAAAGTAAAACTATGAGCATTCCATGATGTCTTTCTGCAAGGGAAAAACCTAACGCTCATAAATTTTAATGTTGGCCTTCTGAATAGCATGCATTGCTGCATCTTGAATTGGTTCTTAATTCAAATCAAGAATAAGGCTGTGACTTCTCGGAGTCATAAGAAACGATGTACTTTCGCCAATGGGAGCTTTTGATGATGTCTCCGAACGCTCCCATAAACTCATAAAGTAATCGGAGAAATGTGCATTCGCAATAGCGACTTTTAAAAATTTTACCTGATATCAAGTTTAGAACGAAGATCGTTGATTCATATACGACCAGTAAACGCATATTCGTGAAGATCGACACACCACTTTTGAACTTTTTTTGTTTACTAATTTCAAAATTAATCTAATGTGTGTTCACAATAGCGACATTTTGTCTCAGGATAAAATAATCTTCTTTTTATCAAGTTCAGAATGAAAATCATTGAAATCATGTACCACCCAGAAACACTTGTAAATGTCTATATCCACTTTAGAAGTTTTTTGTTTACTTATCTCAACATAAATCAATAAATTTGTCGTTCTCGTTTTTTCTTATAACTTTTTATTTTTACTAAACAACACTTGTGCCAGTAAGTGGATATAGCCATCAATCCGCATCATAATGAATCGTAATGTAATTTCAGCTCTCAAATTGCGTCAATTACTTCAGCTAGTGACGTAAAAACAATATTGATTCACAAAACTTGTTTTGCATAGTAACAAGTTTAGTTCTTTCCACAGTCTCAGAACTTGACTACTATCAAATTTTTTTTCTTATTAAAAAAGTATACGATCTGTTTTGTTGGAAATTGAGTGTGAATTGAGACACCGTTTGTTTTTTACTTGCGATTATAGGTACTATAAGGCAAGTCTTGCAATCGTGCAGAAAAAAAATTTTGAGATAACAATTAAATATGACATTACGATGATAGAGAATACGAAAAAAGTGGGTCCTGCAATTCTGTCTGTCTGTCTGTCTGTCTGTCTGTCTGTCTGTCTGTCTGTCTGTGTGTCTGTCTGTCTGTCTGTCTGTATATGGATCTACAGCCTGAACTAATAGACCGATTTTCTTCAAAATTTGCAGTTAGGGTCTGTGGAGCATACTACAGAGGGGTTTTTGGAATTGAGTCTCTAGGTCTTGAAATAACGGTACCTACCATACAACCGATATGATAATACTTATTTTTCTCGAAAACGGCTCCAACGATTTCGATAAAATTTTGTGTGATGGATTAATTTTAGATTGTCTTTCTTCTGATGTAAAAAAAAATTTTGGAAAAAGGTTAAAAACGGTACCTCCCATAGTACCGTTTTTTTCAAAACCGACTTTCTCGTTAATGGCTTACACGATCTTGACGAAATTTTGGATTTAAGAAGTCGTATACTGTTAAAGAAAGACTGCATATCAATATTAAAAAAAATTAGTTTTGGAAATTTTTATAAATTTTTTTAAAAAATTTTGATTTTTGAAAGTAATTTCGAAACTATAACTTTGGTTTTTTTCAAATTTTTTGTCAAAATAACTCCTATTAAGATCTAAAACTTTGCATACTCGACTTTTAAAAAACGGTTTTAAAAAAAAAGTGAAAAATAAAAAACCGTTTTTTGGAAAAACCGCTCCAACGATTTTGATTAAATTTTCATCATTAATTTGTATTAGCGATTGCAAAAGAATGGCGTTTTTAGATTTTTGCTTGAAACCTTTGGAATATTTAATTTAATTTTTTCATTATTTTGCGTGATTTAATTCAATTTCCATAATTAATGTGTAGTTGGCAACCCTGTACCACAAAATATATTATGAAGAGCTAATACCAAAACCTTTAACTCAGCCTTTAGATTTTGATATCGTATTTAGAACACAATCGCAAGTTCGTGCGACCCAGTCGTGCCCATTTTTTTTATCTTACACTTTGACGTAATCAAACAAAGATTTAATTTTTTTGATCGTACTCATTCTCAGTGATCACATCACAATCAAGAACTTTGAAATGAAAATTTGATTTAAATTCGAACAAAACCAGACAAACTGACTTTTGTATACTGAAAAAGATGAAGAGAACAAATTGCCGGCTGAAATAACAATTTGTTTAAATTCAAGGTTAGTAGGTTATTGCTGTTAAGCGGGAGATACTATCAACAACTTCAAATTCATGTGATCTCAATTTTGTTTCACATTGGGAGTTCTCATTAAGTATTCATCAAGTTAAGGCCTGAATATATTTTCTTTCATTTGTGCTTTCCAAATGAGAATTGAAATTTTATGTAAGAAAAACGTAAATGTTTTTATGGTATTTCTATGTACTTGCAGTTTCGGTCTGAAATATGGCCATTTTCAGTGGTTTTTATTCAGGACGTGTCTATATGTTTTCTGAAAAACGCGGTGTAACACCACCTACACCAACTACACCTTGTTTGCATATAGACACGTCCTTTTATTGACGACAAAGCTGGTTTTCTATTGCTTTGATACTAGCAAAGACTGTGACTAGTCAAGGGAATAAGCTTTCAAAAAATCTTCTTTTTTTCATACCCAAGACCCCAAAAGTTGCATCATCCAATCTTAAAAACAAATATCACCACACCCGTTACAGATTAATTCCAGAAAATAAAATCAATTTAAATGGCCCTAACCAGCAGCAGAGTAAACTTTAATTGATTGTGAATTTTATTTAATCGTCGGTTACACTCTAATGGCTTAAAGGTTAACTTATCGTCAATTCGTTCATTCAGTGTTCCAATAAATGGAGAAGAAAAAAAGATGCACACTTAATGACCATCAATTAATTTTCCATTGAGTTTTATTTTTATATCAATTTGAAGAAAGTCAAGAGAGAACAATGTGAATGGTTTTTTATTCTGTTTTTTTAAAGACTTATGGGCTAGATTTTTCAGAACACATTGTACAATAACCGCGCAGTTATTTTCGAATTGAGACAAATGTTTTCCATGAAAAATAAAAAGAAAATACATGAAAGTGTCACTTTATAATTCTATTTTCGAAATTTGAAATTTGAAATTGAAAAACAAAACAAGAATTTTGAAGAAACATTCCAAGTTTTGAATGTTTTGAATTCAATTTGCTTTTCCACAGAAATGATGTTTGCCAGGAAAAAAAAAATATCATCATATATGACCCACGTTTTTGAATTAGCGATTCCATGTGTTTATTTGTATCGCGTAGATCTTTTGGCTCGAAATACAAACATCGCAAAATGTTTTTTTTTTCTTTTTCAAATTTCTTAAGTCAATCGCAATTATCGCTTGGCTATGTGATGTTCTTATGTCTGGTGATTCTGTCCGTTTTGGGAGATAGTGAAGTAATTTGTTAATTGATGAGAATTTCACTTGTCTCTTACATAAATTCGGACAGAGGGTGTATTTATTTTTGTTGACTTATTCAATAAGTCGAAGAGTTCAGATCAGTTGTAATAACACGAAAGGTTAAACCGATGTAAGAAGTACATAAATAAAATAGACTCAATTTTCATCTTTTGTTAACGAGATTATTTTTTTTAGCATTGTCTCCTTTTCCCAATTAATCCGATTGTGGAATATTTTGTACTTTTTAAGAAGCTAATTTAGCATTCCTCATAAATTTATGAAGCAGACGTTACATCTGTGTACTTAGACTATTGTCTATTTGTATTTTGTTGGACGCAGTTACAACAAAATCAATGTCTAAACAGTGTTAACTTTTCACATCGATGTCAGATAAAGAGTTATTAATTTACAGTTTATCGTTCATAGGAGCTTCCTGCAAATATACTCTAACAAATTAATAAATTTCAGCAGATAAGCGAACTTTTCCTAAAAATGCGGTACGATTATGTTTATAAGATAAGATTAAACTAAATTTGATTGCGAGTTCCATGTGTTAGTTCTGATAGTTTGCCTATCCAATGTTATACAATTTACATTTTTACTTGCGATTATAGGTACTATAAGGCAAGTCTTGCAATCGTGCAGAAAAAAAAATTTGAGATAACAATTAAATATGACATTACGATGATAGAGAATACGAAAAAAGTGGGTCCTGCAATTCTGTCTGTCTGTCTGTGTGTCTGTGTGTCTGTATGTCTGTGTGTCTGTCTGTCTGTATATGGATCTACAGCCTGAACCAATAGACCGATTTGCTTCAAAATTTGCAGTTAGGGTCTGTGGAGCAGCCTACAGAGGGGTTTTTGGAATTGAGTCTCTAGGTCTTGAAATAACGGTACCTGCCATACAACCGATATGATAATACTTTTTTTTCTCGAAAACGGCTCTAACGATTTCGATAAAATTTTGTGTGAGGGATTAATTTTAAATTGTCATTCTTATGATGTAAAAAAAAATTTTGGAAAAAGGCTAAAAACGGTACCTCCCATAGTACCGTTTTTTTCAAAACCGATTTTCTCGTTAATGGCTTACACGATCTTGGCAAAATTTTGGATTTAAGTAGTCAAAAACTGTGGAAGAAAGACTGCATATCAATATTTAAAAAAATTAAGTTTTGGAAATTTTTATAAATTTTTTTAAAAAATTTTGATTTTTGAAAATAACTTCGAAACTATAACTTTGATTTTTTTCAAATTTTTTGTCAAAATAATTCTTGTTAAGATCTAAAACTTTGCATACTCGACTTTTAAAAAGCAGTTTTTAAAAAAAAGTGAAAAATAAAAAACCGTTTTTTGGGAAAACTGCTCTAACGATTTTGATTGAATTTTCATCATTCATATGTATTAGCGATTGCAAAAGAATGTCGTTTTTAGATTTTTGCTTGAAACCTTTGGAATATTTAATTTAATTTTTTCATTATTTTGCGTCATTTAATTCAATTTTCATAATTAGTGTGTAGTTGGCAACCTTGTACCACAAAATATATTATGAAGAGCTAATACCAAAACCTTTCACTCAGCCGTAAGATTTTGATATCGTATTTAGAACACAATCGCAAGTTCGTGCGACCCAGTCGTGCCCATTTTTTATATTTCAATGTCCGAGTTTGGTTCATGAAAACTCCAATTTTTTAGCTTTGATTACCTTCAAAAAGCACGTGCCAGCAATTTAATGCTAAATTGAAAGTTACACTGGAATATTCAATAAAGAACATTGCGTGAAATATTAACCCTTATCTTCTATCCAATATACAAGCAATGATAAAAATTATTTGAAGTACGAGGTTCCCGACCTCAACATCAAGATATGGTAGTGCTAGTCAAGAGAGGTTAAGGAATGTGCTTGTTTATCTTTTGGAAAGCGCTCTCGAAAACATCAGCCATTTTGGAAGTACAGTTGTCGTTTGACAATCATTTACCACCGTGAATTTTGGGCAACTGATGTATTTCAACATTGCCATATAACATCTTGTGAAGATAGTGAATGTTTGGGAAGTCAAACACATCAATAACGATAACAATTCTCAAGTTCACACCGAAATGGCATTCGACAATCGTAGCCATAAAATGAAAGAGATAACAGAGGCTATGAATATGTCCATAGAACGGGTTTAGAATTTTTTTTTGATTCGGATATGAAAGCAGACCGCTTGTTGTGTGTTGTTTTTGCTCATATGCGATATCTTCCAAGGCGGCGAAACACCGTTAAAAATCCCGGCAGGGTGGTGCAAAATCCTGGTGTCATGGCCAGACATGGTGCCAAGAGCTGTAATGCCAAATGTTCTTACTCCAAAACAATCAAGGCTTCGAAAAAATCTTTAGAGGCTTACTAAATATAATGAAACAATGTCAAACTGGCTAGGAGTGAAGTGACTTTCTTAGTGTTATGTGATTTCTTGAAAGTATTTGACACCGCCAACCTTTTCAGACCTGCGTAAATCACCATTTTCACCTTTTTAATTGCTGCTACAAAATTGATATTAATGGCTCAATTTAAAACGGCCATCAGACCCCCAGTCCTGATCTTAACTTATCAAATCTCCTACCCAATGTTTCCGGGGTTCCTCATGGTTATATAGTTGGCTCTCTACTTGTCTCATTTCATGACAATGAACTCCCATACTAAGTTTGTTTTTTAGACGTGTGGTTTGAAGAAGAAATAAAACGCAAATGCATTAAATTTTATGGCCAAAAATTAAGCTTTACTATTAAGATAAGTTGTACCTGTGGCGTCTGCCTCTTAACCGGGAGGTTTGTGGCTCGAATCCCAACAGAAAAAAATGTTTTTCCACGGGTATCGTCTTTTGTGGGGAATTGACAAGTCCTCCTATAGTTAATTCATTGCCATGAAAAGCGCTTTCTCGATTAATCGTTCGGAGTTGGCAGACAATTCTAGGTCCCCTCCATTCTACACAAAGTCAAAGGCGGTGAGAAATGCGCTAGGCCACAGGGCTCCTTGCTCTGTTGCGCCACCCTATATTAATTTATTTTATAAAGATCAGGCTTTCCCCATCGCATATAAAACGTATAGTAACATCATGAACACTGTTACAGCCACCTTCCTTCACGATTAAAGGAGCGCTCTTTTGAATCGAGAAGAAAGTTAGAATTTGCAGCCGAGGGGGCCGATTTTCGACAGCTTTTTGCTGCATTTGGAGCCGTATGTCACTTTCATTTGTTGCGACTTGAAAAAATTTGTTTGTTGCTTGCAAGGACTGGTATATTGAGCTAGGATTCAAAATTTTTTGTAACTGTAAATTTGTTAGCTGGAAAAGCATGGTCGCATTCTTCACTGTCCTCAAATGTAGCTGCCGTTGTATTAAAACCTTCATTTCAACCTATCGTGGACAGGTCTGTCCAATACAAAAGGTATTACATAAATCACCCTCGAAGTAATAGTAAACCTTTAAAAAAACAAGCGCTTCTAAACTCTGAAAACTGTCGAAATCGTTTTCCAAGCTTTACTGTGTAGTCCGAGTTGTATTTAGGACGTATTTTGCATTTGCACCTTCATTTCCACCCGTAGAAATTGGCTGTCCTGCTACTTCTTAAGTAGATTAAACCATAACAGACCTAGGCATGTGTTCGAGCAGTCCTATGTCATATCCGAACCAAATGCAACATTTTCCCTCACAAAAAGTTCTCTTTGATTAACAAACAATTTTAATTAATTTTTTCTAAAATCACTCACTGCCAAATCTGTCAAACTGAAACTACTGAGATGAGACCGCTCTTACGAAACGAAACTTTATTGAGTGGTTCTGATCTCTGTTATGGATATGTTATAAGGCTGTGTGCATTCGGTCGATTTGTCATACTTGGAATTAAGCGATCTCATGCCTATAAATAGTTGGGATTTAATATGTACAATGTACATATACTTAGTTGTATTAAAGACGTGTTTTGTATTTAGACCCTCATTTCTTCATACAAATTGGCTGCTCTGTGACACTTACAGCCTGGTGAGCAAGCACAGTGACTGGCCGTGAGATGGAACTTGTTGAGCAGTGCTTCAGAGGGAAAACAACAACATGAAAGATGTGGCATTCCAAGTCTGAGTTTCAAAACTGCCATTTGAATAAGAATAAGAGTCTTCGTTTAGTTATCGTAGGATTGGTTTGGACTTTGGAATAAAGGATATTCTCAACAAGTGCTTTAAAACGACTTCGCGGGCATAAGGCCCTCACGTCGCGACGGCTCGAACGAATGGTAATCTAGGAGTCTAATTTTTGACCACTTTTCAAGCAACTGAGGCCATATATCGAAACTTACAAAATGTTATAAAATTAGCCTGTTTCAAAAATTCTGCGTCATGTTATTTAACAATAAAAGAGACCGTGCTTCAACTACTTTTCTTATTTGAATTATTTTTTTGCCGTTAGCTTATTTGTAGTGTTGCGTCAATACGTACTCGCAGTATCTACCTCTCACTGTATAGTGTGGCGTACATAAAACTTTTTTTTTCAATTACGTTTCTTGAATCATCAATCATCATTGTTCGTGTCCATTATGCCGACTTAAAAATCCCCGCACCTCTTGCATTACTTAATTTGTTCCTTGTTTTGTTCCATCCGACTCCAAACCTACTGCAATAATTTCTATATCAACAGTTTGGAAATATTTTTTTTAGACCCCCAATTGTTCCACCCGGAAATTCAACCTCCCATCGCATTGCTATTCAAAAGGTGACCCTATTTTTGTATAATTTTTCATAAATCTGAAACATTTTTGCTGTTTCTTCCGCCTACGTAAATCGATGGCCTAGATATCATGTGTTTTCTTTATTTTTCTTATGCTTCCATCCAACCATTAAGCGAAAATAAAAAAAAAAATATTCGCCAGAGGCAGAGGAGAAAATTACTTTTCTAAATCATGTGTTACACGAATAATTAGTTTCTTGTTTACAAAAACGTATTTTCTTAACCTCTACACGATTATATAATCTAAACAGCTATTGACAATAAACTTTTTTTTTTCTCTCGATTACTTGCAGCTTGTTAGACCTGTTCCCACATCTATGGAGTTTCATCTAGACAGTGCAGAATACTGCCAAGCTCAGCACAAATAAAAAGTAAGTACGAAAGACGTCAATTGCGAAAACAGTGGCTTTCTATTTCTAAAAATAAATCAATGTTGTTGTTTTTTTTTTGCACTCAAAAGTTATGGCTCGTATATGGAATCCAAAAGCTGCGAGTGCGGACAATTGGAAACTAATAGTTTAGAAAACAAATATTTATTTTTGGATTAATTGTCCCTTTTCTGGCGGTCGCATCGCCATATTGGTGGTGTATGATGTTTTAGCGGGCGTTTAAGGTCAAATTGGGTGACGCGTGAAGCTTGTCGCTTTCCGTAAACGAGCCCCCGAACTGTACAAACGGTGGCGCAGCGTTGTGTTTCACGAGGCAAAGTTTAAGTTATTGAACAATTGCCAGAAAAAATTCAAAATTATTTGTATAACTTTGACCGAAAAATACAAAAGGTGGGACTTGTGGATGTTGTGGGAGAGAAAGATTTTTATTAAAATAGACAATAGAACTATAACGAAATTAGAATTATATTAATTGCAAGCCAAAAATTTGTTTGTCGTTCAGAAACTTGTTGCACATTTATTTTTGATTTATAATGGAGACGTAATTTTCTTTATTTGACGATTTGCGGAACTGGGTAGATAGAGGATATGGCGCTTTGCTTGAACGAGCTGTAATGACCGTGAAGATTGGAAAGAGGATGAAATGTTAATTAATGGTTTGAACATACAATAGAATTGCTGAGAAGTGATTTCGATTAGGTTTTCATTTCTAAAGCAATGTTTGAGGAACTTTGCAATTAGCACGACATTATACGATGTTCATTAAATTGAGTTCTTTTTCCTGGGATCTAAATTTATTTAATTTTCCCTAACCAATTTCAACGAAAATATCGTACATTGTTGCATTTTGGGCAAGGCGTTTGTAGTTTGACACACATTTTCAAGAGGTGTGATCAACATGTGGAATTATAAAAATATGTGTGCAACATCTGCATTAAGAATTAGTATTTTTATGTTTGGCCTCGTGTAGTTTGACAGAAAAATATGTGATAAGGAAAGACTTGTGGTCATTGTCATTGTGGTCACACTTGTATCTAAGCATTTGTGACTTGGTCACTGTTGTACATAGTCGATTACAGAATTATTTCTGAAGTCATGACTGTAGATTCTGGCACTAATTTGTTTTGTGGTGTTCACATAGAAAAATATTGACACGAAGGTTACCCAGGGCCTTGTCAAAAAAAGGCCTTGCTACAAATATGAATAGTTTATTGCTAAAACTAAAGCTGTGAGCATTAAACGTTCACATGAAAGAGTCAACGACTTGATTCTAGATCACCATTAATTCTTGAAGTTCACTCAGAACATTTACAAAAGATGGCACAGATAGAAAATTAAGATGGTCAAAGTAGACGTTCAAATTAGGCCTTGTTCCGATCCTCTCCTTTTTGAGGACATGTACAGCTGAAAATATAAAAATCCTTGGCTATCTAATGGAGTCTTTTGTGTTTTTGTAGTACCACCTTCAACAGTTTTATTCATAATTCCTTTTGCTACCAAACAAGATCTAAAATTTGAAGTTCGTATTTGTACGAAAAAGTATAACAGTGATAGACAACTGGGTACAGATTGTGTGGGAGTTTCCCTTGCAATACGAATCTTGCATCTTGAATCTATTATACTACTTTGCAGTCATTTCTTTATCGTATTCAAATTGCTAGACGTATCCAAATTACGTTATCGAGTAATACGTGACTGAATTATGTAGGTTTGGCATTACTGCTCACGTTATCGTGCAATCTTGTACCATAATTTGGTATTTCTTTCATCAGGAATCGAAAAAATTTAGTATAATATTCTTCTTTTTTAAAATCAAATGTTTCCTCTCGTTCAGCTTCAAATAAAATCGAGCAGTCACGATTCTACCAAGAAAGCCATGAAAAGCATGATAGAAGTATAAACTTTCTGAATAAGAGCTTTTTACCAATTTGAATTCTTAATTGGAAGCTAGCAAGCTCATTAAAAGTTATTGAATGCTGGACTAGTGACCCCAATCATATGACTGAATTTGATTAAGTTCTTCAGAAATGTAGATTTGAGACGAAGGAACTCAACAACCCATTGGACTTGTTTTCCACAACAGTCAAATAACTGTAAAAACCAGTCGGCAAGATGAAGAAAAGAGTGTCTAGAATCAATAGCTTTTTCACTATCAACTTACACTAAAGTTTATAGCAAAAAAATTTTTTTTTAAGAGTTTTAGCGGATGGTAGAATTTTTTTTATGTTCTCCAGCTAGGGGACCGAATATAGTTTCGCCAGGCTTTGAAATCTTCATTGATTAGCGGCCCTTGTATTTGTCATATTACAGTACGTTCTTGATTAACGCAACTCTCGATTGGCGCAACCCCTCGATTTACGCAACAGCTGAATCTACATAATTGTTGACGCGGTAATCGCAACTCTTCAAATAATTTTGATTCAATAAGTACAACTTTCGTTTTTATATGTATACTAGGGTGTCCCTTATTTTAGAGGTTTTTCTGACTAGATGCTTTGATTCTTTTTCATTTGAATCAAACCAATGTGACACTTTTGTCATACTAGTACTCTCTACGTGTCTGATACTGAACATACAAACTAAGATATGGTAACGAATACCCTCTCATTTCATAAAAAACTTCTTGTGCTACTTGTATACCGAATTTCACTTTACAACGATGACAGCAACCCGTGCCGACTTTGTGCCGAAAAATATTTTTGTACATTTGTCGGTAGATGGCAACTTACCACATTTCGAACGGAAACCATAGTGGTTTCTGACAGTTTAAGGTTTTCTTTAAATAATCTCATACTCCGTATTTTAGTAGTAAGTACTGTTTTCAAATGAAAAAGAATCAAAGATCTAGTCAGAAAAACCTCTAAAATAAGGGACACCCTAATGTATACCTATCTTTATTTGCTAGGTTCATGGCCCTGGGTAACATGTTTTTATCTTTTGTTTTACTTTTTGTCTCTGCGGCTATTTTACTTCTACTTGTGAAAAATGCGGTACGATGGAATTGTATCGTGAATACCCTAACATGGAAAAAATTTTGTACAAATTGTTTCTAGATCAAAGAAAGCAAAGTTTGCCAATTTCCAGTGAGGTCCTTAAAGATAAGCGTGCTCATTGCATGAAGAAATTAAGGAGAGACCAGGATCTTTCAATGCGAGCAACGTGTTAGGAAACAAATTTTAAGAAAAGACACGGAACTCGCCTGTTTAAAATTTGTGGAGAATAAGTTTCAAACAAATTGCAGCTTTATAACCTCGATGAATCTGGGGTGAGATTCTGTAACTAAAAAGCGAACAAACGTTTTCGTGTGTGCGAACGATTTCCTTCATGTTAACATAGGGAAATCGTTCGCACACACGAAAACGTTTGTTCGCTTTTTAGTTACAGAATCTCACCCCTGACTTATGCCCAATAAATCCCTTGTAGGTATTAAAGAAACGTCAGCTGCTGGCAAAGAAGCAAGCAAAGAAAGAATTGCATAAATCATATTTGTAGGTTATTGGTTTACTCATCTTCGCTTTTAATATCGAATTGAACCTATAAAAAGTGCTTATTCGGTTAGTGCAACAGCCTCGGTCATAGCAACTACCCTTGTTTTAATTAGTTGCGTTAATTGAGAACGTACTGTATTTGTTAGGTAACTTTTTTTCCTTAATTAGCTGGGATCCTCCCTGCAGCCGAGTATTTGAAATTAATTTGTGCCTGAGATTTTGTTGTTTCACGATCTGGGAAGAGCTCTTCTGTAAAAACATTGATCTTTCTTATGAGACTTTAAATTACAAATCGTTTTTTGCGAAACAACAACTTCTAAAAAAAGAAGAAACAATTTGAAAAAAAAAGCATCAATTTAAACCGAGTACTTTCGTTGTCCATGTATATCTACGTGCATTGGAAGGCAATCGCAACCTTTCAGGAATCAATTGATTTGACTTGTTGTAACAACGCCATTTAATTTTTCTCGAATTTTTGCGACATCCGAAAATTGTAATTTCAAAAAAATTTAATTAATTTAAAGACATTTATAAGAGACCACAAATAAAACAGGTCCGGTATATGGAATTACGAAACTCGAGACAAAAAACGATACCAAAAAAAACGAAAGCCACGACATAAATCGATTATGAATTAAGAGAATTGATCCATAATAATGTCAAAACAATAAAAAAAAACGACCTCTTATAGCAGTCGTAAATGACAACGAGCATCGTGAAACATGATCGCGTAACGATAACGAGGAATTTTTATCCTTATTTGTTATTACTGTCGCCATCGCACTAACTCGACTTTTATTGATCCAGTCCCCCGTTTATTTTCATTTTCTAAGTCCTTCAAAGATTTCTTTACAATATCTATTTCTTTTATTCATTTGATGGTGAACCCCACCTAGTTTTTTTCCGCATAAAAAGCAGGGATATTTTGGATTGGGAATCCATTGACTGATATTAGTTTTTTCGGATTTCCAAAGTCAAATTTGTGCTAAACTTTAATTAAAATTAATGTTTTCAAAAACAGACACAACCATCAACAAAGGACGACCTACCGCTTCCATTAAAGCCTTTTTATGCTCCATTAGGGTGCAAGTTTCCCTCCCCATAACCACATTCCCTTATCTGTTTAGATTAATCTTTCGTGGAAATGATGTTTTTTCTTCCTTACTTTTGATTGCTTTATAGCTTAAAAAGCTTTCTACTAGATAACTCACCTATAATGTGAGCCAACCAAGTACTAAGCCATATGCTTTTAATTATCGTCCTATTCTTAACAAAAGCTTCTTTTTTTTTAATTTCAACTAATTATTGTTATTTTTATTTTTCAGGTGACTAAAAAAAGATTCACCAAAAGAAAAAAACGGAGTGAGCGTGAGAGTGGTGAGCAGCAATTGAGCGGGTGCGCGATTCAGAGTAGATACATCAGAAAATAATTATTTTCAAATCATTAGATCATTTTCAAAAGTAAAACCAAAAAATAATCTCTTAAAATAGTCCAAACAAAATCAGATTAAAAACATTTTCAATTCAAAACGCATATCAGAGATCATCGAAAGTCAAAAACCTACCGGGACATTATCGGTTGAAAGCGTTCCAAGTTCCAACTCCAACAAACCAAAAAAACCCTCTCTTTCGTTCTTCTTTTCTTTTATGTAATCTGTCAGCAGATAAACAGGGAAAAAACTGGTTAAATACTTAAACTATTTATATGCTTATTGGTGTCTACTTAGCTAATAATCAGTTATCAATTTGAAAACAAAAAAAAAAAAGAAATAACGAGTGCATAAGATACACTTCCAACTTCAAATCAAGCTATTTTTCGAAATAAAAAAATATTAAAATTGTTACAGTGATAAAAAATAACAATAACATTAAGATTTTTCTAGGAATTTATCCAACACACTAAAAACAAATCAGAAAACACTTGAAAAAGATTTAGTTTTTTCTCAATAATTTTGTACTTAATTTTTGTTTGTTCTTAAAAAAAAAAAAGAAGATAACAATAAGCCATTCTAACAAGGCCTTGATATTACAAAAAGAAAAAAAGAAAACAAAACCTTTCAAAACAGATAAACTTAATAAAAAATATATTTTTATCTCACATTTAAAACAGATAGGTATATATTTTTACAAAACTTAAAGAAATACGAAAGAAGAAACAACTTTAAAGAAAAACATTTATATTTTTTTAAATAACAACTTTTCCACAAAAACCGTCGAAACAGAACAAAAAAGAAATATCTTCAAACTCAGATTTTGAACTGAGCAAACTCTAACTATTTTTGTTTTTGTAGTTATATTACTATAATTAAGAGCGTATATTTAAATATTTAAAAAAAGGACTGCAATAATAATTAACTTAAATTAAATATATAAACATAAAAATCAAGTCAAACTACGCACGCGTGAATATCGAAAGTAAATCGCTAAATTAAAATTTAACTAAAGAAAAGAAATTTAATTGTATAAACAAAAGAAGCTGCTCGAAACAAACAGGAAAGCTTAAAAACACACACACACGCCCAGAGTCAATCAACGAAAAAAGTTTTTTTTGTTTGATTTTTCTATTCTGAACGCGAAGTTTTATTGATGAGCAACACAATGCGCCAAAAGGACATCCGACCAGCACCCGCTCTAATTGAGTTTAAGGGTATGAAATTTTTGATAACTGATCGACCATCCGATCTTACCATACCGCACTATGTTTTGGTGAGTTTTTTTTAAATTAATCTTCCTTGTAAAATCAGAAACTAATAAAACTGTTTTTTTCTTTGATATTTGCAGGAATTAAAGAAAAACAATGTCAGTACTGTTGTTCGTGTATGTGAACCAAGTTATAAAACCGACGAGCTTGAGTCTCAAGGTATTATGGTAAAGGACTTGGCTTTCGAAGACGGAACTCCTCCGCCACAGAATGTCGTTGATGAATGGTTCGAGATTTTGAAACATAAGTGAGTAAATGTTGTTTCTTTGTGTGCTTTTGTGTCTTCATTTATCACTTGATTCTTAGTTAGTTAGTTAGTGACTTATTGATAAATTTTTTCCATACTTTTATTTACAATTTTCAAAATAGAGTTGTCAAAAGATTTTTGATTTTTGTCTCGTTATAAGGACAAAAATATTAATAAACTTTAAATTCGTCAATTGTTTGAGTGTTATAGTTGAGAGCAGTTCCAAGGAACGAGTCGAGCTAATACTAGTCTTATCCATTTAGTACTCAAAAGGTTTCCGTTGATAGGGAGTTTTCCCCCTAGTGATTTGACCTTAGTTATGGGACTGATACCGATAAAGTGTGAACATCTTCTCTTATACTTAGACTATAATGCATGTAATTCAATGGCTAGAGTTCGTCTCTGGCTTTGAATAGGGTTTATCATGTCCAAGCTAAGTCTACCGTCGAAATAGTTCACCTTTTCCAGTTCGCTGTTGAGCGTCTTATATCTATTTCTTGTGTCGCTCTTTGCATTGCATCTTATATGTCCTTTAACAGATTTTCTATTTTTGCAATAAGATTGTGTGTCCTTTCCTTTTAACATTGTGTCTTCTACCCACATCGTCATATTGTATTCAATGGTTTTCAAATCAAGTCCATTCACCAAAACACTAAAGATTTCTGTTCTCGATATTTTGCCTCACAACTGATAAGCAGTGATGGTGTGCTATGACCTTTCCAGGTGGTAAATCAGTTTCTAGATGAAGCATTTTGGCTCCAGGTGTTATGTGGAAGTCGGAATGTTCTTTTAACAAAGAACCTTTGAAGTTTCCCAAACTCTTCATAATCATAGATTCCCCAGACTGGAGAAGTTTAGCTTAAGGATCTCGCCACAGCATCGAAAATGTTGTATATAAAACCTGGTGCTACATTAGTAGTACTCCTTTCCATCTGCTAGCGTTGAAGGTGTTTTTAGCTGAGATTTTAGGGGCCATGCAATGTGTTGTATATTATACTCTTAGTATTTCCAATGTTTTGGTAATTGGTTCACTTTAAATTAATAAAATGAAGATATTTGGGTACAACTTCTCAAGATGGTTTAGGACCTTGTACATTTTTTTTTAGTGGGAATAGAGGAACTCAGAATTTTCTGCTAATTTAGAACAACTAGGGTGAGAATGCACTTGTCAAGTCAATATCACTTGCCAATTTCTAGTAAAAAGCATTTTGGATATTACCCCAACATCTCAATTAAAAGACCGATACGCCAACCAGTACACCATGGTATGGTACCACGACTGGCTCAAGCCATAAACGTGAGACCAGATTAATTTAACTTCTCGGGGTTGTTTAACCTCGATCCTATCTATCCAATGCGTTGATCCTTCACGGATTCGCCACAATAAAATAAAAAGTAAAAAGACGTCAAGTCGCAGCTCAGGCGTTCTTGTTATCAGCCAGTACGGATAGTATGAATGAATGAATGAATGAATGAATAATTGGGATTTTGTATTGTACCTCGACCTGTTTAGATCTTTTGTACCCCCTACTTCTTAAGTGGTACTCCTTAATTTAAAGTACTTCATCCAGATTAGTTCCTCTGATGAAACTTAGTATTTGGGTTATGCTTAGGAGTTTTAGCTCCCTCTCCTCTACGTAGTAGAATCCTAGGTACTTCTTTCTTTGGTGTATTAGAGCTTCGCAGTCACCTAAGAGGTGGTCAGGAGACTCTTGCTGTTCGTTGCAATATCTGCATTGCTCGTCGCTCTCTATGCCTAGTACTTTTATGTGCTTTCTTAGTCTGCAGGGTCCGGTTAAGAACCCGGCTAGCATTCTTACATTGTTTCTATTAAGTTATATTGCGTCTTTGTAACGTTTTGTGTTAAAAGTTCCAAGTAAAAGTTTGGCTTGGCGCATTTTGGGGAGTTCATTCCAGTGTTTAGCTCTGTTGTCTTCCTCTGACTTTTTGATTTCTTTCTTAATGTGGCTTTCTGTACAGATAAGATAGTAACAAGTTTCGGGAATTTTGCGGGCAGAATTATATCGATTGTAGCATTCTGTATGAACCAGATGTCGTCCAAAGAAAAAATCGGTTGACATGTCATGCCACCACTCCACAATTCTCACCAAACTGTCATGCGAAATGAATATAGGCCTCTTCACAAAATATGATTTTTGGCTTAAAATCGTGGTCTACTTCAAGCCGCTCTAAGGCCCAACTCCAAACCGATAACGAAATTTATGGTCGTCCGTCTTTAATTGCTGAGTGAATTGGCGAATAATCGGAGATCTTTGTGCAGAATCCAATGTGCTAGTGCTTGAAATGTTGAACTGTTGAAATCGATCGCGAATGGATGTTTGTGAATTGCGAATTGAGTCTCAAATTCTCATCTACAGCAGACGACACATTCTCTTCTTTGCCCACCATAGGAATGTTGCAATGAGTGTTGTCCACTAGCATGCCAGTCTCACGCACTTTTTGCACAAACTTGCGTACAGCAGAAGTGGAGGATGCTTCATTTCGGTCAAAAATTCTTCTCAAACTGTTTGGGTTTTTCCGGAGGAGTTATGATAATGATTTTCTATTAAGTAATTCTTCCCTCTGTACATATGTATGTCAATTTATTCATTTCTTTACCTTCATAAGTTTTTCAACTTTCTTAGGCCCACCTATACATGGAGTTTTACATCTAGTTCCGTCTAACCCGGCGTAAATCTATACCGTCACATCGGTCTGGTCGATTAGATTCAAATATACTGATACAATTCTACAGTCCACAAGCAAGTATCCCGTCTGGGCAATCTTACGCAGATCAGTCGAGCCTTCTTGTATATGGTTGGCTTAAGATTTGCCTTAA
This sequence comes from Melanostoma scalare, assembly GCA_949752695.1. Lineage (NCBI taxonomy): Eukaryota > Metazoa > Arthropoda > Insecta > Diptera > Syrphidae > Melanostoma > Melanostoma scalare. The sequence goes on from OX456984.1 coordinate 46,016,543, forward strand.
AATTTCGACCAAAATTTCCGTGAACAGTTTTCAGCATATAAAGTTCGGTTCTACTTCGTAAGCATTTAGAATCAGCCTTGGTCATGAGTCTGCTCAAACACAACTCTTTTCATTTAGACTTAATTTCATTTTTTCAACTTGATTGCTAACAAACTCCTGCAAGTGAGACGTTTTTGTGTGTCTATATTGTTGGTGGAAAATATATTTTACATCGGCTTTATGGTCACTTTAAGTTTTGTTAAGAAACAGAATGGATCTTTTGTCTTCTTCAGGAGAACTTTGGTATGTGTCTAGTTCGGTCTTCCCAAAGCCCCTTTGTCTAATCTTTCTTCATAGCGATAAAATAGTCAAGATGGTTTTCAATCACATAATTCTAAAAATCACTCCATTCATTTCATATCAAACAATATATATGTAAATGAAGAGCCAATCTGACTAGTTGTATTTTTTTTTTCTTTTTGTTTCAGCTATCAACAAAATCCTGAAGCTTGTGTTGCTGTTCACTGTGTAGCTGGCCTAGGTAGAGCACCTGTTTTAGTTGCTTTGGCGTTGATCGAACTTGGTCTTAAGTATGAGGCAGCTGTTGAAATGATCAGAGAGTAAGTGTAACTATAACTATTGACTAAACTTTACTCTTATATTCTTTTTTTTGTTTAATTTCAGTAAACGACGAGGCGCTATCAACGCTAAGCAACTCTCCTATTTAGAGCGATATAGGCCAAAATCCAGGCTTAAGCACAAAAATGGCCACAAAAATTCATGTAGCGTGCAATAGATATCAAAATAAAATTCCCACCAGATAAAAAGTGTTCATTTTAACCGATAAACAAACAAAAAAGAAATTGAAGCAACTTATCCAAAAAAAGAAAAAAGAAAAGAAATGAAAATAGTTGAACAAAGTGGAAAAGTAACTTCGAATGATAAAACCAGAGAGAAATAGCGAAAAAATTGTAATTAAATCAATATAATTGTATCATTAAAATAAACCAATATCCTATTGAACTTCAAACTTCAAACTTCCCCCACTTATTACCCGTCCCTGTTTTTGTGCATCACTTTCCATTTCGCGCATGCGATAGTACGCTGTTCTTCCCAAAATAATACTTTTTTCTGTTTTTCACACACTGAACGCTTTTAATTTAATTATTCTGTTTGAAAAGAGACCATCAATATTGTGAATTAGTTTTTATTTGCATAAATCGCTTCATCCCACTTTAAAGAACTTATTTCAACAGAAAATATTCAAAAGATAATAAATTCTTTAGTAAATGTCTTTATAGAATATGATAATTCCCTAGCAATCATTTGCGGATGGGAATTGAATTTTTATTATAAATTCAAAACATTAAAACAACCAACAATTGAATAAAATAATTCATTTAAAAGTGAAGCTATTTAAAAAAAGAGAAAAAAAAAATATAGTTAGCTACTAATTTAGGAAATCCAGATTGTATCAATGAAAATTGACAACTTATTCAGCAATTATATTATATAAACAACAAAATATTAATTATATATACGAAAACAAAAAAGAAATAAATAAGTTGAAAAATGAACCACTCAAAAGAATAAACCACTCCAAACACACACACACACACTCGTAAGAACATCTAATCAATTGCATATAAGTAAAACAAAAGTAATATCACAATAGAACATCAAAAAGTAAAGAAATTATTTATCTAGAATATTTATTCATCCTCTCCCTGAATAACAATAACTTGATTGAAATTAAAAACAACATAAAGGAGAATTTATTTGAAAACAAAAAAATTCACCCACAGAGGAACGTTAAAAAAAACATAAGAAAAAAAAACAGAAATTAAGATTTTCAAAGGCAAATTAATGGAAATTGAGGTAACATTGAGCAAAAACATGTGAAAAACAATTATTAAGAAAAAAAACTTAACGGAAAAGAAACACTTTTTATATTATTATATATTATACATTAATATTAATTAATTAAATAATTATTAAAAAAAAAAAAACAAAAAACAAGGAAGAAAGAAAAATAAAAATTATAAAAAATGATAATAAAGAGAAATCAAATAAAAAATTTAAAAAACAAGTTGTTTTCGTTTTCTATTTGCTGGTATTTTAAGTTCTGACAGTTTGGAGCTTCGTTATTTTTTTTTTAAGAAGAAGACTTCTTTGCTAGTCATTACTGCTGATATCATTGCTGCTGCAACGTCAGATGCCACTATCATTCATCTGTTTAGTAACTACACTGCGTGTGTTTTTTTTTGCACTCGTATGTACGCTCAACAAAATATATGCACGTAAATTGAAAGAAGAATGTGTATACATTGGTGATAAATATCAATTATCACGTTTGTGACTAAGACGTAGGGGCCATAATCTTGGTTTTAACATACAGTTAGGTTGCAAGTCGAGATAAGGACCCACGCTATCCGCCATCTCTTGTTGCTGAATTGAATTGGTAAACATTTTAGTAGGAGACATACAAGACCGTTTAAAGCAATCGATAAAACACAAAGGTGGATGGAGTGGCGGTAGAAGTCTCTTATCTTCTTTGATCAAAAAATACCCCCTTAGGCCTTACAAAGCGGTCGTGCCTTCAGCTCTCACGTAAGTTTAACAATGATCGAAAACGTACAAAAAATGTGAGAGTAAGTTGACAGGAGCTGAGAAAAAAGATACTTCTTATGACAGCATGAGTAACAAAGCTTGATAGAATCAGAGATACTAAGATCTGTCTAACCGTTAACGTCAAAGATATAATATTGGAAAAAATAGAGCACTCAGTTGATACTAGGTTTGTTCGTTGAAGCCCTAGCGTCGCCCTGGGGTCGCCACAAAGCGTTTTTTGAGAAACCTAAAATCGCCCTGAATATCAAATTGAGTGTTTTTTTGCCCTAGGGTTGACCTAAGTTTTCCATCAACTCGCCCTAGCTTTTTTGAGGACTGGAAAACGCAGGTTTTTTTGACAACTCATAGGGTTGTCAAGATAACCTAGGTCAACCCTGGGGAAAGTTCAACAATCGGACCTACTGTGATATTTAAAGGAGAGATCCAGGAAAGAAAAAACCAGAACAAAAACTTCTATTACACAGCAGCGAACAGTTATGATCTATGATGTTGTTTTCTGTGTGTATAGCAGATGCTAGGTATGTGAACGTCTGAAACCCCACGTCAACAACTTGATAAGTCCTTATAAATATGGTTTTAGACCAGAGAAGTCCACAATAGTCCAAATTTTCACATTAGGGGGTTTTATTTTTTAGTTCCGAACAGTGAACTGAACTGAGAACGAACAGCGTGAACGTGTTCTGAACTGAGCGTGTTCAGTGAGCTGCGCTCAGACTCTTGTTCTAGATGCCCCTTCATTTTATTTCGAGCACGTAGAGTGCGCTCACGTGGTGTTCTGAATAAAAAAGGAAAGCATTTTGAGCGTTCAGGTGTTGCTGAATTGAAAAGCCCCGTTCACACTGTACAATTAGTTGGACAAACTTAGGTTTGACAAACCAATGCTTGATAGTGTGAACTCTTCATACGACCGCTTGTCCAATTTGTTGGATGGTTTTCAAAATTTTTTGAAAATCTAGAAGTTGGACGGAGTGGAAGGGTATGTGACATAAAGTTGGACGACAAGCTTGATAGGTGTGAACGAAAACTACATTAGACCATCCAACTTCCATCAAACGAAGTCTGTCCAACTAATTGTACAGTGTGAACTGGGCTATTAAGAAATACTCTTACGTTTTTGACGTTTCACTTTTCTGTTCGGAACTAAAAAAGAAAAACCCCTATTGCGACATATCTTGGAAAAACCCGAGAATATAATAGGTCTGTTCATTGAACTTTCCCCAGGGTTGATCCAGGTTTTCTTGACAACCCCATGAGTTGTCAAAAAAAGTTGTCAAAAAAACCTGGGTTTTCCAGTCCTCAAAAAACGCTAAACCACAAATCACCACACATCCCTGTCATTTAAATAAAAAACACATGCCATTTGACAGCCCTCAAATCGCCACAGCAAAAAGCTAGGGCGTGTTTGGGGAAAACCTATGGCAAACCTATGGCTCAAAAAACACTCAATTTGACATTCAGGGCGAATTTAGGTTTCTCAAAAAACGCTTTGTGGCGACCCTAGGGCAACCCCAGGGCTTCAACGAACAAACCTAATATCGATATTCACCATCTCTTTATCGATTTCAAGGCCGCGTATGACAGTATTTACAGAGACGAGCTGTACAGAGCCTTGCCAATTTCGGCATCCCTGTACGACTATGCAGGATGATTTTGGAAAATTCACGCTGCTCCGTCAAGGTCGGTAGAGAACGCACCGAGACCTTTGATGTCGAAAAAGGCTTTAGGCAAGGTGACAAACTGTCATGCGATTTCTTCAACATCATACTTGAAAAGATTGTACAAAACTCAAACGTCAACATCAGAGGAACAATCTTTCAAAAGTCTGTGCAATTACTGGCCTACGCAAACGATATTCACGTAATGGGAAGAAAAAAGCCTGATGTCCTAGGTGCTTTTGCGAGTATTGAAACAGAAGCGGCAAAAATGGGTTTGATGGTAAATGAGGGCAAAACGAAGTGTTGTCATCAAACAAGGACACAGAACATCAACGAATTGGACAAATCGTCACAATAGACAGACATAACTTCGAGGTAGTACAGGACCTCGTCTACCTAGGATCCGTTATAGACACCGAAAACAACATCAGTAATTAGATCAAACGCAGAATAACTCTTGCCAACCGTTGCTTCTTTATGGCACTTTCCATTGGACGAAAAGAACCGTTCAGGAGCGTCCAGAAGCACTCTCAAACCGTTCCATTGGTGCAAAAAGATCGCTTCTCATGATTCTGAGGAGTGACAGCCGCTTCTCGATTTGAAATGAGAATCGACTCAAGAAGCACTAACACACATGTTACTCAAATGTCAAAAAGAAAATTTTCTTCAAGGAATATTTTTTAAGAGCCATAGGTGTTTCACTCACACAAAGGCAATTACGTTAAACTGAACAGAAATTATTTTGGGTGTTCCATTGGTTTTTAAAATGAGTGCTTCCCCGAGTGAAACCAATGGAAAGTGCCATTAGGCTAAGAAGGCAATTGAGAAACAAAACTCTCTCCAGAAAAACCAAGGTAACCCTGTATAAGACCTTGATCATCCCAGTCCTGCTTTACGGCGCGGAAGCATGGACCTTATCTAAAACGGATGAGGAAACCCTTGGTCATTTCGAAAGAAAAATTCTCCGAATGATCTTTGGTCCCGTATGCGATGAAAATGTGTGGAGAAGAAGATAAAACAACGAGCTGTATGAGTTGTACCGCGACAAGGGCATAGCCAGAAGAGTACGCATCGCGAGGCTACGATGATTGGGCCATGTAGAGCGGAGACGGGTTTCCGAAAGCACATTGCAGGGTAATCGCTGAAGGGGAAGACCTCGTCTTAGGTTTCGCCATCAAGTAGAAGAAGACCTCAGCCAACTAAGAGTGCAAAAATGGAGAGAGCTCGCCCGAAATCGAAGTCGTTATAGAAGCATTTTGGTTGAGGCCCAGGTTCACCTCGAACCATTGATAAAAAGTACGTTGTTTTGCATTTGGCGTATCATGAAATTGTTTGAAAGTCATTTAAGCACATTCAATAGGGTTGTTCGTTGAAGCCCTGGGGTTGCCCTAGGGACTAGGGTCGCCACAAAGCGTTTTTTGAGAAACATAAATTCGCCCTGAATGTCAAATTGAGTGTTTTTTGAGCCATAAGTTTGCCATAGGTTTTCCCCAAACTCGCCCTAGCTTTTTGCTGTGGCGAGTTGAGAGCTGTCAAATGGCATGTATTTTTTTTTTAATGACAGGGATGTGTGGTGATTTGTGGTTTAGCGTTTTTTGAGGACTGAAAAACTCAGGTTTTTTTGACAACTCATAAAGTTGGCAAGAAAACCTGGGTCAACCCTGGGGAAAGTTCAACGAACAGACCTAATAATTGATGAAAATACCATCCACAACTATAAAAGCATCCACAAAAATACTATCCACATACCTAAGTGAACAACCACAGCTAAATTGTTTGAATCGATAAATCCTTTAATGGATACTACAGGTGGCAATACGAGCGTTCTCGCTGCCATGGCTTTACTATAATTTTCTTATACAATGCTTCTTATATAAGTATATTTATAGATTTTATAGCAAATTGGCACTCTCAAATATCCCTTGAACTACATTACCAGTGCTTAGTCAGTTGGCGACACCTTACGGAATTCTTTCAACTTTAAAGAAAATAGCTCACTTAACAGCATCTAACATGAAATTATTTACCTGCTGTTCTTTCGAAGAGGTTCTTTGCTGCGATAGGAATAAGGGTAATTTTGTGTGCCTGCACTAAAAATATTTGATGTAGAAGCTAGAATGCCTTTGATTCAGAGTAGTAACCTAGCGGGTAAAGCAAGAAGTGCAGATGTTGGCGCAACAAAATTAAATTTGTTTCTGACTAATAACAATGATTTTGAATCGATTTGAATAGTAAAATTTTTGTCAACATTCTCAACGCAATGGTTTGATTGTCCACAAAGTAGTTAGACAGACCTCTTGCTTAATTTCAAACGCAATCTACGAGTATTGATGGCCACCCCACATGCGAGAAAGTCAACAGTACATCTATTTTGTAATCATTTGATTTCGCAAACGTCGAGTTGGCTTTCCACTGAATCTGCTACCTGCACAGCTCTTCTCACAAATATCCTTCAAAAATACCACAAGGATTATCTTACCAATTCATACCTACTGAACGCCATGACCAAACATACAAAGTTCCTGTTGAAAAAGAACAGCCAAATTAGTTGGCACTGGGAGCAAGCAAATTTCTAAACGGTAAAGTGGTGTGTAATCGTTTTGCTGGGACAAGTTTTGTCCTTTGTATGTGTCTTCGTTGTATTTCTCGATGGCTCTGGTCCATCTCGTTTTACTTACTTCAAATAACAGATCAAAAGAGGATTTGAGTAAGGCAATGGAAATTGGATAGTAGTGGGTGGGTTCTAGTGTGGACTGGTGCACTACTCGATTCAATCGTTCGTTTCTTGTTGACTTGGTTGATGGATGCTTGTTGGACGATGCCGATGGTCGAAATCTGTTTGTTGTTTACTTGGTTTTTTGAGATGATATTGTTTGGATGGTGAGGGAGGAAGTGATATGACATAAGTTGTTGTAATTTGTGAATTAGAGCTAGCTGGATTTGTTTTCTTTACGTTTCCAATTGATTCATATTCAATTATCTAGCTGGTGAAAGACTGACTGCCAAGGTAAAACGACTAACAATTAAGTGAATGTTTCACAAAAAAAGGACATCTTATTGGGCCAATGCAGTAATGTTGGTACTTGGCTCAATCATGGTAATGTCTGAGGCGTAATGATTAGCCTATTATCTGGAGAGTTCCAGAGTCGAAATATTCAATTGTTTTCCATGGACATCGATTTTCGATAGGAGTTTGCAAATAATCCAAGTGGAACTGTGTTACCATAAAAACCGCCAAAAATAGGTAGGTCCACTCGATTTCTCACAGAGTTGGGTTGAGAGAGATGTGCTTATTCATTTGTCATTCACCGCAGTTGTTGCGACAGTTGTTCTACTGTCGTTTCAGTCAAACGACAGCGATTCTTACGTTGAATTCATGAATTCATAGCTAGGTTTAGAAGACTGCAAGGCCGAACGGTATAACATGCTTTTCAAACTCAGTTTTGAACAAAAAAGTAAGCTTAGATTAAAATTGGAGAAAGCACCTACTCTGACATTAAGTTTGCTCATTAATGGCATGAGGTTGCCCTGTGGTTGCCACCACAAAGCTTTTTTGAAGCACATAAGCTCGCTTCGAATGTCAAATTGTTTTTGAGCCCAGGGTTCGCACTCAACTCACCTTGACGCAGCTCTAGGTTTTTGTCGCGTCAAGTTCTGGTAATGAACAGGGCTGTAAAATGGCATATATTGCCAACCCTGGGTAAGGGTTGAGCCTACAGAGAGAGAGAGAGAGAGAGAGAGAGAGAGAAAGAGAAATGCAGACAGACAGAGAGACAGACTGAGTGGGAGAGAGAGAGAGACATAGTTAGTGGAACAAAGGTAGAGAGAGCGAGAGCGAGAGAGAGAGAGATGAAGAGCGATAGAGATGAAGAGAAAGAGAGAGAAAGGGAGAGAGAGAGAGCGAGAGAGAGAAGATCAAGGCCTTACACGTTCAAAGCACGGTTGCCACTTGTCAAAAAAATATGTGTCCAAAAATGAAAATAAAATTGACCGAACGTAGCTTGAAATGACCAAAACTATGATTGATTCCGATGAAGAAAGAAGAAAAGAACACCAAGTTTTCAAACTGAAAAGCAGCATGAGAAGCGCTGCTTGTTTAAGGAAAAATAGAAATTTCATAAAAGTATGAGCTCCAACGTTTGCACCAAAAGTTAAAAAATCATGCAATGGTGGAAAAATAAGAACCAAGACCGTAAAGACCACCAAGCAAACATAGCTGTAGACCCGCATTCATCTCTAAGGATCTTGAAAAGCTAATTATGCAGACTCAACTTAGACGATTATCAAGAATGTCATACTCTAGATCAGAAGAAGTTAGGGTTGAAAACTCGTATGTTAGCTTAAATCAAATAAAACTGAATTTTCAGACGGTCTCGACGCCGAAATTTTCAATGAAGCTAGTGATGAGCTTGAAAGGAGAGTGCACCAGCTGCATGATTTAGTCGGGAGAAAGCATGTTCAATGAATGGAAAATCTTAAAATTGCACCAATTATAGAGGAATACTTCTCCTTAACGTCAGATGCGATGTCTTGTCTTTGTCAAAGTCTGAAAACCCCCCACGTCAACAAATTCGTACAGCACACTGGAGATCTTGGAAAAAACATGCGTATGACAGTACTGACAGAAACAAGCTGTGCAGCATCATGTCTAGTTGCCAAAAAACCTTGGGTTTTCAGTTCGTAAAACATATTTAATCCACGAAGTCACCACACATGCCGGTCATTTGAAGAAAAGCACGTGTCATTTGATATCAGAGTTTGCTACCTGAATTCTCCCCGGCAAAATCCTAGTTCTACTTCAGGACGAGCGCAGAACTCATAAACACCAAGCTTGGTATTAAGGGTAAACTGAGGTTTTTCAAGAGAACTCATTGCGGCAATCTCAGCGCAATCGTTGGGCTTGAACGAACGAACTTATTGATGCACTTTTTACATAATTCGATAAGAAAACTGCCGTACGTATACATTTCAATTTTAAGGACCTATAAACTGAAGCTCTTATTTCATTTCGTGGAAAAAATTACCAAATGGAATAAAAAGTGACCTTGTGACCAAGTGAAAAAATAATGACCAGATTTGGACATAAATGACCAAACTGGCAACCGTGGTTCAAAGAGGTTGCTATGGATCTTTCATGATTCAAGAACCAAATTTTCTTTCAAATTTATTTGAAATCATTTGTAAATAGGTGCTTCACGTTTCGTCGTTCTAAAATCATCTTTACTTTTTTAAAAAGATCCTCCTTCGATGCCTTTGAATTATTTTTGAATGCTTCTGGAATTGCGTTGGTCCCTTTGGCCCTCAGTTTGATGCTACTTGAACACCTTTCGCCTATCTTCGCCCCAGGCTAACATAACTGCTCCACTCATAAAACAGAACATTCAACTTCCACCCAAAAATTAACTAAAAAAAAATCCTTTTGTTTCATAAGCAGATAAAATTACAGATGATCTCTTATTCATATCGGCAAATGACAAATACCCATTAAGCCCGCAATCATGAAAAGATTCATTCATTTTAAATGGCTTAAGCAATCACCACCTATCCTCGATGTTGACCACGAAATTATTTATTAAATAAATAACCAATTATGCCCGCGTTGCAATCGTTCGCCCCATAAACAGCACCAACAAACTCTATCACTTTAACATTATGCACTAAACATAGGTAGTAGTTTGACTGTAGGTGCCTTTGTCACACCAACCGCCTCATCCACTCCTCCACACATTTATCCGTACAACCAAATCATTTTCGCTGGAATTACTTCATATGGCGACATGCAAGCTTCAATGAATTATGAAAATATCCCATATTATTTCAATTATATTTCCGCAAAAGCTGAACGTGTTTCAGGACGAAACACACATGAAGTTTAACACATATGTAGTTACAAAGTTTATTTAATTTTTAAAATTGGTTTTTCCGTATTTGTTTTTTACCGTTATATTGAATTTTCTGTGCTCTGTACACATGATTGGGCATTGTTGTTATTTTTTTTTTTTTTGTCACAACTCTGCGGTGGGCTTTTGGATTTGTTAATTAGATTATTGGTGGCCTGGACAGGGCTTTAGTCCAAAGTGAGATTTGTAAACCGAAGCAAAAAAAAATCAATTTTCTGGTATGCAAAGTTTACAGTTACGTCTGTAGACACAAAATTGATATTTTTGAACGGAGATTTAAGCAATGCGGTTGGCAGGGCTTTTAAATGTCAAAGAGAATCGATTGTGTTTGTAGTAAGCCCGTAGGCCTGTTGGTGTCAGGATACCTGGGAAAAGGATTTAAAAAATCTGTTTAAACTAGCAAAATACTCTCTACTCATACAAGTAGAAGTATGGATGCGTTGGTTGGTATATTTTTTGGGTTATGTTTATTTCGATTCACTGAACCGAAAACCTTTTAGAGCGGTTAAATGGCTTTTACATGGTTTAGGCATAGTGTACTGTTTCAATTAACCCATAGTAAACATTTTGGCTTTGATCAAGCGATAAAAGCCACAAATTTAGACAGCCAATTATTATTTATATGCAAACAAATAGGATCGATACTTTTTTTCTGCTTTTTCTGTGTTTATGAATGTCCATTGTACTGATTTGGTCATTTAATTGGATTCATATCCATTCAATTAACATGATTCAAATACAAAATCTGTGTTTGGGGTGGCGTTCTTAAGCAAATACAGACAATATTGTTTTTAATTTTCAACCAAGTTGTATTTTTATATTTATGAATTATAGAAATAAATGCAATTTTCAGTTTTCAGTGTTGTAAGATACTAAGGTCGAACAAATCTGAAGGCTCTGAGATTCTGATGTGAATCTATTCTGTTCGCCAGGAACACTGGTATTTATAATATTTTCATAGGTGATACGACATACGAGTTCGATATAAACGAATGAAATACTGAATTTACTGATAGTAAAAAATAGAATCTATTGACTTACCCTCAAAGCTCTTGTCACAAATATACTGCAACTGCATCGTAGCGTAAGTTAAGTTGGTAAAGCATTCAATTTCATGTTATGTATGACTTCATGAAACTATTTTCAAAATTAAGAAACAAGCAATTAAAAAAAACATTTCTTCTTTGACTAAAGGAAAACCGACTTCTTTTCTCGCTGACAAGAAAACTAGATGCAATCGAAACAATGGAGACTAACGCGATGGGCTTAGGACTTGAAACGAATAAAAGAGTAATCAATACTCAATAGAAACACAATTGAAATTAATGAATACACACAAAAAAGAATTACATTTACTTCGATCATAAAAGGAAACAACACAATTGTTTAAGGCAGTGCACTCTCTATAAAACAACACACAAAATTTAACAACACCGTGGTATTTTTATACACTTGGAAACACATTTCACTTCTTTTTTATTACCTAATAGAATTTGTTATAATCACTGCAATACTATTTTTATTTATTTTATTTATTTTATTTCATTTTATTTTAATTCATCATATTTAAACATTAACTCTTACCGGACATGGATACAGGGAATATAATAGCAATTTAAAAACACGTAAATCTTTCATAACGCAGCAGAACACAAATCAAGGAAACATTTGTCAGCATTTGCCATATTCATTTGAATGCTTACTAAATATGTAATTCAGTTGAAAACAAGGCCATTAACAGAAAACATACAAATGTATACGTTGATGTTTGAAACATTTGTTTATAGTTGGTAAATATAAGTTTTGGGAAAGAAGTTAACTACCGCAGATCAAATTTTAAGAAATGTGCAATGCAATGACAACTTCTTTGGCTGAACGCCTTCAGCTCCAAATGAGAAGTTTTTTTGGTTTGAGAATTCACTGCCCTTAGCACTCAATCTTTAAGGCCGTGTGCAAACCAGCGCGATCTGCGTTTGTGATTCGATCGCTATCAAAATGAAACAAATATAGGACTATTCACATGAGCATGACCAACGAACGAAGAATAAATCAAAAATGTGATTTTAAAAATCTTACAAGCATAAATTCCTTCCGAATTTTTTAGGAATCGATGGAAATATAGTTCATAGTTGTGTTTTGGTGCAGAAACTCTTATTTTTGTGCCTAAAATTAAAAAAATAGAGAAAAAGAAATTATTCGTTACGAATAAAGATCAAATAGGTACGAGCTATCAGACTTTATTTTCGTTCCACATACAATCCACACTATACCGAATAAATTTTTCGCGCGTGCTTAGCCTCAAAATCATTTTTGTTTTTGTTTTGGATGCAAATTGTGTTCGTTATTCGTGACGAATGTAAAACACAAATGTGAATGAAATGTCAAAATTAACGAATATTCGTTCATTCGTTGTTCGTTGGTCGTTCTCATGTGAATAATACTTAAAATAACCTTTTGGATCGGCAAACATCTGAGCGGCTTGCGGTACGTACCAATACCAATACATTACAAAGATCGCAATTACAAGCGGCACTGGTTTGAAAAAGGCTTAAATCTGGTGTTAGAAATTCTGTAGCCTTCCACAAATCAGCGCGTTCTGCGATTGCGATCCAATCGCCGTAAAAATGAAACACATGTAACATTATGAAGTGGCACAGACCGCAGTTGCCTGCGGTACATAAAAATACGAATGCGTTCCACAGATCACAATCGCAGGCTGCGATGGTTTGCGCGAGGCTTAAAGCCTCGAGCAAAACAAAGCGACCTATGATTGCGATTTTATTGCTGTTAAAATGAAACACATGAAACTTTCTGAAGTGGAACACATTTACGCGGCCTGCGGAGACTGCTATTAACAGCATTTTTGTCTCCGTAGCAACTGCAAATGTATGGAAAAATTCGTTGGTGTCGCTTTTATTGAGTGTAGGCAGTTTCAGTTACTACTGTGACAACAAAAACTCAGCTGTCAAATTATGGCTATAAAATCGGTATATTATGTTTCCATACAGATTTTTGTCGCACTTAACACTAGATTTTTACTGACCACTAAAGTCTTGCACAAGCCAGCGCGGCCTGATATTGCGATCTGTGAAACGTATTCGCATTTGTATGTACCGCAAACTGCGTAGAACGTAGATGAGCGCAACTCCATGAGATTACATAATTTTTTTGTGAGCGATCGATTCATAAACGCAGTTAACGCTGGTTTGTGCAAAAAAATTTTTTTGCGAAAAATACGGTTGAGGTGAGATCAATTCCCGAAAGTCAACGTTTTTGTATATTGTTACAATAAGGGCTATTTTTTAGCTATAAACAGTATTTTCCATTTTATAGCCTATTCAGACCGGGAAAAAATGTGGTTTTTGCAAAAATTTCCAAAACCTGTATAGTTTTAACCATACATTTAACTTAATAGCTGTGGCCACCGGGACAAAAACGTGGTTTTTGCAAAAATTCTAACAAGTTTTCCCATACATTTCTCTCAAACAACATATTTTCATATCACATCATCACGTTTTTGCCCCGGTGGGAACAGTCTATAAACGACATGTTTTCATAAACGAGATGTTTTGAAGTTTTTGATGAAGAAAAATAGTGGTGGTTGTACAGGATAGAGGCTATTTTGTATGCTGAATTCGTTCAACCAAAACAGCTGTCATCCTGTCATAACAAAAATGTTTTCCCTTCATATCAAGCATGTAGTATTTGAGTATTTGATGAAATAAATTGATTACTGCTCGATTTAATATGTGCATTTTGCAATAAATGAGTGTTACAACACTTACAAAAGTGATTTTTCTAAAAAAAAAAAAAGTGCAATAGTGGTCGAGAGGTCAAACAAAAACTGGTGGAAACTGTTAAGCCCGTTTTCGTAAACGGATTACGTTTTTATCCCGGTGCCAAAAGTCTATTAGCTAGTGTCCATAACATTGTTGAATCGCGTTTCGAACTTACTATAGTTTCAATATACAATGGTAATAATCTCGTGAACACACGATTTTCAAATCGTATAAACATAATCAATACGTAGATAACACAATGATCTCGGTCTACAAATGCAACAATTAAAATACCTAATCTGAAATTACGGAACAGGATAAGTAAAGGTTTGTGCTCTTATTATCATTTTCTTATGCAAGCAGTTGTGTACTCGGTGTGGTTTGATAAGAAACGCGGATCAAAATCCAATTCAATTTCCCGATCCACTAGTGCAAACGGGGTATAATTGTCTTTCTCACAGAAATTGGAACGCATTATCAATACGTTCCAACGAGTTGTGCTGAACTCTGTCATTACTAACGGTTAACAAATTCTTCCGAAAGAATTGTGAAAATTTCGTATTGCAACATAAAATTCAATAAATTATCAAGAAAATAAAGTATAACAACTCAATTTGTGCTAAAAACCAAGTATTGATGTCGGTAAGGTTATTTGCAAAACATTTATAGTCTCAATTGATATTCCTTCATCATTAATTTTGTTCATCCCCGGTAGCTGGTCAGTCCCATTGAGTACATACATACATTTACGTACATTTGATATTGGCTTTTGACGACTTTGAAGAAATAACCAATTTATTTGGGGATAGTTTTAATTAAAACAATAGTTTTTCAATAGTTTTGTAACAAGTCGGAGTCGGACACGGTTCAAAATTATCGCGTCGTTGTCGTTCGGGTTTTTGTATTTGTTCCGAGAGCATTCCGTGTCCGGTGGAAAAATAATGCAATTCTTTTGGCAGTGCGCCGCGGCCAATGCAAGCAATTTTCTGTGTTTCTGCAGTCGGTGTTATGGAAATGATCAAGTGTAGTTTGCACCTTTGCATTTTCAATGTTATTTCTTAAAGAAAATCAGATCAAAGTTGATAGTTAAATGACTAGGCAATTCGTTTATATGGATACGCGTTACGCTCTCTCTTCAATCAACACATCACAAGCAAAATAAGTTAAAGTCCATTTCGCTATATAATCTAATTATCTCATCCTTTTCTGTTGTCTGTTTTAGTTCGTTTTACTTGCACCTGCATGTCCCAGAAAAATAAGTCTCATCAAAAAGCCGGAGAACATATTAAATAGATTGGAGTTTCCTTCTCATTGATATCCATTTAATGCAAAACTTACCAAGAGTTGAAACATGGTCAATTGTAACATTAGGTTTGTTCGTTGAAGCCCTAGGGTCGCCATGGGGTCGCCATAAAGCGTTTTTTGAGAAACCCAAAGTCGACCTGACTGTCAAATTGAGTGTTTTTTGAGCCATAGGGTTGACCTAGGTTTTCCATAAGCTCGCCCTAGCTTTTTGGTGTGACGAGTTGAGAGCTGTCAAATGGCATGTATTTTTTTTTTAATGACAGGGATGTGTGGTGATTTGTGGTTTAGCGTTTTTTGAGGACTGGGAAACCCAGGTTTTTTTGACAACTCATAGGGTTGTCAAGAAAACCTGGGTCAACCCTGGGGAAAGTTCAACGAACAGACCTATTATTTCACTTTGTTTTAGTAAAATAATAACTATACAGTCTTCACACAAACTAACTGCAATTGTCAGTATGTGTGTACGTACTCACTTTATATTGAATAGAAACTCCATACTCCAGTCTGTTTGTGTTCTTTGGTTTTTCAGTCCGGTTCGGGTTTTCTTGTCATAAAAAAAAAAATCAATTAAAAAAGCCTCATTGTAGAAAATATTGAAAATAAAGTGCAATTTCCCTAATCTGAAATCGAATAAGTTCTCGCGAATGTATCAAGTCGGCCATTTGCTTTTTTCCATTCATGATCAATCGTGCTTTGTCTTTCCCCAACACGTATGTATTATCTCCACAGAGAAATGTCGTTGTTCGTCGTCGAGTGCTTTTGCAAATTAGAAAAATCGCGAGAATCATAGTCAGTTTACGAGTGCTAAATTAGAAAGAAAAAATATATTCGTTTAAAATAAAATAAATTCGTGTAAAGTGAATAAGTCCATGTCTAGCAATTTCGGTGTTTCGTTCCCAGTCCCTTTTGTGAGCCCCAGTGCGCGAGATTTTTTTTTTTTTCTGATAGATTAGGCCGGTCGTCCGTGTCAGAATTATTCAATAAAAATAAAATAAATCGCGGCTGTTGGCGGTGTTGCGTGTTGGCTTAAAAAAATCAATTTGCATTCGAAAATGTTGCTATGTTTTGCATTCCCTGCCTACATCTCGGTTTTTCGGTGGTTTTGTGAAAATGTAGGTATGCAAAAAAGTGTGTAAATAAAAAGTAAAAGTGTAAATTATAAAAACATGGCCTTTTTTATGTATCAAGTGTTTTGTTTTGTTTAGTCAATTGCTTAAAGTGTTGAAGTGAAGCTCTGCATTCAGCATTCTGTAAAAATAAGTGATTTCTTCGGTGTTGTAAGGTTTTCAAATAATTTACTTTGATATGAAAGATTCACAAGGATTCAAAACAGAAGATAAAGGTAAGTTTTTTTTCTTTAGTTCTCTTCTTTTTACATAAGTTGCACTTGCATTTCAGTGTTATATTATAAAAGCTGGTGAAATTCATAGGTTTAAGTTTTGATTTTAAAGGTTCTCCCAAAACCCAAACCAAAAAGATATTCTGCTTGCGGACGCGGCAGAAACCTTGTTGGCAGGATTTCTTTCGTCGATATATGTAGCTTCGAATGTATGAAAACACGATGTACCTACTTGTTGCATCGTCAGTCTGAATACTCTCATTTATCATATACCTAATTTGTGTTTTGAATCATTTAAAGTTTGTTCTTTTGAGTTAATTCTTAACAAATCGTAAAAAAATATTGAAAATATGTAAAAGGTTTTCCAATAAGAGTGATATGATTTCTTTTTTGAAAAAAACACACTTTTTGTTAAGGAAACTCAAAAATTTTTTCTTTAATGTGCAGTTCAATCAATAGGGTGACGTGGTCATAGATGCACCACCCTTTTTTCAAATCATCATAACTTTTTCAAAATTTATTCTTTTTGCTTCATATTTTTATATATCCTTAAGTGATTAGTTCCGAAAATATGTACATTATTTAATTTTCGATATGATCCAAATACTTTGTGTAAGAAATGCTTTTTCGAAAAATGTCAAATGGTGCATGGTGCACCATGGTATGTACTAAATGCACCAGGCGTATGTACACAATGCACCAGGAGGTACATTCCATCCTTGATACTTCTTAGTGCTGCACTAATCTGATCTTAATTGTGTACTCCCTTCTTGCGCTGCAATACTGGCTTCAGTGGCATCTTTAACAAAAATATAAAAGCTTTAGTTCACAAACAACGTCTAGGTGCACAATGCACCACATTGCATTTAGCACCATGCTTTTGCTTATGTGGTGCATTATGCACCACTGTGAAATTTTTGAAACAAATTAAAACAGTTCACAACAAACGTAGCAAAACTATAAACTTTGTATTTTAAAATGTAAAGGAAAGTCCAAATAACAATTCTATTGACTTTAAATAAAGAAATATTTTGTTTTCACTACAATTAAGTTTTAAATAAAAAGTCATTCAAATGGCCACCACCACTTCTTTTGCAGCAACAAATTAGATGAACCCAATTTTCGAGCTTTTTTCCACTAAATCAAGTCGTATATCATGAATGGCACGTTCAATTTTGACTTGTAAAGCTTGAAGAGAATGAGGTTTGTTTTGAAAGACCAATGACTTCAAATAACCCTACAAGAAATAGTCTAATGGTGTTAAATCACGATTTCTTGGAGGCCATTCAATATCACCATTTCTTGAAATAATCGAATCTCTAAATTTTTCTCGCAATAATTTAATTGTTGCAATTGCTGTGTGACACGTAGCCCCGTCTTGTTGAAACCAAATGTTGTCAAAATCAATTTCTTTCAATTTCGCCCATTAAAAGTTGGTTATCATCGATCTATACCGCTATCCATTGACAGTAATGGTGTTACCAGCTTCCTTTTGAAAGAAGTACGGACCGATGATTCCACCAGCCCAAAAACCACACCAAACTGTCAATTTAGGTGAATGTAATGGTTTTTCATGAATATTTTGTGGATTTTGATCGCCAGTTTCGTTTATTTAACGCACTAGTCAAATTAAAGTAAGCCTCTTCGGAAAAGATGATTTTCTTAAAAAAATCGTTATCGATTTCAAGTTGTTCCAAGGCAAAATCAGAAAGTTCACGACGTTTACAGTGGTCCAATGGTGAAATTGTAAACACTTTTGGATGCAATAAAAAACAAATTACATATCATGACATACTACAAATGGCCGAAAAGCCACTGCAAAATCATATCATACCTATTGGAAAACCCTTTATATGTACTTACTTACTAAGGTGAGTATTACGGTTCCTAGCGCCTTCAGACGACATCTTTCGCCAACAATTTCGATTTCGTACGAGTCTCTCAAGTTTTGAACTCTAAGTCGGTGGAGCTGCTTCTCCATTTGATGATTACTCCATCTCAAACAAGGTTTCCTCCTTTCGCCACATCCATGTAATGTGATTTTGTAAACCCTGTCGAGCCGCAATGCTGGAGTCCATCCTCTCTACATGGCCCAGCCGTCGTAGCCTCGCGATGAGTACTCTTCTAGCTATGCCCATGTCGCGATATAGCTCATACAACTCGTTTTTGTATCTTCTTCTCCGCACATTCGGTCCTAGCGAGGTATCCGTTCGGAGCGGAAAATTGTCCGCAACGTCGGAAGAAATCGGAAAAACTATTGCAATAAGCTGTCAGAAATTTCACAAATAAATCAATTGATCGCACTTCAACGCAGTTCACCTTGTGTGTTGAAATAATATTGGAGAAAAATTCCAAAAAGCTGTTCGGAAGAATACTTCAAAGCAAAATCGTACAAAATTGGAGAATTTTCCTCTCCGAATGGATACTTTGCTAGGGCAGATTGTCTTTAATTACGAGACCAAAGATCATTCGGAGTAGGTACTTTTTTTCGAAAAGGCCAAGGGTTTCCCCATCCGCTTCAATAAAATCCATGCTTCCGCGCAGTAAAGCAGGACTGTAATGATTAAGGTCCTATAAAGGGTAATGTTGGTTTTTCTAGAGAAAGTTTTGTTTCTCAATTGCCATCTTAACCCAAAAAAGTAGCGGTTTAAAAGAGGCTTCTGTTTCAATACTCGCAAAAGCTCCTATGACATCCCACTTGTTTCTTCCCATTTACTAATTTAGTCAGTATCGGCAGCGTAAGCGAGTAATTGTGTAGGCTTTTGAAAGATTATTCCTCTGAGTATGAGGTTTTAATTTTGTGCAATCCTTTCAAGTATGAGTCTCATGAGAGTTTGTCGCCTTGTCGAAAGCCTTTTTCGACATCAAAGTGCTCATTGAGTTCTTTACCGACCTTGACAGAGCAGCGTGAATTCTCCGAAGTCCTCCTGCACAGTCGTATGAGTTTTGCAGGGTTCCGAAACTAGGCATGGCTCTGTACAGCTCGTATCTGTAAATATTGTCATATATGTATTTGGAAATCGGTAAAAAGATGGTGGACATTGTATCCAGAGTATTGTACCAAGATCTGCCGTAATGTGAAACTTTGGTCTATTGTTAACTTTTTTGGTCTAAAACCACATTGATAAGGACCTATCAAGTTGTTGACGTGGGGTTTCAGACGTTCACATATTAAAACAGACAAAATCTCATACGCGACGTTAAGGAGGCTTATTCCTCTATAAGATAGATAGATAGATTCTTTATTTCATCAATATTCGTAACAATTAGTTTTCTTGAGAATATTCCTCTATAATTGGCTCTATTGTAAGTGCCTCCCTTTTTAAGGATCGGGCACACGATTCTGAGGTTCCATTTCTTCTGACCATGTCATGCAGATTAGCTGGTGAATGATCCTTTCCATATGATCTCTAGCTGCATTGGAAAGTTTGGTGTCAATGCTCGTATGGCAAACCTTAATTCTTCTAGGTCAGAAGTATATAGTCCAAGTTGAATGGGGCATTCTGCTTGACAGCAAAATTTGTGTCTTCAACGCTAAGCACTCTGCAGAAGAAGTGGTCTTTCTAAACTGTCAATAGCGATTGCGATTTTCTCATCACAATGTTTCCTTGCTGGCCCTTATAGATAAAGGTTTGAGTTTAACGCTTAACACCTTGGCATGATCTTTTTATCTTTGGATAAGACCTTCGAATTACGTTCCTATTATGGCGTTTCTGAATGTCCTCAAACGAACGCTTCTCATGATGTTTCCTTTTATTATTGAGAATTCGGAGTTCTTCCCTTCTTTTCTTTTTGTAAATCTCGTTTTACTGGAACAGCACCTGTTCTTTTTTGCATCAACATTTGGCTGCATTTGCTTGCCTGTGTTCTACGTCGAACCATGAGTTTCTTTTTGGGGCCGGGTGAAACCCAGAACATCAGAAGCTGAGGTTCTGTTGTCTTATTGACAATACTGCCGATGGTCTTCAATGCCTAGTACTTGATTCAAGGATATTTGGAAAAGGAACTGCCAATCTCTTGCGATTGTAGCTTTCCGACGTCATATCGTTTCATAGCGTTGATTTACGCGAATTATGAACAGGATATCCTCATTTGTATCTTGGCTACAACAAGGTAGTGGTCGGAGTCAAAGTTGGTCCCTCGGAAAGTTCGGACATCTGTCACACTAGAGGAGTGCGTTTTGTCGTCATGGACATTTCTGAATTTTGAGATGCGGGTAGAGTGTAACACCAAGATTTAGCCCCGCAGCAAAATCGATTATGACAAAAAAAAAAACGAATAAGCATTGTTTCTGTGGTAGTAGCAGTCGCCATAGCAGATGTCGCTGTAGCAGATGATACTGTCTTGTCTTTTATCTTCTTTATGCCCGGTTTATTCCATTGCACTTCATGGGTGGCGGTTATGTTTCTCCGGCATTCCAGGTGCAGATCCGGAGGTCTTTGTCCTTTTTTCAATTGCTGTTGGTTGCTTCTGAATCAATTGCTTTTTACTTAACCGGCTTGTGGTTCCCTTGAACCTAAAGGGCAAGATATAACTGTGTCTGTGTCTAGCTGTAGGGGTTTGAGAGCTGCCATTCGGTCACCATGAGCTCATCCACTACAGTCTCTGTCTCAATATTCTGCCCTAATATCAAAAGTCTCTGAAAGACCTTTAACCCAAATAAGTAGGAGAAGCTCATTCAGGGGTCTCTTCTTTTTGACTGCTGTTGTCCACCTTTGGTTGAGCTGTGGAAGATCATTGAGATTCGGACAGTCAGTCATTATTATCGGAGTATTATAGTATTACTCTATTTTTCTTTCGTCCCTAGTCCCTTTGTCGACACTTGGAGGAGAGTAGTTCCCAGTGGTTAACGCGAAGTGGTATAATATATGTTGCGATGTCTGTGAGCTTCCAAGTTACACCAATCAAAGCCTTTCCGAATTCTACACGCCCCACTTCCTTCTGAGGTGAAACAAAAGTGCTTAAATTAATGGCGTACTCAATTTTGATTTCGATTCTATTTGAGAGTTCGTATAGCGGCACACATGGTTATTTTCTAGAAATTGAAAATGAGGTGTTAAATTCTTTTGTTTTCAGTACAAATTTAGGGCGAAATAAAGACAGCTACCGTTTTTTTAGATTGATTAGTAAGAGTGCCAATTTTTTGTTTTCACTACAAATTACATGTCAGTGGGAGGCATGTGTTTTAAAAATCATCTCATTCTTTTATTTTTTAAACAGCGCTGTAGTGAAATAGCCAGTTGTATTCTTTCCCTGGAACAATTTTAAAACAATAACCGCCTCGCTAGCAAAGCCCTTCAGTTTGACCTTGAGCCCAACTTCGGTCTCGCAATCAAGTATTGAAACTCCGCCCAGCTATTTGAAATTTTCGGACTTTTATAATTGAAATAATCTCTGGATACTTCATGTCTAAAACAGAAAACAGTCAGCACAAGTTTTTAATTAGGTACTCACTTTGTACTAAAGCGTCTTTTTCTAAATACGTCAAGTGCCTGTTGCATGGATTTAGGATTCTCGCTTATGATGGCTCCAAAGAAAAGTTGATCAACTTTGGTGATCTGCTCTTAACCTCCTAGCAGATTACTCAAAACTTTTCCAAAACACATGGGGCTGCAATTTTTCCTTCAAATAAAATAAGCTGCCATACTCCGTACTGAAAGAAATGTTTAAAAGTTACCTACGTTCTCTCTTGTTGCGATTGATCAAATTTGGAAGAAAAACTGTTTCTAGATTCTCTTCTGGAAAAATGGAAAAACTCTTGGAGTATTAGTCTTACAATTTCAATTTCCATTCAACATACAATAGGATCCATATTAAGTGATTGATAAGAGTTATTGTTTGTCTTCACCCCAAGAGGAGCTTTTAGTTTTCTACCTAATTGAACCCTTTAGGAAGATCAAAGTTGCAGCTGTCTATAGTGAGTTTTTTTGTGAGATGCCACTTTGGTGTTGGATGTCATTTCCTCATTACATTTTATACTTGGCCTCGTTAATCATTAAACATGTCTTCCCGCTATCAGGGAGGTCGCAACGATTAATCTAAATTTAGCATTCGGCAATTGGGTACTTACCTAAAGTACATAGTTCATTATAGCAACTGTTTGTCCTACTATAGTTCGCTTGATGTTCTAAATTAATTAAAAATGACTGTTTTACGAAACTGTT
Organism: Melanostoma scalare; assembly: GCA_949752695.1. NCBI lineage: Eukaryota > Metazoa > Arthropoda > Insecta > Diptera > Syrphidae > Melanostoma > Melanostoma scalare. Next base: position 46,039,295 of record OX456984.1, read on the forward strand.
AGAATAAACAGTGGGGGTTAACAAAATTCTTAGTACCATTGGCTGTGTACCCGACCTGATTCACGACTGAATAAATTCCCTCATAAAAGGTTCAAAATCACTTGGAAAACACACTCTTCAAAACTAGTTCATTCATTCAACAAAAAATACAAAAAAAGGTAGCCAAACAAATCCCCGAAAACGGAGAATTCAAAGGATTCATACAAACTCTACTAAAATGATTCACCTCTTTCTCTTGTCGTCCGTTTTCACTTTAACCACATTCACACACCAAAAAACAGAATAGCTAAACAAACGGAAGATCATTCGGGCCAAAAAGCTGACAGCAAACACACATTCCCCACAACCACACACTATCACTATCACTGTGGACTGTGCTGTTCGACTCATTCACAGCACTGCGGCTGAATAAAAGTATGTAGACTTCATTGGGTCACTCTTCTATCACACTACCAACAAGACCAACAACACTAATTCAACAAAAGGAGCAGAAACGCCATTTGTCCACACATTGCAAATGGTGTTCTTATCAACAGCTCTCGCTACACCCTCTCTTTCAACCGACCGCCTAATGCACGCAAATTTAATTATGCAAGGAACCACTAACTAGAGTGGTATTTGTTTTTCGATTTGCAACTCTTTGTGTGGAATGTTGCATCAACCCATTGCACTCTGGCTCTTCCTTACTTCCTCCATTTCATTCGAAAAACAAACCTGCCTAGTGTGCTTTTGATTTCAAAGCGTAGAGAATCCTGAGTAGATATACAGATATAGGTATGCGATACCCTACATATATACTCATATATCTGCAAAACACATTTTCTGCTGAACAACAATTTAGGACTCGCAGAATTTGTTGATGGGTGCAAGCAAGTTTCTTGTGCTTTAGTTGATATTTTTCGGTATTAGCAGCATTTATTGTGTCACAAACACTACTTACGAAACCTAATGGAATTTTATGCGTAGTTTGCCGTTGAGAAATGCAATAGCAACTGCCTAGCTGCTGAAATATGTTCAAATAATCCTATACGGGTATTTTTGGTCATTATTTGTGGATGTTGCCGGATTAAAAGAGCTCATCGACCAACGACGCCGACGAAGCTTCCATGACTTGCTTAGCAACGACGAACAACGGGAGAGATACGTGAAAAATAACTTTATGCGTTTAATTTTAAGAGTTTTACGTCAGGCTATTAGGATTTCTTATTATGCCACTGTATGACGTGGACGTGAATGAAGCACAACAGCATGCATATCGTTTCTATCGAATCTGTGAGTGCCTATAAACAGAAATAATAAAACCGTGGCGAATTTTGGTCGCTTTGTTGCAGTCTGTCACGATTGATGTTGTGGTTTCTCTACGCAACTTATCCTGTTAACCACTTTATGTTTTTATTAAACCCTCAATTCCAGTAGCCCACCTTTATTAATAGCTTTTCTGGCTCGAAGGACCATTTTGTGCTAATTTGAGCCTTCGGCTATTTACGAACAAATAACGAATATTCTCCAACAGCTTTAAGGTGACCGTAAAATTATAAATGAAGCTGAAAATTTTAAATTAAGTTTTCTTATCTTAACTACGAACTAAACTATGTACCACCAACCGCCACCGGAATTGCTTAGTGATTAGTATGTATATGCAAACATTTTGTTCCCTCAAGAGTTTTTCCTCATTCACTATGTGTTTCATTATACATTAATGAATAAAGCAAATGTACCGTTATCATAACAATACGTGGAGGTAAGAAGAGGAATGTAAATAAATGCAACGAATATTGTTTGCTTATTCTACACCAATGGAGAAAGATGATTTGAACTCCCGCAGGATATCAGTTTTTTTTTTTTGTATTTGACTGAACATTGAAGCAACTATTTTCTAGCACTTCAAGTTTTCTATGTTGAATAGTGTAAGTAACAGGGGAGCTGGCTTACTACACACAAAGCGCATGGGAAGTTCTATTGCCCTTCAATTTTCCTCATCGTTTTGGCCATCTTTCGACTCGATTGCAGGCAGTTCGTTTTGCCGTGTTTCAGTTGTTTTTATTTTTCTTTTGATTTCTGTGTGCTCGCCTACGGTCAAATTACCAGGTAAAGCTGTCTATGAATTGGGAGGTTTCTAAATTGTATGTTGGGGTTGAAGTATAAAGATACAAGCATACAATGGCTCCTGTCGCCTATTCTCTATGTCTACATGTTGTACAGCATGTCGTTGATAACGGTCGTCTTGTTAGTACGAAAAAAGTAGAACTTGGTCCGACTTCTTGTCATTGGATTAGATTTTTTTTTATCATTCTGTCCTCACCTCGCTCAATGCTATGGTTTAGTCCATGGCAAAGGCCTAAGGACATACTGCTTTGCTGACTGTTGCTGCTGGCGCCTCTTGTTGTTTGGGTTTTGTTTCGGTCGAAGTGTTTTTATGATTGTAAAATTTTTATGGCTGACATTCTATAGGGTATGTTAGTATCTATTTCATGAATGAAAAGAAAGAAAACCATTCTGAACAGATCTTTATTTGTCCCGGTCTCTACAAACGCTTTAAAGTTGCTTTAAGTTTGCTTAAGTATTGGGATTTTAGGAAATTAAATATTTAGTTTTCTGAAGTTAAGTTTTGATTATGAAGTATGTTTATTTATGTATGTATGTAAACAACATGATCCTTGAAATGTCACCAATAGAACACCACAAGGCCATTGTTTCGACGGCTTTGTTGTCTTTCGCCCATTTGGCGTTTGAAACGGTCCCAAAAAACCGACAATATTATTGTAGAAGCACATTCGCCGCTGAGAATACAGAAAACATAAATTCCTTAGACTGCGAAAATTGAATGGGTATTGATTCCACGACAAACAAGAATTTTGTCTGTAACTAAAAAATATTTGGTATACCGACAAAACTCCTTGAGCAGATGGCCTTCGGCCGACCCTGAAAAACAGCTGAAGATGACTTGACGAAAATATTTTTGACAAATAATAAGACGTCAAAACTGTGTGCCCATCGAAGTGAAGAAGTGTATTGACCATCTAAAGATGCATAAGAACCGTAAACGCCCCTTACCAAATACTTTCGAATATTTTGTGAGCCTATGCCCCCTCATCAACACAGCTTGCTTCAAGCATTAGATTAGATAAGATTTGGGGGACAGGTAGAGCTTGCTCAGCTCTGGGCACTCTGGTGTCTGAATGAAACCTATTGTGCCAGCCCATGTGAGGTTTCAGGGCAGTTCTCCTGCTCCTGAATTGAACCAGAAGTTAGCAATCTTCTGTGGGTCAAGTATTTGCTTTCTAAAGCGGAAAAGTGCTGGACATTCTGTAATAATGTGCAGAGATGTTTCTTCATTTTCGAGGCAAAGTTTACAGATGGGGTCCGCTGCCAGCCTCATTCGGTGAAGATGTTTCTTTAAAGAACAGTGGCCGGTTAGTAGTCCTGTGCAAATTTTTAGGGTTTTCCTATTGAGATTCAGTAGGAATTTTGATGTTTTTTCAGCATGTTCTGGCAAAAAAGGTTTTGAACAGATTTGGCCAGATGAGTTACGCCAAGCTTTATTTGATTCTTCCAGCTTTTTTTTTTACACCGCAGAAGGGTTCAGGTCCGACGAATGGTTTAGATGCGCCGTCTTTAGCTAAGATGTCTGCCTTCTCGTTACCATCATAGCCTTTGTGTGCTGGGATCCAGTAAAGGATTACAGCGTTTTTCCTTGCTAGTTCAGAGAGTGACATGACTGTCTCTTGGAATAGTTTGGATCTTATGACAGGTGAGCTTAACGCCTTTAGTGCAGCTTGGCTGTCTCAAAAAATTAATATTGTTTTGTTTTTCGTGTTCGATGAACATATTTTTCTCGAACATTCGTTAATGGCAAAGACTTCAGATTGGAAAGTGGACGAGTGACCCAGACTTACTGAAAAATTCATTCTGGGATAGACGCTGGAAATGCCGGAACCTGTACCAGTTTCCATTTTTGAGCCGTCCGTATACCAGGCAATATCTTGCCTTGAAGGATGAGGCTTTGTGTTCTCCCAGTCTTCCCTAGGGGGGATGACAATGGAGAAGTTGAGTTTGAAGTTGTACATGGGAATAATAGCATCCAAGCACATACTAAAGGTAATAAGTTTTTCTAGACTTTCCATTATCGACAGATGTCCTTTCGGGTTTGGATGTGATTTTATGTGTAATTGATGGAAAAGACGGTGTGTCGCCAGTCTTGCTTCCATTTTTATGAAGAGGTGAACTGGAGGTAGTCCTACAATGAAGTTTAGAGCGTATGTTGGTGTTGTACGCATGCATTCAGTAATGCATATTGTTGCCAATCTTTGAATCTTTTCTAGTTTTTGGATTGCCGTTACTTCTTTTGTTTTTGTCTACCATACAACGGCTACTTACGTTATTGTTGGTCTCACTACCAGCGTAAATAGGTCGTACATCATTTTAGGTTTTATACCCCAGTTTTTCCCGCATATGCTTCGACAAGTCCATAGGGACTTGGTTTGCTCTGCTGGAAATGCGTTCATTTTGCTGTCTTGAATGATCCCAAGGTATTTTGATTCCTTTGAATGCTTCAAGCGTAGTAAAAACCTCAAACCATCTTTCCAATCTTTGAAATATTGAAAAAAATGAGGAGTTCTAGATTGATATCAATTCATCAATTTTAAATTTCTAGGCAGTCAAGGAATTAATTCGTCTATAGGCTACACTCTAATCTTCCAAAACGGCATCAGTGCCGAAGCCATCCTTAACTTCTAAATGCCTCCGATCTCTCAGGCTACTCTCGATAGTAATATCGCGAATGATTATGATATTTTTCACAGAATCTTACTCCCAAACTGATGCTAACCTTAAGAACGACTCTGCCGAATCGATGCTTTTTTTCTTGGTAGCAAGGCCGTCTTTCAAATAAGCAATGTGATGTACGACCCCGTTGCTATGGAACAGCAGCATGGGTCACAATACAAATTAATGGACTGCTCATTGGTTTCATTGACAGGAAGACTCTCCGGGTGACAGCGAGAAGATTCAATGAAATCCATCTTTTGTGATTGGAGCATTGGAGGGTCACTAAAATATATGAACAACTGCGCACTAGCCCATCGAGTCTCTGAAGGCCTCAACCCATAGAATCCGTTGCGTCCGTTCGCTGCCGGATTCACCTGACAGCTCGATTAAATACACATGATCTTATGAGAGGTGACCCATAAGCATCGGATGCAACGGACGCAACGCAAAAAGTAGCCCAACTTTTAACTTTTTGCGTCCGGCAGAAGAGAGACATGCGCAGTAAGAACCAATTTGAAATTTTCTCTCTGATGACATTCGCAGTAAGAACCAATTTGAAATTTTCTCTTCTGCTAACATGAGTGGTCTTGTTGAGTTGAGACACCGCAACGGATTCTATGGGTCACCCCAATCCGTTGTGTCCGGTAAAACTCACAGCTGTCAGGTGAATCCGGCAGCGAACGGACGCAACTGATTCTATGTCGGGGCCTTGATTTTATACCTGAGGGAAAATAAAGCAGAGCGATACCCTACCTATGGTGGGGCTATTAGCTGCAGAGCGGCCTCAAATCAACTCAACTTAATGTGCGTAACTAGAGAGAACAAGCTGAGCAGGATATTGAGATGGATTTGTGAGTTGAAGATTTTTTTCATATTGGGATGTATCAACCAACTTCGTAAGTCTTCTGAATTTCTGGAGTATTAAACATTGTCATTATCAAAACCGTTCCCTGAGATAACATTGCATTGTCTGCATATTGACCATAGACTCTTAATGCCATTTTGTTTTGAATGTCTGGAGACAGTGATTTTTTAGGTAGGTAATAAAATGGCACATAAACTAACCTGGAAAGGATCTTGAGGTCCTTGAAGAAGCAGTACCTAATCATTTCACTAGGTGCTGTGAGGATCGATTTTTTCTCTTTTATTGAACTGTAGCTCACATTTGTTTGATCCCGATGATATGCGATCCTAGCAGAGCTCGGATGGACATGATTGCATCAATACCAACTGACTACTGGCCTGTTAAAGAGCATGCATCGAGATTAGGGATCTTTAAAAAATCCACTGTCAAAGCTGCAACAAGAAGTTGATGCGGATTTTTTTTTATGTTTACATAAATAGGCAGTGTTCCACAAAACAAATTTGGTCTTAATTCCTGACACTAAGCACTGCGAAAAGACAATTTCAATCCATTGAATTAATCTGCTAGGGGATATTCACGAGGCTGAGATAAATACCGCATTCGATCGGGCTGATGTCTCATATTTTGAGAGTCGTTAAAGAGGTATTGGGTAATCGATTTCTAGAAATTATTTAGCTGTTTAATTAGCTGTCGAATACTTGTGGGCAGCAAAAAATTTATTTCAAACATTTATTTGAATAGAAAAGTGCTTCCCGAGTGTGAAAAGTCCAGGAACATCGATCAATGCTCGATTGAAACTACATCAATCATCGAATAAGCGTATGGCAGCTGAGGGGGGAGGGGGGGGGGGGGGAGGTGGAAGAAAAATAGTATCTTGATGAAATGATGCCGCAGTAGTGATGCGTGCAGTTTTCACTTTCAGTTCAGAATGTTGAAAAAAGAGCAAAAGTGCCAAAAATTATGCCAATCCCTTACCAAGTTTGAAATCCCTTTTCATGACGGTGTTTTGACAGGACCTTTTGAGTGGGAGGACCTTTATGAAAAAGAGTTTTATGTTTGTGGGATTTGAACCGTGAACTCCCATGTAACAGGGAGACACTACAACATGGGCAAAACGGCCTTGAGACATGAAGAAATCTAAAATCTAACGCTATCTGATGTCAACTCGTTTGAAGTTCACAAGTGGGAGAGTTGTGATCCTTTCAAGATTAAAGTGCTCCTAGTTTCGAATATTAGAATAGAAATGAATATGCATTTATCTGCCAATGTCAATGTTTAATAAAATTTTTGCTCATTCTGATTTTTTAAAGAAAACTTGATATTTTTTAGGGTCTATGTTAATAATTAGCTGAGCCGTCCGTTGTTGCTTTGGTCCGTAGTTTTATGGTTCCCATTCTCGTTCTTCCGATCACGTTTGAATATAGGGATGAAGCTACTGATGGATAATGTAGCCTCCTAATGCTGAAACAAATTTTGAAATAGTTTCTAAAACTTTGTTCCCAATCCCGTTCCCCTAAGAATATGGGGACAAAACGTTGACAGGAATCATCCCTGGTCTCAACTTTATTCACCCTAAAAATTTCATAAAAATCCTTTGGGCTGCTTAGGAGTCTTTCCCGGACAAACAAACATATAAATCCATTTTTATATATATAAAGATCATTTAAAAATCTTACAAATTTTTTGTTACATTACTTTTTTGCTTTTCGAGTAGGTTTGATACTAAACAAGGTCACTCAGACTAATTATACTTGTCGACTGTACTTATACAAGACTAGTAAAAATTCTTTTTTTTTTTTAGCAGAGTAGAGCCCCATTAGCGTAATATTAAAAAAGCTATGAGGCTGAAAAATATGAAGACTGTTGTCTCTGGTATGTTGTCCCAACACTCTACCATTGTACCACTGATCGTTTGATATTTCTCATTAATCTTATTTCCCCCTTTATGGATTATTTGAATTCGTATTTTTTAATTTGTTTTAATAAATAAGAAATAAAAAAAAATGGCGCCCGTGGCGTTGTGGATAGACTGTCTGTCTATTACGTTCGAGTTCGAGGTATGAATCCCAGAAATATGCAATTGTCCCTGAGTATCGCCTTTCACGAGGAATTTAGAAGCTCGCTAATAGTAATTTCACTACCATGAAATGCTTTTTCTGACTAAGCTGTCCGGAATCGGCATCAAGTTTTGGGTCCTTGAAATTTACTAGGCAAACCTCTGCTTATAGAACTTTGTTGCAGCAACCTTCTTATTTATTTACATGGCGCTGAGCTTTTTGGGTGTTGTTTATCTCTATAAAACTTTCGCAGCCCAACCCATACCAATATACACTAGTTATGGATATTCCATGTTTATAAACTCCCTACCTCTGGTGGGGGGATCTGAAAAAACCAATGATTTCGCTGGAAAATCTAATTCTGTTTTCTCTATCTACAATTTTCTTGTTCTTTAAATTGTAATTTAGCAAAAAAATACCTAACGTACAATCTGTTTTTAAAATCTATTCAGACTTTTGAATCTATTCTATTCAGGTTTAAACTATGCGAATGTGTAAAACACTTGCAGCTGCGCACCTATTTTTTGCCCTTAATTAGAGAACATTAACTTCGAGTACTTAAAATCTAAAAAGTACACTCCATCTCCAACGCTCCAACTATCCCCAGAACTGGGAGTCAATCAGAAAGCACCAGAGTATTCACCCTTAAGTTCTTTTTAAGACCTAATAGTTTTCTTTATCCTCTTCCAATTAAATGTTAATGCCACAAAATGTGTGCCTATCTCAAAAAGCAGGATAATACACAAAACATTCTCGTACTACTATAAGTACTCTGTATGATTTTTCATAGGAGTCTCATTTAGTCGCGGGGTGACGCAGCATTTTTTTTTATTTAACTCGGTTTTTTTTGTCTTGTTTTTGCATTGGCGCTGCTTAGTAAACAAATTTGCGTTTTTAGGTGTCGCTTAAATACGGCAATAAACGTGACTTGACATACTAATCTCCTTGTTTAAAAAAAAAATCAGAGGGTGAGCTGCCGCCTCTCTCGGTGTTGAATTTTTTTGTTTTTAATCCAGAGCAAAAGTGAGGGGTGAACTTTTTCATTCATTGTGGGTATCCCATTTTTTGTTTTCGAAACCAACGCCACCGCACAGTAGCCGCAAGGAATTGCGGTGTGATACCATCAAACAAATTTAACACTATTGGTGGAGATTTCTTGTGTTTTTGTTTTTTTTTTTTTTTCGAAATAACCCCAGGGTAATATTTACCCAACAATGTTCTTTAATAACACACAAAAATGACAAATAAAAATTCGTTCAAAGTTTATACTGGCGGAGGAGCAGTGATACGCTGGACATTATCTCAAGGGTTTGGCCTTGTTTTATTTGATGATTTTATCAGATTTCGCGGGGAAAGGCAGCGCATTTTTATGTTGATTAAGAAGAATTTACCTGAGGTGGGTGTTTTAGCGAAATCTGTTTTGTAACGCTGATTACAATCTGGGCGTTTAAACGATTTTTTATTAACAAGAAGAAGGACAACGAAAAAGCGAAGATATTTTTCACCGAAAGGTTATTTGCTTAATTCGTTGAGGCTTAGAAATTGTAATTTTTCTGTTTTGGTAGAGCGAGAGTTAAATGGTAATGTGGCTGTTACCGTTCGAAGTAAGAGTCATCTAAAATTTTTGAGTGGAAATGCTAATTTGTCGAAGACAGATCTGGCAACGTTCAGGGTTTTTTTTTCTGTTGGAGGTTTTTAAAATACCAGCTGGAGCACACAGACCTAAATACCGGTCCATTGTACTACCAGTTAGCAACCTTCTATTTGTTATAGCTTTCCAGATGTTCGGAGAAAAGCCAAAAGACGCTGCCATGATAAGGAGCCTAAGTTACCAGTTCTCACCATGTCTGCGCCGAGTATCTGTAACCTCATGCGAGAAAAAGCAGGATATTCACAGAGGAAGTGCTCTGCGGTGTCCTCATCTTCTCGACAAGATTTACAGAGTGTATCACTAAGCCTAACCCATTTAAATGCTTGGCAAACGAGAAGTGCCCGCTGGCAACGCCAAAAAGCTTTCTACAGTCGTAGTTTCTACGTAGAGGCATTCCATCTACGGTTGTGCTCTTCACAGATCCAATCGTTGATTGAAGCCCTCACTGAGGACGCTGGTAGACCTAGCGACGGTTCAGCTCCTGAGAAAGCTGTCTGAGATCCCTGCCTAGCAAGTTCATCGCGCGATCTCACTTCCAGTTATGCCGTGATGGCACGGAACCCAAATGAGACTCAAGGAATTTAATCTTCCGACCGCATTCAGAGAGCTCTTGCATTCCTGGATCACTTTTGAAGTGGTTATAGGGTTGAGAAGGGCCTTAAGCACAGCTTGGCTGTCGCTGCAAACAAAGATACTTCTCCCCGTCCATCCATTGTTCGTTACGTGGCTCAAGGCCAATAGGATAGCATAAGCCTCCGCTTGGAAAACGGCTGCGTATGATCCCAAAGATGAGTGCAGTCGTTTGTCGTCGTTCTCAACAAAGGCACCAGCACCAGAACACTCGTCGGTTTTGGAGCCATCTGCGAAGATACGATAACAGTTCTTTCCAGGCTCAGATTCTGGAGCGAACCAGTCCTGAAACGAAGGAAAGTTGACTGAGTAATTTTGACGCAGTTTGAGCCTTGGGATCATCGTGTCAGACGGCATATCCATTAGACGTGAGTCAAAAGATATGCTGCTTGCAAGCTCCTCAAAGCTCCAGTGCGAATTGTGCCAGAGACCACATCGCTTTAAACGAGAAATGATCTTGAGAGTACACCCCATGATGAAGGTATCAAGGGTAGGAAGATTCAGCAGTGCGTCGAGAGCAGCTCCCGGTGTGCTGGGGAAGGCCCCAGTAATACCAAGACAAACTGTTCTTTGAAGTTTGGCAAACGAGGCAATAACGTATTTACGCGAGAGCTTATTCCACCAAACAACTGACGCATAGGAGATGATTGGTCTTATCATAGCCGTATAGATCCAAAGGACCGTTTTCGGTGAAAGACCCCATGCCTTGCCAAAGGCTCCTTTACATTGCGAGGAGACTGACAGTGTTTTAGTAGTTTTAGACTCGACATGTTTAGACCAAAGAAGCTTGTTATCGAGGATCACTCCAAGAACGTTCAGGGTATCTATAAATCCTTTTATCGTCTACTTCAGTGTAGGTCAATTCTTTCGGGTTGTTCTTTATTCGTTACTGTTCATCGTCCAACTACTCTGCTTTCTTGATTTATGCCTGTAACACGCATCTTGAGTAGATGTCATTGGCAGAGCATGGATCAGGTTAGACATGGGTATTGCCAGGCAAGTATTCCATCCTTACTTGTTTTTTTGCGTGATTTAGCCGTGTCCCTAAAGCCAAAAGCCTTCCATTCCCTTATAAAGCTCATAACTGCTGTCTAAACCGGATGTGAGTCACGGGAACAATAAGAAGCTATGTACAACTATTTGGACTCCAAATACATGGCTTATGCTGACATGACAGCGTATTATCAGTAGGTGTAGTGGCTATCCGGGCTCTGACTGAAATTGGTTTTCTTTTCTTTTGATTGGCGAGTCATAGAGCAGGTACTTTACCAAAAGCATACTCGATGTGATTAAATTAAGGAATCCTTCTTGAATTGACGAAAATTGCATCACCGCAAATGAAACATGACTGATGATTAAAATTTCAGAGTAGAAAGATACGGTCTCCCCAAAACGATTTAGAATTCAAAGAAAATTAATTCAAAATAATGTCGAATGGGGTTTCACTTAAACTCCAAGCTTGTCGAATGCACTTCCATTTTTGCAAAACAAACCCTTTCATTGCTGCTAGTTTCGTGATAAGAACCAACTCTGTTACAACCTCGCAGCAACTTTCATTTACGTGTCCTTTCCTTTCATCCACTTAATTATTCGACATCACTTCGTTTGTTTAGTCCTTATGTCTGTTGCACAATTTTCTGACTCTCAGTACCAACATCGCATCGCAGCAGCACTACCGCAAAGAACCACAACAAAGAAAAATAAAGACTCACTCAACAGAGTCGAGTTGCTTGCTGTCTCCGCCGCCACCGCCGCCGTACCATACCACCCAACCCGACAAACTGGAAATGAAAGACACAAACTGTCATTGTAAGCACGAGGCAAGGTTTTTCTTTTCACAAAAAAAAGAAAGAACTAGAACCCTAGAAGTAAACTTTTCCAGCGTGTCATTTAGAATATTTCTCCAAGGTGGGTTAGGCAATACACCTACCATCTTTGTACCCACTCTTATCTCTTGGATGATGATAATCAACATGCAATAAAGTTCGAATTTTTCTTTCTAACTGAGTGTTCTTCAGCCCCTGAGCCCTGAGTCTGTTATATTGCTTTCTCTGCGCACAGCTTAACATTTGGACAAAGTTCACATAGAATATGATATAGTACATATGTATAGGGGATGTGTGGGTGTTTGTGATGTGGTTGGGTGTTTCATACCGGAAGTTTGCCCTGTCAAGAAGTTTTTCCTTCCAATGCCAGCTTTCGAAAATTCTTGATAGATATGTGAACAGTGCTTTTTCCTTGGATTGTGTTAAAGAAGTGATGTCTGATGAGAGAAGATGAAGGCTGCAAGGACATTTCGAAGACGTTTTCGTAGTGGAGTTATGTCAGGCTGGATAAATCCGGTGATGGTAAAAAATTGGTACTCACGCTTCTGGCGCGTGAGTCTATAAAGTTTTCTTGTTTTTTTTTCTTCTTCTTCTTTCAACACATCGTCATCATACAGCGCAGCACTAAAAGCCACAACCAGGAGGTCGATCCTTTGAGATGATGCATAGGACTTATGCTATTATAGATGAATCCTGAAGGATTCATATTTCCATTAAGATGTGCTCAGTGAAACGATGCAGCACTCTGCTTGTGCTGTATAAAGAGTGTGTGAAGTGAGTTTTGCTTTTCTATTTTTGCAAAATTTCGTTAAGGAAAGTATACATCTATTTCATACCTACAATACCTGCACATACATACATAGACTTAAACATTATTTTTTTTTGTAATTTTCATTAAACTTTTATCGAATTTGCGTTGACGATGCGATTTTGTTTGGTTTTTTTTTTCTTTAAAGTTTTTTAAGTCGAAGAGCTGATTTTTATTTTTGGTTCTTTGGGAGTGGTAGAAGTGATGTGGAAGAGTTTTTGAGTTCTCAAGCTGCCGTTGAATCAATTTTTCATATTTTTTAGCGCAAGGAGAGAATTTGCAAACATAAACTTTCGTTTCGTTTAGGTGGCAGGAATCTCCCGGAAGATAAACGCATTTGCCTAAATCTTGTTGGTTGCGTAAAATCATGTTTGGTTTGCATGGATGCATACTTAAACTAATAGATAACAAACTCAGAGGAGTGCTTGTTTGTTTTACATCTTTCACAGCAAACGGTAAAGTAGACTGTGAGTTATTGGCGCCCGTATTGTTGTCTCGGGGGTTATTTATAGCGTGACCCTAAAATATTGTGACTCTTCTCAGAGTGTTAAATGGCGGTAGACGGATCCAAGCAATGGTAGTTGTAATCATAATGTCATATATCAATGATCATTGGGTTTTCAATTTCGAAAGTAACACAGCTTTGTAAAAATTCGTACCATGCGGTTCTTCTATAATGTAATTTTTAACCACTTTTCGCACATTTCGGAGTGTATTTCGGCCATAACTTGAGTTATGTTGGTCATAGTCTTTTGCGTAGATCCACAATAAAAAAAAACTAGTGGGTTCAAAGCGCATGATGTTGGTGGCCAATAGTAATTGATGTCTCGAAAACGTGAAACTGCGCAACCAGGAAACTTCTCACGAAATGAAACCATAATTGGTCGTGCTGTGTGGTTCCTTATCTCATTTTGTTGGAACCATATATCGTCCAAGTTGTGATCTTAAATCTCCGGCAGAAAAAGTACTGTCCGGCCTATTGACATCTTCGAAGAAGTACGGCCCAATGACAGCTTTCGACCTTAGATCAACTGTGGGTTTTCTGAGCAACATAACGATTTTGATTGCTCTATACCCACTGGCCAAACCAGCAAGCACTCTTCAGTACTAAGCTCGTTGAAAACTCAGGATTACTTTTAATACAAAATCCAATCATAATTTTCTGTAGAGTAGCACATTGAAATAATTAAAATTTGACAGATAATGTCAAGCAACACAGACTTTTATGTATTTTTCTAGCTATGGTCAAGCGGCGTTAAAGCTTAAAAGCATAGTTCTACCTTAAATCTTCGCTTCTACGCATCATACTCAAAGACAAGTAAAGCTTTCATGCAGAAGAAGAAGAGAGATGATAGAGAAATTATAAAGGAACCTTTGGTTTCTGATCAGCTTAGTTTTTGGAATTAATTTTAAGTTGTTGATTATTTCCTATTTATAAAATTCTCACGCAAACGGAATCCGTCGAAAGGAGTTTTGTGACTGGTTTATTGAGGTTGAGTAGCTTTACTCAGCGATTTTCAACGCTAACCTGAACTTTAGGATGTTGTACAATAAATGGTTTGAGATGTCGCCCAATTTGTCCTCGTCGTCGTCATCGTCTTCGTCGTCGTCATCGTCTTCGTCATCGTCTTCGTCCTCGTCCTCGTCCTCGTCCTCGTCCTCGTCCTCGTCCTCGTCCTCGTCCTCGTCCTCGTCCTCGTCCTCGTCCTCGTCCTCGTCCTCGTCCTCGTCCTCGTCCTCGTCCTCGTCCTCGTCCTCGTCCTCGTCCTCGTCCTCCTCCTCCTCCTCCTCCTCCTCCTCCTCGTCCTCGTCCTCGTCCTCCTTCTCCTCCTCCTCCTCTATTTAAACTTTAACTTTCAACTTTAATTTTAAACTTTAACTTAAAACTTTAACTTGAAACTTTAACTTAAAACTTTATCTTTAAACTTTAACTTTAAACTTTAACTTTAAATGTTAACTTTGAACGTTAACTTTAAACGTTAACTTTAAACGTTAACTTTAAACGTTAACTTTAAACGTTAACTTTAAACGTTAACTTTAAGCGTTAACTTTAAGCGTTAACTTTAAACGTTAACTTTAAACGTTATTTTTAAGCGTTAACTTTAAACGTTCACTTTAAACGTTAACTTTAAACGTTAACTTTAAACGTTAACTTTAAACGTTAACTTTAAACGTTAACTTTAAACGTTAACTTTAAACGTTAACTTTAAACGTTAACTTTAAACTTTAACTTTAAACGTTAACTTTAAACGTTAACCTTAAACGTTAACTTTAAACGTTAACTTTAAACGTTTACTTTAACTTTAACTTTAAACGTTAACTTTAAACGTTAACTTTAGGCGTTAACTTTAAACGTTAACTTTAAACGTTAACTTTAAATGTTAACTTTATACGTTAAGTTTAAACGTTAACTTTAAACGCTAGTTTTAAACGTTAACTTTAGGCGCTAACTTTAAAAGTAAGCTTTAAACGTTAACTTTAAACGTTAATTTTAAACGTTAACTTTAAACGTTAACTTTAAACGTTAACTTTAAACGTTAACTTTAAACGTTAACTTTAAACGTTAACTTTAAACGTCAACTTTGAACGTTAACTTTAAACGTTTACTTTAAAAGTTAACTTTAAACGTTAACTTTAAACGTTAACTTTAAACGTTAACTTTAAAACGTTAACTTTAAACGATAACTTTAAACGTTAACTTTAAACGATAACTTTAAACGTCAACTTTAAACGGTAACGTTAAACGTTAACTTTAAACGTTAACTTTAAACGTTAACTTTAAACGTTAACTTTAAACGTTAATTTTAAACGTTAACTTTAAACGTAACTTTAAGCGTTAACTTTAAACGTTAACTTTAAACGTTAACTTTAAACGTTAACTTCTAACGTTAATTGAAACGTTAACTTTCAACGTTAACTTTAAACGTTAACTTTAAACATTAACTTTAAACGTTAACTTTAGGCGTTAACTTTAAACGTAAACTTTAAACGTTAACTTAAACGTTAACTTTAAACGTTAACTTTAAACGTTAACTTAAACGTTAACTTTAAACGTTAACTTTAAACGTTAACTTTAAACGTAAACTTTAAACGTTAACTTTAAACGTTAACTTCAAACGTTAACTTAAACGTTAACCTTAAACGTTAACTTTAAACGTTAACTTTAAACGTTAACTTTAAACGTAAACCTTAAACGTTAACTTCTAACGTTAATTGAAACGTTAACTTTCAACGTTAACTTTAAACGTTAACTTTAAACGTTAACTTTAAACGTTAACTTAAACGTTAACTTTAAACGTTAACTTAAACGTTAACTTTAAACGTTAACTTTAAACGTTAACTTTAAACGTAAACTTTAAACGTTAACTTTAAACGTTAACTTTAAACGTTAACTTCAAACGTTAACTTAAACGTTAACTTTAAACGTTAACTTTAAACGTTAACTTTAAACGTTAAATTTAAACGTAAACCTTAAACGTTAACTTTAAACGTTAACTTCAAACGTTAATTTAAACGTTAACTTTAAACGTTAACTTTAAACGTTAACTTCAAACGTTAACTTTAAACGTTAACTTTAAACGTAAACTTTAAACGTTAGCTTTAAACGTTAACTTTAAACGTTAATTTAAACGTTAACTTTCAACGTTAACTTTAAACGTTATCTTTAAACGTTAACTTTAAACGTTATCTTTAAACGTTAACTTTAAACGTTAACTTTAAACGTCAACTTTAAACGGTAACGTTAAACGTTAACTTTAAACGTTAACTTTAAACAATACCTTTAAACGTTAACTTAAACTTAAAATTAAACTTAAACTTAAAGTTATACTAAAACTTAAACTTAAACTTAAACTTAAACTTTAACTTTAACTTGAACTTGAACTTGAACTTGAACTTGAACTTGAACTTGAACTTGAACTTGAACTTGAACTTGAACTTGAACTTGAACTTGAACTTGAACTTGAACTTGAAATTGAATTTAAAACATGATTATACCAACTAGGCCTATCGTTTTGATAGGAAGGCTTTCACAGGTTATTAGGATGTTGTGTCAGTAAAATTATGCTTTGCGGCTCTTAAACTTAAACTTAAACTTAAACTTAAACTTAAACTTAAACTTAAACTTAAACTTAAACTTAAACTTAAACTTAAACTTTAACTTTAACTTTAACTTAAACTTAAACTTAAACTTAAACTTAAACTTAAACTTGAACTTGAACTTGAACTTGAACTTGAACTTGAACTTGAACTTGAACTTGAACTTGAACTTGAACTTGAACTTGAAATTGAACTTAAAACATGATTATACCAACTAGGCCTATCGTTTTGATAGGAAGGCTTCCACAGGTTATTAGGATTTTGTGTCAGTAAAATTATGCTTTGCGGCTCTACAAAGTGCTAGATAACTTGAGCTTAGATTGCGGCTCCACAAACTGCTACCACTTCTGCTTGGATGACATTGCACTTCAACCGTTTTGGATAATCATTTTTGAAGATGGAGACATAATTTGCTTTCACAATCCTATTTCCTCCCAGAATTCCCTTGCTGAAATTTCTTTAAGGGAGTCAGAGTCTACATTGGCGTCTAGCTATAAAGTAAAGTAAGGGAGGTTTGGAATTAGTGGATGATTTGACAACTGAAAGTGAACGACATGGTATCGTATATTTTTTCGTCCATACATATTTCCCTTTTTGTTTGCAGTCCCCTAGGACTAGACTGAAATTGAAGTTGATTGTTTGAAAGCCTTTTCCATAATCTTGCTCGCTTAATCCTTAGCAGTTTTGCTAGTTGTTATACATAATGCGTTCAACCCCGTCGTTCATGTTATACAATGACAGATTTAAATCGGTATCGCTATCTCAAAACTACTCATATTTTGAGTAACAAGTAGGTAATCAGAAAACAACTACACATTTTCTTTTAAAAAGCGATCAATAAAAACTTGTCAAGGTTTTCTTGTCAGGTGTATAAGAATCTTAACATTTTTGTAGCTATTACAAAAAAAAAAATTTTACTTTTTGATAATTTGCAAAAATATTGGAAACTACAAATGCTAAGGTCTGGTTCAACTTTGCTACGAATAAAAAAACTGCAGTCAGTATAAAAATTATGAAAAACAACGATAAATGTCTATGTTCAAGTGACAATATTTCGGTGAGTTTCAAACATAGAAGGTTTTCTGGTATAGCATTTTAAAGAAAATTTTATTTATTTTCGTTTTTATTGAGCATTGTCTATACCTATCAGCAACCAGAAAGAAATGACATTTAAAAAACTGACAAAACTCAATAATTGGAAAAAATTGCCTTTTTTTTGTCGGGAATTTTATTATTTTGGATTAAAAATTTTTTTTTATAATTTTTAAAAAGATACATTTCGATGGAAAAATTTGATTTCTATAAAAAACGTCCTTTGAATTGCATCAAAATTTTGCTTCGTTCTCGAGATATATTGAAAAAACGAATGAAGATGGTTTAGAACTCATATCTCCGAATCGCACCCTCTAATTTAATAGCACTTTCGGTTGTTTCTCTAAAATTAACCCATTAATCGATTCATGCAATGAAAGTCCATTCAATGTCGAGTTCCTTAAGAAATGACATAATCAATAGACTATAAAGGTAATCCTAAGGAGCTTGCACGCCGAGCTTGCACGTGCGTTCGCTATGATATTATCGTTATTCTTGCATTTCTGTGAATTGTAATGTGTGGAGAAAATTGAGTTGGGTAAAGCATTCCACATGAATCCACATCTCCACAGAAATGCAATAGCCTCTTAGATCTGCTCGCAAGGATACTTTCACTTGCAAAGTTGCTTATCTACTTCACGTTATTCACAACAGTTCTTATGATTGCTGCACCCAGAGAAATCCCGACTATTTTCCATTCAAACTATATTCAGTGTCAGACTATTGGTTTTAAATACACTACTCATCTGCTATCTGCTTACGTCGAAAACTTCCAAGAATTCCCATTCCAGGTTATTCCAGCGAACGCTGTAGAAAGACCCAGTGTTTACTCAACCTTTTCGACAAGTTATAAATAAATGAATATTTCGCATTTTTCTCAACCGCAACTTGAGGAATGAAAGGGACCTACAATTTTTTGCCGATTTCAATCTGCTAGGGGAGAAAGCGCGTTTCATGAAAGTATAGTAACTCCAAGAAACCCTACTAGATTCTAAACGATTGTAAACCAATTGAATATTACTGCAATTCGAAGGTGAAACTCCTACCTTATGAGCTGAAAGCTGAGTTCATCACGGCTGTTGTGACAACAAATGCAAACGACCGAATTCTACACTACAAACTAAGTAAACAACAGCAGATGAATGACCAACAGGTTAATGAACGGCACCACCAGTTGGCGAATAAATATGATACCTCCTGCAACTATCAGCGTTCTCGTGCTCGGAGCCGTTGCATTGCATTGCATTGTATTGCTTGCATTGTATTTCTTTTCATTTCATTTATGTATATATTGTTTGTCTGTATCTCGAATTATTTATTGCCTAGTTAGCAGTTAAGCTGTATAAATATGTTGGATAGGAAATAAATAATTCACTTGCTAGTAAACCAGCGAGCAAAAAGACATTTTAGTTTTTTCTTCATTGACTTCCTCCCACCAGCAGCAAGGAGTTAATTAACAACTTATTTTGTCATTTAATCAACGGCAGTAATTATTTGGACCTAACAGCTTTTTTTTTTGCATGGCATCGGAATACCTTTGTAAGCACACTGATCCGAATATCTTTTGTGACTCTTGTAAATTGACAGTGGGTTGACTTGTTTTATTCTTGATATTTCGACCACTTGCGCCCAAATTTTTTCACTGAATTTCGTGAATGCATTTATACTGATTCTTTGAGTTGAACGCATGAGTTGGTCTTTTCTTTGCGTCATCCATTTGGGTATAGCTTTACATAAATTTGTTAGTCAGTTCCCCCACCAACATGGCTTTCATGGCAGTGAGCAAAAACTCACACGTTGTTTAAGGTTAAAATTATTAAACAACATCAACTTTTCAAATGTCACACCAGTCGAGCACATGAACTTTTTTTTCTTTTTCCTTCACTTGAGATATTGTTTGGTACTATGCCCTACACTTTCGATTGTAGTAAAGATTTCCTTACTACCAAAGTCCTTCGCCACAAATATCTGTCTGTTATATGTGATGGATAGTATGACACTTAATTCTAATCCAGGCCGCATTTACTGTAGCAGTGGTTTCGTTTGACAAAAAATTAACTACCTCTGTCCAAACAATAAAAGTTTGCCATGAAAGAACGAACCTTTATATTTTCCTACCTCCTAAAGACGGAGGTTCCTTAGCAATGGTCTATTAGCCTGTTGACTTGTTCGTCTTGTTCTTCTCAATAAAAGAAAGCCAAAAATAGAAAACACCGAATTATCTATTCGTTTCACAGGCCACATATTGAACTGGTTCCATTTTCCATAGTCGCTGTAAACCTGTTGACAGCTTCCTCTTCTCGCAGTGAACCGATGAAATGCTGCCAAAAACGCTTGGGTCGTCAGATCAGACACGACTTCCAGGTGAATGGCTTTTGTTACCAGACAGATGAACATCCTCTATTATCTGTCAACAAACATACAAGCTATTGAAGAATAAGAAGAAAATGAGTTCCAGACAAAGTTAATTAGTATGAAGCGCTATTGAAATTTTGAAGCAGGTCTATACTGATCCTGAAGTCTTCTCTTGAAAACTTTGCCGCATCCTCATTATTACAATTTTCAACACTGCTCTGAAAAACGGAGTTCACACTGTACAATTAGTTGGACAGACTTCGTTCGATGGATGTTGGTTGGTCGGATGTAGTTTGCGTTCAGATTTATCAAACTTGTCGTCCAACTTTATGTCATGTATTCCTCCGCTCCATCCAAATTCAAAATTTTCAAAATTATTTGAAAATCATTCAACAAGTTGGTCAAGCGGTCGTCTGAGGGTTCACATTATCAAACATTGGTCGTTCAAGCCAAAGTCTGTCCAACTAATTGTACAGTGTGAACTTCGCTAAAAAGAAAAACTTAAAAAACAACTTCCACAGGCATTGGCTTCACACGAGAACAATTAAGCGTTTTTCTTTTAAAGTCATCCTTACCTCCACTTTGTTAACTCATTTCCACCGTCACGTGCGTCGCCGTCGCCATGACCGCCGCGCCGTATCGTCGTTGCCATCTTCACTCCAGGTTTAAATGAAAACGATTACTTCCACTCAAAGTCAACTTTTAAAGTCCTTCCTATTCTACTTTACACGTCTTGTACACCTAAAGCCTAAACCAATCTCATGCACCAGCAACAGCTTATCAGTCTTGCCTTGGCCTCGCTTTCATCTAACCGCACTTAGTACACACTTAAGCTGTTAATAGTAACCATAAAATTGTTTAATGAATACCTACACTGTTAAAATTTCATGCTCACACAAACACAAATATAAAGACTCGACTCAGACTACACGTGAACGTGAACTGTTGGTAGGTAAAAATCGTTAACTGCAAAGGGAGCCTCCTTCATTACGCTAAGACCTGTATCACCAGGTAGTGCATGCACACAAGAAGCAAGAAGCAAGGTTGACACACGCTTCTTAAAGCTTTCTCCTTTTCAACATGCTACGGCAGCTTCAACAGCCCACAGCCAAAGTGCGAGAGGAATGAAATTAATTAACACCACACCATCAACATTGGAAAAATCCAACAAGGATACCTTCTACCTTACACTAAATGCAGTAAAGTGAATGTACTTAAACCTTGCGACGGAGTCTTAAGTACCTTCCTTCTTTCCTCTAAAGAAGGGTTCTGTTTGATGAGGCGAAGGCATATATTGCGCGCTGCGAACTTTGAAAGTGTGAACTGGTTCTTGTGTTTTGTTTTTTTTTTGTTTTTATGTTATTTTCATCCATGCCACTCGACAGTGTTTTTGTATGATTAGGTAATCATCTCACGTCGGAAGAAAGAATTTGTTTGTTAATACGCCCATTATTTTGTTAAAAGGATAATGGTGGCGCTATAATGCGGATTTCCTTGCTTTCAATTGAAGGCGTACATACGTACCGTGCGTCGTAGCGTAACTACCACCTGTGGCTTTGGAAAGTTGAAGACAGAGATTACGCGGTTTTAAAGTGTGGAACGAAGCCAGTATAATTAAGTGAAGAAGTTTAAAGCGTGTTTTTTTTTCATTGCAGACATCACATTGCGAGTTGAGTATCTTTCCTGTTGAAGGACCTTCAGTCACGAACTTTCTTGAATGTGTCCACTTGAATTTTAGCTCGGGTAATGAAAACATTTACGACAGTATTTTGTGGGAACTACGCCTATGTCGTCACTAAGCTTTTCCAAAAGAGGTATTGAAGATTTTAGCTCCTTTTCGCAGACTTGATTTCTTTTGGAACTTGGAATAGAGGGTAAAGAGAACCTATCGTTTGATTTATATTCACTAAGTCTTATAATCATGAGCTTCTTAGGAGTATTTTTTTTAAATGGCCAAAATATTTATATTCTCCATCAGCTTTTTTCAAGATATTTTCTTAAGCAAATACTTCGAGAATGAAAGCGATGGCATGTAAAAAGTAAAAACTGACACTTGGAAAAACAATTTTCATAAAATACCAAAAAATTATCTTAAGCCTATCCCAAGGGATGTGCTGTGCACCTTCCAATTGTCTGATGCCAGCCTTCAAATACAGATTAAGGTTGGGCAGACGAGCTACATGTATTCATTGTGACATTTGTTGTCGTTGAAGAGACATCCCATCTTCCATTCCTCGCTGTCCCTGCTTGTCATTATATCTTATTATTTAATTCCATATGATTGGCGATGTCAGGTTAGTTGGATATGTAGATCAACAGATGAACACCTCACACATGTGTCACATGCAATGCTCTGTATTTCCCAGAAAAGAAGGAAATAAGGAGGAGGGAGTATTCTGGAAAATATTTTGTCAACGTGAGTGTGCTTTTTTTTTTTTTTGATATTTTTTTTTCTTTCATTTTATTTTACTTTATTTTATTCGAAGAGAAAGACATGGTCTCGAGGGTGGATTTGCACAAGGATACCATACAATGATGAATGACAAGAATCCTCGCTAAGGGCGTTTTGAAAGATTCTTCCGAAGTCGCGGCTCGTTGATATATGTGTCCTTAGGTGAGATTGGGACTTTATTTTAAATTTGAAGAACCTAATTTGGCTAAAAGGTGTTTTGAGTAGGTTGGAGGTTTTAGCCTTAATTTATTTTGTTCAGGAAAAGGTTGCGCTTCAAAGTGTCTGTCGTGTCGTGTTTGTGACAACAAATTAAAGAAAATAAGAATGAGGAAAACACCTAAGGTCACATTTAACAAAGTATTTTTAAAGTAAATTAAGAATGGGTGTTGGATGTGGTAGGTACCTACTTAATATTTTACTCTGACAACTTAAACAGAATTGTTTCTACCTTCAGCTGAATTTTGCACTGTGGTTTTTTTCATTGAATTTGCGTATTCCATTCAAATACCAGGTGTAACATTTTCCTCCAAAGAATTTCTTGATCTCGTTTCGACTCTTCTAAATTGAATCTTCCTCCTTTTGAAACTTTTGAAAATGCTCGATGTTCTAAAAGCGATGTCTTTAACTACGGAAATTAAATACCGACTCGAAAGAGTTTGTTTTTTAGTTAGAGTGAATTAATATTAAGGGAAATTGGCATCGGACCAATGAGCTCCAAAGACACTACGCCGATCGTAAAGAAGAAGGCAATTAGTCTCAGGCGAAGTTTAAACCATGGTTCCATGATTTGATTATTCATGGATAATTATTCACTTAGAGAACAATTAAGCCAATGAGTATCTATTGCAATACAAGACAAGAAAAAAGATTCACTACGCTGTGAAGGAGCCTTGCAATGGGGCTAATGAGTTCTGGGAAAAGGACTATGCTCTCAAAGACTGACAGAACAAAAAGTATCATCCCCAAAGAGAATTCGTGGTTTGATTCAAGCTGTAAAGAGGTGATTAGGGATAGAGAAAGTAGTTTTCGAAAATTTAAAAACAACCCCACAGTAGAATACCGAAATTTGTTCAAACGGGCCAGAAATATCTGTAATGCTCAAATACAAAAAGCTAAGTTTTTGCATGACCAAAAAGTAAGGCAAAAAATACTATTGTGTCCAAAAGGAAGTAAAAACTTTTGGTCTTTTGTCAAGAACATTAAGAACTCGACCACGTCATCGGTCCCAACGCTCGTCTTCAATGACTCTCCGTATGTCAGCTCCATCGATAAAGCCAATTTGCTGGCAGCTCAATTTGCTGCCAACTCGACACTTCCTCAAAGCATATTGGCTCCACCTGAGCTCGAATCTGCAAATTCTTTGATGAAGCAGATATTTTTTCGAACTCGCTCGGCTGCGAGAGTCCTTAAAGATCTCAACATACATATAAATCCGCTGGTCCAGATGGTATCCCCGCCGTTATTCTGAAGAGGTGTTGGTTTTGCTACGCTGGCTGGCAAAACCACTGCGTAAACTTTTCCATCTTTCCTATTCTGCTGGAATTTTTCCGAGCAGATGGAAAACTGCATTTGTCCAGCCGGTCCCTAAAAAAGGCGAATCTTCCTCCCCTTCTAATTACCGTCCAATTGCACTAACGTCCCTTCTTTCCAAGGTCATGGAAACGTTGATAAACCGTCAACTTATGAAATATCTTGAAGAACGAAAGCTTCTTAATGACCGTCAGTACGGCTTTCGTAGCAAACGGTCCACTGGTGATTTGATGGCTTATCTCACCGAAAAGTGGAACCAATCTTTACATTGTTTTGGAGAAAGTAAGATTATTGCGCTTGATATTTCTAAAGCATTTGATAGAGTTTGGCATCAGGCTCTTTTATCGAAAATGCGTGCTTTTGATATCGATGAGTCTCTTCTTCGTTGGATTAGAAACTACCTTTCCGTTCAATACAAGTTGTGTTGGATGGCTTCAAGTCTGATACCCACTTCATAAATGCTGGTGTGCCCCAGGGCTCCGTTTTGTCTCCGACTCTCTTCCTCATTTTCATAAATGATCTCTTGTCTGAAACTTCTAATCCGCTAAACTGTTTTGCTGACGACTTGACCCTCAGCTTTTCATATTCGTTTCCAAATTCACGTCCCTGCTCTTCGGATGTGGAACTGGAACGGTTGCGTATGATAAGCTCTTTGAATTCTGACCTTGACAGCATTGTTTCATGGGGTCTTATGAACCGAGTAGAATTCAATGCTTCGAAAACTCAATGTTGTCATTTGTCGTTGAAGCTTAACATTCCCCCATTGCCATTATACATGAATGGTAGCAGCATCAAAGAAACCGGAAAGCTGTCAGTACTTGGTATGTGTGTAAACGATGATCTTCGTTGGAATGACCAAATATTTGAAGTCGCCAAAAACGCTGCTAAATGCTTAGGCTTCTTGAGACTATGCAGGAAGTTCTTCACCCCTTCTGATCTGGCTACAATTTATAAGGCCTTCATCCGCCCAAAACTGGAATATAACTCCTATATCTGGTCAGCATAGCATCGGTGTCTCCTTTCAAATCCTCTCCTATTTTCCTAAATGCTCGCACTGTGTTTAACATTATAAGGATAGTCATAACCCCTTGATGTGCGCGTTATTTAAAAAAAAAAAAAAAATTCAACACAAAGAAGATGGAGCAGTAACGAAGCTCATGTCAAAGGAATATGTTCCTGAGGACAATAAGAATATGAAAGCAATCGGGCATAAGAGTAAGCAAGGTTAGCTAGGCTCCAAAAGCTTGTCCATTTCCCATTTGCTAAACCAAGAAGACCAGCAAATTCGAGGTAACGAATACTGCAGATATTATGTGTCAATCTCAGTGAGGGGAAGTCGGGTTGCCATTTCGTTACTTTGTATTTGTATGGCTTCGTAAAAAAATTACAAATCTTTGCCTTAACTCTCATTTCTTCTTGCATGACATATTTGTCTTAACTGAATCATGGCTCAATCCAAGACATTTGGACACTAAACTCTGATAGTCCGGAGATCTCAGTATATCGTAAGGAACGTCATTACGATTAACCAGAAGATGTGAGAGGGATTGCATTGATTTCTGTAAGGAATATTAATATGTCGCACCTCCCGAATGTGGAATGCTTTACCTAACTCTGTTTGTCCACCACATTACGACTCACAAAAATTCAAAGGTTAAGTGCATCGGTCCTCTCTTATTTTCCTAAATGCTCTCACTGTGTTCAACATTACCAGCGTATTCATAACCCCTTGATGTGCGGGCTAGTTATAAAAGAAAGAACTGTCTTCTCAAATCAACATTCCCTTTGCTTTTGTTACTGATGTTTTATGTTTCAAAGTGTCCGTACAGCTGACAAGTATCTATGGCGTAAACCTGTATATTCCTGCAAAGAGTCCTGTTTCAGATTGTACCTGTCTGTTAAATTTTAGATTCTGCAATGGAATTGTCTTCTTTGAAGAGTTATATTTTATTTTTGGGTGGTTCTCAATTTGACAGAAGTGAATTGGGTTATCCCTAAAGACGGGTCCATTCGAGTACCAACACTGACCATGTCACAAGAAGAGCTTCGTTTACAAAATAATATTATGTCTTAAGACTTACAGCAAATAACATTCCGAGCTCCATAAAAGGTGCGAATGGCGTTTGGACCACTTTTTATGAAGAATCACTTTACCTACTACTCGACTTTGACTTTCCTTGTAGCTCGGTAATAATCAAAGATTTGGACCACAATCCTTGTCGAACACATCAAAAATGCAAAGCTCTTATCTCCAAGGAGACAAAAACATGACTAATTCAATGCTGAGAACTACCTCAAGGAGGAGTACCCTCCCCCTTTCTTTGCAGCTTGCTCGTCAACGAACTGCTAAACGATCTAGAACAAGAAGGGTTCAAGGTTATTGCAGGCGCGGATGATGTGGCAATTGATGTCTCAGGCAAATACCCACAAACTCTAGCAGAGATGTTGCAAACGGCTCTAAATAAACTCAATCACTGGCTGAATTTCGAGGACTGAATACCTACCCCCTTAAAAAGGGAGCTTGTAAGAGAAAATAACAAGATCCCATATTTCAGACCTCCTGCCATTAAAGGTGTAACTCTCACCCTAGTGAATCAGACTAAATATTTGGATGTAATTTTCGATAAAAATTAGATACATAGAAGATAACCTGGAAAACTTGTATAGTAGAAAGAGGTAATAGAGAGATTTTTTCCCAATATTGCTGGATAGCTATACATATGAGTCATAAGACCTATACTAACCCATGGGGTAATAACATGGTGGACCGCACTTGGCAAACAGGTAAACTATACTAAGCTTGTGAAAGTTCAGCTTACGGAAAGTATGTGCATCAGCGGCGTGCTAAGGACAACTCTTTCGGGTGCCCTAGACATACTACTATAACCTCACACGCCTAAACATTTTCGGCAAACAGTCAGCTACGAACTCAGCTACTAGACTAAAAGCCAACTTACAGTAGGCCAACAATCAAATTGGTCACACAAATATTTTAAACAACTTAAGATTCATCCCGGATTGATTAGACTACACCACTCCTAAGTTTTTTTTTGATAATAATTTTCAAATAACGTAGAGAACACCTAAATCTCGGATAAGCTGCACACCTACACACATTTATGGGATGGTTCTGAAGATGATAGGATCTGTGGGGAGGTTTATTACTTTCACGAGAAAAAGTTATTGCTTCGGATTTGGAAATGTTTAGTTGAAGGAAGTTTTTAGAACACCAAGTGACGACTGAATCGAGGTAATTTGAAGCAGGAGAGAATCTCGATCGGAGGAGATGACTTTGAAAATTTGTGTCATATCTGCGTAAAGTGAGATAGAAGAACATTGGATGATCTTTTAGACATCTTTAATGTTAAGGATGAGAAAGATGGTTCCAAGATGGCTGCCTTGGGGTGAAAAAGAATGCCTCTTCGTTGATCGTCTTGCAATAACAGAACCTCATCCGATGCACTCGCCATAGCAAATTATTTCGCAAGTTACTTCAAACAATGATTCTTTTGTTCCTGACTCTGCTTGTTTCTCGTTACCGGATTTCTCTTTTGATCCATTCCTCCCACGTTTCTTTGAATCCTATCTTTTAAAGAAAAGTTACCCAAAAAAGGTCTTAAATGCGACGTGAAAAATTATCGTCCCATCGCTAAACTATCGCACTTTTCGAAAACATTTTGTATGAAAACTTAAGTGTTCCTTAGAAATCTCTAGACAACACAGGTTCCTCAAAGGTAGGTCAACAAAAACAAACATTGTTGACTTTATCTCATTTCCCTCTCAGCCTTGGAGAATGGAAAAGAGGTCGATGTTATTTCAACAGACTTTAGTAAAGCTTTTGATAAAATGTCCCACAAACTTATTCTTTTTAAACTTTCCACCATCGGATTTGAGCCCATTCTGTTTTTAGAAAACCGTTTAACAGCGTTCGGTTCAGATCCGCCTTATCAAACCGTTTTTTAGCTACAACCGATGTTCCCCAAGGCAGACATTTAGGCCCTCTTCTTTTCGTTCTTAGTATTAACGACATTGAAATGATCGCCAAACACTCCTCCATCTCTCTCTACGCGGACGATACTAAGTTTTACCAGGTCATTTCTTCTTCTGAAGACTCTTCCCACCTCCAACAGGATCTCGACAATTTTTCAAAATGTTACTCCAAAAACAGCTTGGAGCTTTATATTTCCAAGTGCCAACCAATTTGCTTCTCACGTAAACGTATCAAATCTCCTCCCCGTCTATATCTTCTACACAGCAGTCAAATCACTTCCCCCATTCAGGTGTTCCGTGACCTTGGGATTATTTGCGACCGTGAGCTGAATTTTCTCAAGCATATCGACTATATGATTATTATGCCAAATTCAGCACTTGGCTTCGTGAAACGATGGACCAAAGAGTTTGCAGATCCCAACGCAACCCGATACCTTTGCATATCATTTGTTCGTCCGCTTCTTGAATACGCTTGTCAAGTCTGGTCACCTTTCCAACAATTGCACATTGCCAGAATTGAGAGCATACAACGCCCTCTCCTTCGATTTGCTCTTCGAGGTATTAATTGGAGTAATCCTTTAATATTACCTCCTTATCAAGACCGAATCAAACTCCTCAACCTGAATAGCCTGAAAGATCGAAGAGAAATATTTGACAATCTCTTCATTCACCGAATCTTTACAGGTACTATTGACTGCACAGCTCTTAACGAATGCATCTTTCTAGATACTAACCCGCCTCTTCTACCACTATCTTGAATTCGTTGTGGCCTGTCGTAGATCGTGGCCGTTAACACCATAGTAATCATACTAACTGTCACAATTGCGTCTGAGGACTAGAAAGATTCGACTGTTTCTGCGTTGAGCTTAATGGCTCCAACAATGCAAATTAATATCTCTTTTCAAAGTAACCTCATGCATTCCAATCCCACAAAGTACAGCCATCGAAAAAAGTAAAAAAAAAAATGGTCAAATACCAACGTCCTCTGCGCGTCGCACTTTATGGCACTTTTAACAGCCATCCATGCCTTGCATAATTTAATAAATAGCAGTTTATCCATGATTGACAGTTGACACAGTGCCCATCATCGTTAAAACATACCAAACCTGAACAATTTCTTTTGTAACCTACAATAAAGGTTTTACATTGTGGAATATCTTTTTTTAATTTTTCCATGGCTATCCTCACAGCATTGGAGTAATTAATTTTCATAATTAAAATAAATACACACCAGCCTCGATAGGAGGTGCACAAAAAATTATATTAAAAGTTTCATTATTCCAAACCTCCCACGAGTAAAATGTTTTAACAAGGCTATCAATTTATTTTGAGGTTTTTTTTTCGCTGGCACCACGATGTATGTTTTATAGAACGCACACATTTGTTTTGCTTTTTCCCACAATTTCGCCATAATATGTGACCCGATTGGCATACAAAACATACCTACTCTTGAGTGGTTAGAAAAAAGGAAATCAAGAAAAACGTAATTAACATTAAGCACCCCTCTCTCTCTATTTCTCCTTTCCATTTAAGTAAAAACTAGGCTTGCGGGCATGTCCTCCCATTACAAAAATAACTAAATTTCTTTGGGCATTTTTTTGCTGATTTTTTTTTAACATTGTGTGTGACGGCAGCATGCTGCTCTGCGCTGATAGAATAAAAGCAATCACCCGGATTCGACCATAGAACCCCAATTACCTTGTCAAAGGCTGTTTCTGGTGACACCAACCAAGTAACAGGGATACACCATCGCCATCCGTGCCAACAGAGAAAAGAATGATGTCGTACAAAAAAAGGATACGCGACCGAACCTGAACCCCTTTATTGCTCAAAATGACTGAATTTTTTACAAGTCTAACACAAAAAAATGCCCTGACAGCATCAGCATCAGGACCCCTTGCCTTTGATGAATCAAATTTTTCATCACCAGGAATTAATAGTTAATAGACAGACGGAGGTTGGTCTACATTGAAGATATAGGTACAAAAGCCAGCAAGAGAAAAAAAACCAAAGGTTGAATAATCGATGGGTAGGCTGATGTTGATGATGATGACGGTGGTAACGTAGATTGGTTGTGAAATCTGTGTTGGGATAACGACATGACCGACATACATGAGGAAGGGGTCAGTTCAAAAAAAATTCTACAGCTGTTTGAATTATAAAAAAAAGGAATGAGGCTAGAATCGAAATTTGTAATTCTGGATATCAAGGGCAAGGGATGGGGCTACTTCGGTAAATACAGGGATTGTCCATGAAAAAGTGAAAAGTCTTTCTTTTTTACGTTTTGGTGATGTAATTGGTTGCTAATCCGTTTTCATCTTTGAAAATTCAATTGGTTGTAGGTACTTTGGTTCAGCGTTTTTTCTAAAGATTTTTTTTTTAAAAACATCACTTCACTGTGAATGTCACTACGCGTCTCAAAATGATGACAATAGAACTTCTGGGGCATACCTTAACCTTTTGAAAGGTGGCTGAAAAAAGACGTCATTAGGTTATCAGGTTGAAGAAAGTTCTTGTGAATATTTTTTGAAAAACGTTAGTAGAAGAGAAATGGTGTAGACTGACTGGTGGTGGTGGATGAAGACTTAGAGGGTAAAATGTGTAAAAGAGGACCCAATCAGCGAATTTAAAGACAACTAACTGTTAAACTGGTTGTTTGAAAAGGAAGAAAGAGGGTGGAGTGAAAAGGAAGTCTTTGTCAACCTAACTCCCTGACAAAAGAATGAATTTTGTAAGAACTTTTTACGTTGGAGGTTCGAGGTTGAAATCCCAACAGAAAAAAATATTTTTTTCTCAAGTATCGCCTTTCGAGAGGAATTGGTAGTAATTTCATTGCCATGAAAAATGCTTTCTCGGCTTAGTACTGTATAAGGCCCCTCTATTCATCAAAAGTTTAACTGTTGGAAAAGCGTTAGTCCCCAGGCTCCCCTCTCTGTTGCGCCATTGAGACGCAATGAAAGGTATACAGCGACCTGATCAGAGCTCGTTTATTTTCCCACATACGCAAAATTTACTGAAGGTATTGACGGTCGTAATGGTTTCTTTCCTGCCAGCACCTTGACGTGAATTGAATTTCTGTATGAGGCAGATTTCATCAGAAAGTCCTCAGAAAACAATTCACACGGTGAACAAAAACTAATCTATGTTCATAATGGATCCACTTTAGTTGGTAATTTTTAAGAAGCATTTTCTTATCAGCTGTGGTGGCCGAGGCTCCTACCTTCGGTTTCTTCTTCTTCCATTTCACCTTTGGCGCTTCGAGTATGATCTCGAAGGGATCAATCTCAACTTTGGAATACAGCTTCTTCTTCTTCCATTCCCGGCGTTACGAGCTTCGTGATTTGGAAGGGATCACAGCTCTACTATTTAACTACTGCGTTGACTTCAGAATGCGTCGGCAAACCTCTCGGTTTTAGACTATTCCATGTCTGAGGCCAACCAAATGCAAATTTCGTTGCATTTGTCTGTGCCTGGAGTGCTTTGGGCTGATTTTGAACTTAAGGGTCATTATTCCATCACAGAAGATAGCGGTACTCATATCTGGTGTAGGGTCCATCACATACCTATTCAAAGTAGCCAGCCAAGGCCTAATCGCTTTGCTTTTTTGATATCAAATACTTATGTAAAGTTCGGTACAGCTATCGAAGAGAGCGGTTGAGTTCTGTTTAGACAGCCATCACCTCGGATTTGTAGCTTTCATTAAAGAGGACAGTATTTGCAGACTTATAAGCTCGGTAATTCTTAGTCTCGCTTATTAAACCTGCCGTCGTACTGCAAAGCTTCCTCTTGATTGAAATTCAAACTTTAATGATTCGCCTATTCAAGAGATGAGACCAAACAACTTGAACAGAAGGGCAATCATTTTCAAAATGACCGCCAAAAAATGTGAAATTTCAGCAAGAATCGATCGTCAAAGCTCAGTATCGATGTGCATGAGGACAAAATTCTGTATCACATCGATACTGAGCTTTCTTTTGTGGACGAATCTTTTTCTTGTTTCACATATCTTCAGAGGCCATTCTGAAAATGATTGCCCTCTGCCCAAATCTTTTTTGACATAGCTCTTGAATAGGCAAGCTATTTCTTTTCTTGTTCTTAGAGGGCACTTCAACTAAGCTTTGTAGGCCGCTTCCTTCGCACTCATCCCTGTTTCATCTTAATCATTTCATCACAAAGTTTTTCTAACATATGTAGGTAATCATGTGGGCCCTGTCCTTGAAGTGATTCTTATCGGCTGTATCACCTTGAACTATATCCCCACTCAGTGGAGAGAGGTCAAGGTTGTGTTTATACCTAAGGCTGGGAAATCATCCCACGTAAACCCAAAAGATCTCCGACCAATAAGTCTATCATCTTTCCTTCTTAAAACTTTAAAACGACTGATTGATATCCATCTGCGAACGGCTATAGATCCAAAACTGTTATCTTCAGCACAACACGCCTACTGTTAGGGAAAATCTGTAGAAACGGCCCTACACACCCTGGTTCGTATATATTCCCTCCTTCACAAAGAATACACTTCCGCTTTCTTCGACGTAGAGGGTGCCTTAAATAACGTCAGTAACTCTGCAATTACAAAGGCACTGACAAAGCTCAAAGTAGATAGTTCCATACTGGAATTGATAAATCTAATGCTAAAAAGCAGGAGAATCAACTCAACTCTAGGAAACTTCTCTGCAAAGAAATCTGTCAGTAGAGGAACACCGCAAGGGGGAGTCCTATCCCCTCTTCTATGGAATTTAGTCGTTAACGAACTTCTAGTTGACCTAGAAGCTGAAGGATTCAAAGTGATTGCATATGCAGATGACGTCTCCATTGCGGTATCCGGTAAACATGATCACTTCCTTATGGACCTGATGCAAACCGCTCTAAACAAACTAGTAAAATGGGCGGGAAAAAGTGATCTAGGGGTCAACCCTTAGAAAACCGAACTCGTTCTCTTCACCAGGAAATACAAAATTCCTCAACTAACAACTCCATCAATCAATGGAATCCCACTTCAACCTTCCAACGAAACTAAATATCTAGGTATAATCTGAGACAAAAAGCTAAACTGAAAAGCCAATATACAGGAAAGAATCAGGAAATCCACTGTAGCCCTATTTTCCTGTAAAAAATCTTTTGGTAATAAATGGGGGTTCTCCCTCCAAATCACTTACTGATGGTTCTACACAGCGGTCATCAGACCAATAATTACATACGGAGTAGTGATATGGTGGACCGCTCTTGATAAAATGTCCTACTGCAATAATCTAAGCAAGGTCCAACAAACAGCCTGTTTGTGTATAAGCGGACCACTGAGATCAACACCCTCAGCTGCCCTAAACATACTTCTTAATCTCACACCACTAGATATCTTCAGCAAACAAATGGCCACCAGTACAGCCATTCGTATCAGAGCTATGTATCTCTTAATGGACCGCTAACAACATCGGTCACGCTACAATCCTGAATTTATTCAGATCAATCCCTTGCCACTCCGACTACACCACCCCCAGTTGGTTTTTGATAATAAGTTCCAAGTCTCAAATCACCGAGAACGACCTGGGAAGACGAAGAATTTTTGAGAGATGATTCAATTCATTTCTATACTGATGGTTAAAAATCCGAAGAAGGGGTAGGCTCCGGGGTGTACTCAAACCGACTTAACGTAAGTCTCTCATTCCACCTTCCAAACCATTGTAGCGTGTTCCAAGCAGAAATTCTGGCGATCAAAGAGGTCCTATCATGGCTAAAAGAAAACGTGATATCCTCAGCCAATAACCGGAACTTCTCAGACAGTCAAACTCGGCGCTGTTTCTTCGAACTCAGTAGCTGCCCTTAACTGTCACCTATCTCTTAAGGAGATGGCTGAACGGTTCAATATTCACCTTATTTGGGTCCCGGGGCACAGAGATATCGATGAACTCGCCAAAAAAAAGGAACCGTTCTACCGATCTCAACCAGCAGGTTGAATATTGCTACATGCAAACTTATGCTAAAGCAAGAGGCAATGGATAGAACAAATAATAGGTGTAACAATATCACTACGTGTGTGGCAACAAAATAGATATGGCCAGGACTAGATCCAAAACGCACAAGACATTTGCTATCCATAACCAGATTGCACGTTAGCTCCGTTATCAATGTCATTACCGGACATTGTCTGATAGGAAGATGCGCCATAAGATTCGGCGTTTTTTCTAAAGACTTCTGCAGAAGCTGCTTAGATGAGGAGGAGGAAGAGACAATTCCACACCTCCTCTGCTCATGCCCTGCACTTGTCCTTGTCAATTCCTCGCGAAAGGCGATACCCGTAGAAAAATATTTTTGTCTCTTCTTCGAACCACGAACCTCTGGGTTAACAGGCAGGTACCACATCGAAAATCAATACATCACTTTATTTCGACTACCTTTGTTGATAACCAATAAAAGGATCGGTGACCATTCACGTGAAACACTGGAGACTGGAGTAAAAAATTAATTTTCTTGTGAAAAAATATTACACCTAATCAATGATGTCAAACGTGTTAGTGGTGTGACAGAAATTTCTTTGACAACATCCTCACACCTTTGAAAGGCATTACATCACCGCCCTTACACTCCTCTCACTCGTATTATCTTTTAACACTCTATCTCTCCACTATACGCACCGATAGAGACTTAAAAATGCTAATTTCATCAATATTGACTTAATTCACTTAACATGTAAGTACTTACTGCCTTTGGTCTTTATAACCAACAATCCACTCAGTCGGATCCTTTGAAAAAAAGTTTTTTTCCTATGTAATTTGATTGAACGAAATAGGAAACTCAATCTCCTGCGGCAAACCTTGAATTTCCTTTCAATTAGAAAATAAGCCTTCTCAATTTTCACGCGCCTTTTTGGCAAATGCCAGCACACAATGTGACAGCAAATACATCGCGAGTTCATTCTGTTGTTGTTTTTTAATGGAATTCTTCCTTCTTCCGCAGTCTTCTTACTCCTAAAATGTTTATCAAATGTATTGAAATTCGATTCCCCATTTTGTTTGTCAGCATTTTAAGAACGACAGAGAGAAAAAAGGAGAAGCAGAAAAAAATAATAAGGAAGACATGAATAATAAAAGGCCTCTAATTCCCTGTATCCCTTTTCAATTTATAAGAAGAAAATATAAAATATGGGAAAACATCCTGATTCATCTTTTAGTCCAAACATCCTTTCACTTTACACGTGCAGTAAATCATTGTGCAAAAAGTCGTTGCATCCTGCACACAACATGGTGCATCTTTTACTACATGCCTACCTACCTAAAGCTACATGCATACATCGCATCGTAAGTAAGTGTATTGCGAAAACTGTGCATTTGGCAATGCGGTACTTGTTAATATTCATAAAAGCATCGAACTAAGGACGAAAGTCGACGGAGCTTTGAAAGAACGAAGAAGTAAACGAATAATAAAGAAAAAAAAAAACTAAATCTGCATATCGAACTTGAATCAGCAGTCAAATATCACGCGCCGAGGATATACAAAAACAAAATCGAAAAAAAAAAAAATAACTTCGCAAGCATATTCACTATACACCGTGCAGAGTGTGCCTAACGTATCCTCGTACAGCAGGACGAAGAAGTCGAAACGTATCTGTGGCTGGGAAAATCTGTTTACATCCATGATTAAAGATACATTTACTAAAGCACTAGTTCACGGTGTGTCGGCACGTTTACGGAAACCTGTAAAAGGTTCTGGCTAGGGCAGTTTTTGTCGTAACCATCACCCTCTTCAGCTGCCGATTACCAATTCCACTTCTGTTATACTTTCTTGGAATAAAATTTATGCGATTTCATTTCATAGATATCATCACTTCAGTCAATGTTAGGCGGGACCAGGAGTGTTCCAAGTAACGTCTCCCGCTGGATGTTCGGTTTAGCATGGATTTGGTTTTATGTGTTCTTGATTTTTTCTTCTTTTTTTTTCATTTCGAAACATCACAGCCAAAATAGCACTAAAAACTGGAAACAAATATTCTTGGGTAAAGGAAACGCAAGATAAATGGTAAATTAATTGGGAATATTTTTTTGTAGTACCTGATATGCGGTGGGGTGGGGGTAAACCAGAAAACAGTGTCTCGAGAACACAGTTGCTATGGGGAACCAAGTAGTGTGAGAGAGGTGGCTTTGTTTTAAAATTATTGGCATACTTGACGTTTATGAGTGACGCAGGAAATTGGTTTTTCTTTGTTTGCAATACTGCATGGCGCATGGGTGCCGATGTCGATCTGTGAGTAGGTGTTTCTTTTCTTACAATCTCTACACATTAATGCGAAGTCATCTTAATTAAATTTGTTGACTCTTTCAGTTGGACATTTTTTTAGTGCAAGCAATACATTAAATACAATCATATCTCTAAGACAATTTCATGGCAACGCTGTGAAGGTGAAACCCTTCGGTTTGAAAGAAAAATGAGAGAGGCCTGCTTAATATGTGGCCTGAAATTCATGTCCTTATTGTTTGTTTTTGTAAATAAACCATTGACAAGAAACACCCATAGTCTACCTCCGGATCATCGTTTAATTAGCAAATATTTATTTGGGAGAGTTTGAAAAGGCTAGTTTATCCCAAACTTACTTACTTACATACTTACATAGATGAGCATAATGGTTTGAGGTGAACATGGGCCTAACAGCCCTATTATGGTTGTCAAATATCAATACGATTACTTCCTAAATTTGTTCGTTTATCAATGAATTGGTCCTTTGAGAACTTAAATATAGAAATTATAAATAAAGCACACTCAACTTCAGAATTCTGGAAAGCTGTTAAGCATTTTAATGGAAAAACAAATGTCATAGCTCAGGGGTTACATGCATCTAGTCTTAGAGACCATTTCATCAGCCTTCTCAATATCTCATCAAGTAGACCTGTGGTACAATATGCAGCCCCCTTAATTCAAGATGATTATTTAGATGTACCTTTCTCAGTTCAAGAAATGGAAAAAGTTGTCGCTAATGCAAAATTAAACAAAACCCCAGGAGATGATCGTATCCCATTCGAGTTCTTCAAGCACGCAAGGGAAAAATTTATCTACCCACTTACATCTGAATTTAACCGAATTTTCGAAAACCGTCAGTCCCGGAAGCATTCCATAAATCAATTTCCCAATCCCAATACACAAAAAGGGTAACTACGAGGACCCAGCAAACTACAGAGGGATCTCTTTTCTTAACACTTGCGCTAAGCTCTTTGCGGGACTCATTCACAACAGACTGTCGAAATGGGTTGAGGACAGACAAATTTTATCGGAATTTCAAGCTGGTTTCAGGAAAGGCTACTCGACGATATACCATATTTTGCTTAAAGGAAACAGAAGATACTATACGCGTTCTTTATAGACTTTCGTGCAGCTTTTGACTCTGTTGATCGTGAAGCTCTCTTCTACAAGCTTTGTGTGATTGGAGTGTCGAGCAAAGTTATAAGGCGATGTACGACAACAACGTAGCTTACGTTTGGGATGGCGAGACTATATCAGAGTAGTTTTCAACAACCACTGGTCTCAAACAAGGCTGCATTCTGAGTGCCCTGCTATTTATAATTTTCATAAATGATATTACTGATCAAGTGAGAGGTGGAATCACTGTGGAAGGAATGACTGTTCCAGCACTTATGTATGCAGATGAAATAGTCATCTTCTCTGAAACGGTAGATGGAATGCAGTTCATGATAAATAGGCTTGAGGTTTATTGCAACCGATGGAATCTTGAAATCAACCTGCAAAAATCGAAAATGATGATTTTTACGAGGCGGAGGAGGCAGGTATTCACGAAATGAAAAATGGGAGTATATTGGCCAAGCAATCGAAGTTGTCCGCGAATATAAATATTTAGGAGTTCTGATAACCTCAAATCTGAACATGAAGAAGCACCTGGAGTGAAAATTGAATGACGCTAAACGAGCAATTTCTTCGTTATGGGAAAAATGCATCAAGAATAAATACATTGAACACAGTGCAAAGCAAAAATTGTTCCGAGCTACGGCATTGTCAATCCTGTTCTACGGGGCGCAAGTATGGGGACATTGCTCCATGGAACCTGTGGAAATTTTTTTAAGATATTTCTTTAAAAGAATATTTCGATTACCAATGAACACTCCAAATTATATGATTTATCTTGAAACGGGAACATCACCTTTAATTATGGACACCCTTGCCATGCACTTCAACTATACTGTAAAGGTAATGGAAATGGAGGATAATAGGCTACCAAGAAAAGTTTTAACAACTGCTATCAAAAGAAAAGGAACAATGTTAGAAGAATGGACTAACCTTGCTGCAACGAGTAGTGGCATCACCATAAATAAAAGTACTAACGAGCAATCATACATATTAAGAAGAAAGTTCAAGTAAATCCTGGAAAAGTTTGGAGAAACCCTGTTTCAAAGATATGTTTCAGAAGCCAGCTCTTCAATGTTTAGAGGATACTACAGTCGTCAAAGTTTCAACCTGCAGCAGAACTCGTACCTTTTAAATAAGAACTCGTTGAATAAAATAAGCATCATCTTCAAAGCGAGAGGAGAACTGCTCAATCTTAACTTCGTACCTCATCGACCAGATCTGCCCTTACTATGTAGTCCTTGCAATTTAAGAGCGCGTGAAGATACAATTCATTTTATTGCAATATGCCCAATCCTGGCAGAGTTCCGGTATAGATATTTCAGCAAAGACAAGATGATGAAAGGAGAAATGCTCAGCATACTCAACGGTGATCTTGGATGGGATAAACTTTACAACTACATTATAACAGCATTAAGATATAGCAAAGCTATTCTTGAAGAAGATTTTTAGTAATTTTTACTTAGTTCAAACTATCCTTTTTTTATTTTTCTTTTAACACTACTTATCATTATTTCTATTAATGTAAACATAATTCAAATTGTCAATCTGGTAGACGGCCACAGAGGCCATACTAATTAGGCTTAAGAATTATTTTTCAAAAATGTAAAAATGCAAAAGAAATAAAGGAGTCATTACAACTACTACAACTACTACTACTCAATGAAATTGGTTAAGTGGTATTACGGATAACAACCATCAGAACTTTTGATCAGTTGTGAATGAAATGATTTTTTGCGATCCATTGTGAAAGTCTCTGTTTGCTTGTTCGGTATCATGGTTAACATTTTTGATATCTATCAATTCATTCAGTCAATCGCAAATTCGTCGGTTATGAACATTTTTTTGGTTTATTTTACTGGAATTGTGTGACTTGTATAAGGTCTGTAACCAGTGTTGCCGAATAAAAAATAAAAAAATCATGATTTGAGAAAAAAATCATGATTTGGTCAAATTCGGAAAAAAACAACAACAAAATTTTTAACATGTTAACATATGTAACCCTTATTGTAAAATTTTATAGACTTTTTTTTTTTGCACTTTCATTCAGTACTGATAAATCAGCCCTATCGAGGTAACCGTCGCGTCGGAGCGAAATTTTCTCCGATTTCCTACGATTCGGAGATATTTTGCTTCGTGGTAGTTCTCCGATCGACCGATCCGACATCTTCCGATAAGTTTTTGCTGCGGAAAGTTTTAGGTTTGGGAATGCAATGCGTTGCCCCATTTGTGAAAAATTTCTAATGATGACAACAAAAAATTGAATCTTCGTAAAAGGATGGGTTGCGGCAGACCCCTCTTTACCACTGGGCCCAGGGCCTGGTCCCAGACATAATTCAAAAATTGTATAGCTTTTATTCTATAACCTCTCATCGATGCAGTGTGTTGACTGCTCATTTAGATCCAAAAAAATTATGTAGCCTTTATCGGCGCGAGCTGATGCACTACCCGACTTATATCGGTCATCAAAAAATTGAAGAAGCTTCGAAGTCCATCGCCAACGATTTAGGATAGACACGAGAGGCAAGAGAGGAAGCATTTAGTCTTTCTCTTTACCATACTTACAGAACCTAATGCATTACTTCAAAAGCAAAATATTACCCTGGATGTTGCTATAAATTTGCTGAGTACAATCGATGAATTTAAAACAGGGCTCAGAGACAATTTTGATGATTTTGAATCATCAGCTAGACAAAATAAGCTGGATTCCGAATATAAGAACCTTTCTGAAAGTAGGAAGTACAAGACCATGCCAGACTTTTTTGGGAAAGAAAGATTCAAAATTGAAACCTTTCTTACCATTGCCGACACTCTAAGCGTTCATTTGAAACAGCGACTAGGTTCGTATAGGAAGATTGGCTCTTTTTGACTTTTTGATTAAAAAATCTGAATTCGTCGATACTAAAATTATAAAACTGACCATATTCTAGAACTTTATTCTTTTTCAAAAAAAATAAAATTGAAGATGAGTTTCCAAATGCTGAAATTGAACTTAAAATTTTCTTAAGTATGATGATGACCAATCGCAGTAAGGAACTTTCCTTCTCTAATATCGTTTTCAACTGACAAAAAGAGTTACTCCTTTTGTGAAAAGATTTACTCCTTTTCTATTTTCCATGTTTCATTGAAAAAAGGAGTAAATCCGGATTTACTCTAAACGCCAAAGATCTACTCCCATTTGGTTGGGAGATCCACTCTGAATTCACGCACACATGCAAAAACATTTGTTTTGTCAAACGTTAAAAGGAAAACTTGTTGTGCCAGTGTTAGGTTGAACAAATTGCTATAAATTATGAGGAAACAAGTAAATAAGTTAGAATTCAGTAATTTGCAGGATAAAATAAACTACAATACATGAAAATATGAATTCCTATATGTGAATGTCAGTTTAACCTCCAATTCCAGGAAAAAAACTTAAAAGCATGTTACATTGAAAGGAGTAGTTCTCGATTTGACAGTAAATCTTTCGAATTTCAATGAAAAATGCTATAAGTTAAAATAAAAATAAAAAATGAATTCAGAACTAGAACACTCGCTGAGGTTAATCGAAAGCGACATCCTCAGAAGCAACGATTTTTAATATGCGATCATTGACTTTGCTAATCTCAAATGAAGGAAGAGACTCCTTCAATAAACATTCCACTTTTTCACCAGAAAAAATACAGCCTGTGTCACTTTTTGCGCATCAATACATTGTTCTTTAAATTGCATTCTGAATGACTTATCTGTTTTTGATTTTTTAGAACATTTTTTATATTTTTAAATCTCACTGACGATGTAAGCATTGCTTCCGAAATGTGCATCTGAGGAAATATAAAAACTGTTTTAACTGTTAAAATTTTTACTAATCTTTTTATTTAATTTATATATGAAATATTAATTTTTTTGTTTATGTTTATGTTTTAAATTCTGCAATAACTGTTTACTTAATGTTTCTTAATGAATTAAAAAAAAATATAATTTACTAAAAAAAAGTAAAAGAATAAATATTAATTTAAAGTTATTTAATTTTTTCTGTATACCTTTATTACACAACATAAAATTTTTATATTATCTTACAGGGGCCTCATTTTCGAAAGTGCCCAGGGCCCCCAAAAGGGTAAAGACGGCCTTGGGTTGCGGAAAAACTCCGCTCCGATGGTTACCTCGATAGGGCCGAATATATTTTATAAAACTTTGAAAAAGAGCAGTTAGATTTTGTTCTGTTTCACGTTTGACATTTTCTAGGTATGTTCGTTCGCTTAAACTTTAACAAAGCAAATCCATTGACCAAAATGAAGAGCAATAGATGTGTCTGTTTTAAAGTTAATTGCCAAGGGAATGAAAAAAATCATGATTTGCGACAAAAATAATGATTTCATGATTTGAGTTCAGAATTCATGAAAACTATGATAAATCAAAGTTTTTGGCAACACTGGCTGTATCGTGAAGTGTTTTTCTGTGCCGTATAACAAAAATTCATTTCAAATTGAATTTTGAATTAAATGTGCTCAGGGTTCACTGAAGGTAGGAAATAAAAATGGTCGCTGTACCTAGATGTGGGGTGTGTCAAAGCTTAGTACGAGCACATTGTTCACAATAGCAGGGTTCACATTATCAAATATGTTTGACAAACTTGTTTGAAGGAAAATTTGATGGAACGAAGTAATAGAGTTTATATTCGTCAAACATTTTGTCAAACATAATTCTCTTTAGAATTTTGACCATTGCGGACGTTTTGTAGCAGCTCTTATGGTTATAGAATGCGATGAACAAGAAGAAAAAAAAACAACAAAATAAAAAGAAAAGGATTTGGACTAAGGAGTGGATAAAAGAGCGCCCAAAATATTCATCGTTCAATTTGTTGAACGAATTGAAATTAACTTTTCTCCGGAAACTTGTTCGGATTGTATTAATTTTTGTTTTTAGGGAATTCACATTGGCATTTGGTTCAACTTCTTTTAATTTTTCTAAAACCAATACATAAGCTTTCTGCTTTTTGTTTTTGTAGTTTTCGCTCTTGATCTTCCACGTCTCCGGTAGATTTCTATATATTTCGAAAAACTCTCGCCAAAAATCGCGATTTCCATTAATAGCAATTCTAATTTTTTCTTATCCGCTGTGTGCGCATAGGCTTTTTTAACTTTTTTTAAAATGAAATTGATTCTTGGTTTGACAAGTACGCGTTCACATTCTCAAATATTTTTGTCAAACCACCGAAATATCAAAATTTTAAGATATTCATTAAGCATGTTTGACAAACCGTTTGATGGAGCGTTCAAATTCTCAAAATCGAGTCCATCAAACAAATTTGTCAAGCATATCAAGTTTGATAATGTGAACTCGGCTAATGGTAGAAAATTTATCAATTGACATGCATAATACCGATTTATCAATTTATTAATAGAACTTATCGTGTATCAATTGATTGATAGTTGACAACCATAATAGGGCTGTTATGTTGGTTAACATCTTTCGCTTTAGCACTTTCGGTTTTGGACTAGCTCTCTCCAGTTTTCTAAGTTGGTTGAAGTCTTCTTCAACTTGATTGGGCGACCTAAGACGATGTTCTTTTGAAAACCCATTGAATCAGAACAATGATATCTATAGGTAT
Organism: Melanostoma scalare; assembly: GCA_949752695.1. NCBI lineage: Eukaryota > Metazoa > Arthropoda > Insecta > Diptera > Syrphidae > Melanostoma > Melanostoma scalare. The sequence goes on from OX456984.1 coordinate 46,082,354, forward strand.
TCGCTCAACATATCTCATCGATCTTTCTAGCAATTATAGGCTCGTAGTAGGTATAGTGTACACTGCCTTGGATAAAGTAGCTTGTCATGAATCGTGAAAGCCCACACAAGTGTTTTCATGGAAGTCTTCGGATTCATCCCTTGCTTGACATGGTTGTGGATGGCGGTTCATAAACTGAGTTAACGAGTCTTTTGCTGATTGAATTGGTGATTTATCCCGCACATTTCAGCGAATTTAAAGGCCATATGACAAAATTTCCTTTCCGAACGAACCCGTGTGCATGAAATTTTATTTTATGGAGACCAGTTTCTCTTCCTCTTTGCTCTCCTTGACAGGACACGGATCCTAAACTGGGTATTTTCGGGTGTATTTCTTTGAGAAGATTTCTAAATGTAGTTGTTGCAGTTTTTTTTTTCAACAGTTTGTTTTCACTCACAGCTTCAACGGTTAATGGGAGTTGGACTTAGGCTCATTTGGCCCGGTTTGCTGAAGCTTTTTTGCAAGCCGTTAGCATTTCTTAAAAAAAAAATACCTAGAACAATTGTCAGATAAGAAGTAACTGCGTTCATAAGTAGAAGCGGGAGAATATCTCCCGAGGTTTCTGGGTGCCATGACTACACTTCTGCTTTCCTTTAATAACACGAATAAACACAGTTGCTCAGATATTGCCATAAGCTGACACAAAAATACAACCGTTATGGTTCCCTTTGTGTTGAAATGAAAGGATGGCCTCAAGCACTTTAGCAACCATACGTACATCACTTATACACAAAACGTTTAATGTACTCACTTTTTTGTCCGTTTTTAAATTTATGTCTCAATGGTTTCTGCGGATACGAATGCATCAACTGAAAGGTTACGTCAGACTGAATTGTCCTTTGCTCTTTTTGTTTTAAAAATTAGTTACTAAGTAGAGATATTGAAAGGGTGCCACATCACCAGTGGTGCCATATATCCCGTTGTGCCGTATCACCCGGCTTTACCCTAATAAGTCATTATTCATCACTATGTTCTTATTAACGAACTTTCTTGTGTTTCTTCTTCCCGATTATTTCTGGACAGTAAATTTAGACCAAAGATAATAAGTCAGAATATAGCATGAAAATGCACTAACACGTAAAAAGGGGAGAAATAAAATGAAAATGGAAACAAAAAGAAGAACTGCGAATCCCATGAGGAGCTCGAGAGTTCCATAATTGGAATTATAATCGAAAGCTCGACCAAAGAATATAAGAACATCATGCAAGGGCGGTAAAACCTCAAACTCATGCCTTTAAAAAACCAACAGGGAAACATAATCAACAGTAGCACGCGTCGGCAGCACGCGTCAGCAGCACGCGTTGGCAGCACGCGTCGGCAGATGAGGATCTAGAAACCCCTTGAAAGATCAAAGCCAAACGCAAACTTAAATCAAATTGTCTGAAGGTGTAGATGACCTTGGGGGAGCTTTTCATGGTAGCTAGGGATCAGTTGGATAGGAGCATGCATCCGCTGATCTGCGTCATATGGTTGGAGGAAAGCATGGCCGTCTTAAATCCCACGTTAACAATTTGATTGGTCAATGTGGGGTAAACCAGGAAAGGCCAAAATAGTCCAAATTTTCACATTACAGCAGATCTTGATGAAAGAATCCGGGAATATAATTTACACCATCTGTATATCAAGGCCTTGTTTGACAGTGTCTACAGAGACGAGCTGTACAGACTCATGTCTATTTTTGGTATACCTGTGAAAACGGCTATGCTGAAGACTTTGGAGGATTCACGCTGCCAGCCGTCAAAGTCTATAAGAAACTCACCTAGATACGAAGCTCGGGCCCTAAGATCGAAGATTGGCAGAGTGCGGAACGTGTCGCCATTACACTAATAAAAATTATTTACCAACTTCGTGGAGTTAAAAGTCCTAAAATTATAGTGTTGTGCGACTTTTTTAACATTATGCTTGAAAAGATTGTGCAAAAATTAAACTCAACACCAGGACCCTGTGACACAATCTACAAGTACTTGTAATACTATTCGATTATGAGAAGTGTAACATAAAGCTGCAAGTTTGGTTGCTCTTCTACAAGTGTAAAGAACATAATTCTATGAGTGGCTCTTGAGACTTGGTGACTTGTAGTTTTGCAACAGGCCCATGTTGCTTGTAATACGATTGAATGACGACAAAGGGAGATAACATGCAAACTATTCGAAGAATTTCGAAGATTTTCTATACCTACAGCGTAAACTGCCTACTCGCAATTAGTTATGATTTTGAGACTTTTCCACTAAATCGACACGAAAATAAACCCCATATTTGAATAAATAACGTTAAATGAAAACGTGTCTAGGATACGTAGATATGTCATTCCAACCTTACACTCCACGGCTGAATAAATGATACACCGTGAGTTTCCTTTCAAGAGCATCGGGCCGAAGTGAGTGGCTCTGGTCCTAGTTTACATATATTCAGTTTGAATTTTGCAAACATAGCGAAACAATTTTTACTTTCTATTTGTTTATTATTTTCGTTGACTTCCGCTTCACGGAAAACGTGAGACAAAAAAAGGCAACACCTAAAAGACACAAACGTAGAACTGCTAGCATGCCCCATCATCACGTTTTTGTTAAAATTCTCACTTCGGTGATCCGGCATAGCACAAAAACGAACGCGCACACAGGTTGAACCAATATTCTAATTTGACTGCTACATGAATACCTACCTATGGTAACGGACGTAGAAGTAGGTAGGTGGAACAAAGTAGCTATACAACGTATTCTATACGGCTTCTGTGCTATTCCAGGAACAAACCAACCCGCTACTCTAATACTGTCTCTGCCACCTTTAAACACCCATATCTGCAACCATCATCTTATTTAAAAAACTTAAAATGTTTACATGTTGATGATGAAAAGTCGCAGAGTTGTAATATGCTGGCTGTTGCTGGTTGGTTCGTTCGATACACAGTCTCTTTTGAGATGGAATTTGTGTGATAATGTTGCCCTTTTTCTATTTTTTGTGAGATGCACGAAACACAGAAAACGTGACAAATGAGTTTTGTATAAAATAAGTAAAAGTAAGAAAAAGTTGAAGTTGGAAACCAAAGGATGAAGGAAAGACAGTCCTTTTAAAGTCTCTTTAGAATCATTGCTGGAATACTTGGATGCAATTTAAAGATAATTTAAAAAAATGTCTTCCGCTTTTACATAAAAGCCATTACTAAGTTGTTTCCTGTCATGCCCTAAACTACATTCAGATTTCAGACCGGTGAATGATTTTGAACTTTTAATTTTCGATTACTTAGAAATCATAAATCAGTTTTTCCCATTCGACTTCGCTCATTTACTTCCGAATAGTTCTCGTTCCGGTGAGAATACGGGAATAGAACAAAGTCCAAGTAACTCAGGGATAATGTATAGCATTTTAAAAGTGAAAGGATTATTCTAATGGGTTAAGGACTTGTCTTGGTATTTGTAAATTGCCATTGCGAATGTGAGATGAATCGGAAATTGAATTCGTTTAAACTCAAAATGCATATTGCTTAGGATCATTACATTTATCATCAACTGTCTTGTTACCAATATCGTTCTATTTCAAAGTTTTGATTGTTCAAAATTTCGAAACATGATGATTACCGAGCCAACCTTTAGTTGAAAATTGTACGGTGGTAGACCAGAGGACCAGACACATTCATAGGCCTGTAACACAAAGTTACAAGGCAGATCTCCTGCCATTAAAAGTGTAATTCTCACCCCAGTGAATCAGGCTAAATAACTAGGTGGAATTTTCGTTAAAGAACTAACCTAAAAATCTAATATAGAGGAAAGAGTAAATAAAGCAAACGTTGCACTTTTCTTATGTAACAAGGCTATTGGCGGCAAATGGGGTTCCTCCCCCAATATTGCTCGATGGCTATACATGTCGATCATAAGACCTATTCTAACTTATGGGGTAGCATGGTGGACCGCACTTGACAAACAGGTAAACTATAACAAGCTTGTCAAAGTTCAGGGAAGTATGTGCATCAGCGGCGCTCTAAGGACGACTCCTTAGGACCTAGACCTACTGCTAAAACTTACACCCCTGGACATTTTCGGCAAACAGTCATCAGCGAATTTAGCTACTCGACTTAAATCTAATTCACAGTAGGCTTGTAATCAAATTGGTCACAATTTAACATTTAAACAACTTAGGATTCATCCCGAATCGATTAGATATTAGATTGCACCATTGTTTAATAAGAGTTTCCAAGTAACTATCCCCTCAACAGAAGCTTGGGAGAGCGGTACTCTCTTGGATAATGAAGCCTTACACTTCTTCACGGACGGATCTAAAACGTGTGATAGTTTAGGAAGTGGAATTTTCTTGAAAAAGCTCAATTTAAGCTTTTTCTTCCGCCTACCAGGCTATTGTAGTGTGTTCCAAGTGGAAACTCTGGCGATGAATGAAAATATTCATATCTTCTCGGTCAGTCAGACTGCCCTCAAAGCTACTGTGATCCAAAAGTTTCGCACGTCTCTAAAGGAGATGTCAGAACATTTCAACATTCACCTTTCACGGATGCCATGTTACAGGAACATTCCAGGCAACTGCATGGCAGAGGAAATCGCCAATCACCAATCGTTGGTGTCTACTCCAATGACTTTTGTAGAAGCTACATGGACGAGGAGGAGGAGACATTCCAACATCTCCTTTGTTCATTCCCCGTGCTCGATAACAGACGGAAAGTCACCTAGGTGAATAGTTATTTGACGACACAAGCGATTTAGCGAACAAAGACCCTAAAAGTCTTTCCCTTCTCGTACGAAGTTTTAAATGATTTGACTAACAGGTGATGAACTTGTTAGCCCAGGTTCGATTAGAGCGTGATAAAATCTTTAGTCCCCTTGATGGGGATCAACCCTATATGTTCTCAGTGGTTGCTCAATGAACCTTCCATGGTTTAACGGTGTCGGTCTCCATATCCTGGCAGCCACACCTAACCTAACCTAACCTAAACTTCAGTTGTTACCATGTGGAGCAGACTTCCCTCAGAGTTAACGACCTACACCATTGCTGTTCGCATGCTCATTGACGCATGCTTAATTTTGACAGCCGGTTTATGTGCAGTTTAGACCGTGTTTAAAAGTTATTTGAATTAAATCTGCATGTGTAAAAAGGCGGATGTCCGATGGATACAACGTCTTGAAAGTTCACTGTGGTGGATCTCCACATTTATATACACATTAGCGAATGTCCAATGCCCACATTTCACATTGACGCATATTTTTATATTTTCAGTGCTTCTTTGTTTCTTTTTGAGTCGAATATGCATTTCAATCTGCATTTCCAAAGTGGTGCACATATTGGTTCATGTTGAACGCCCGAGTTGGTGAATATACATAATCAACATTAATAGTTATTTTTCGTCATCGAAATGCCTTTAAGGCATTTTGACTTGCATTTTCTGCTTTCAAATAAAAGAAGAAGGGCCAAGGTTTAATTTAATCGCAAACAGAGAAAAAATTCATTAAAATCGGTTAAGACGATGAAGAAAAACAAATCGTAAATCTTCAAAATCTGACAAAAGCAATCACTTTAATCGCGTCTGCCTCCTTAATATCTATTCCTCCAATTATCCCCATTTTCTTATTTTAAATGCCACAAGTGGTATGAAAGTTCTCATTGAGACAAGGCCACACTGCTACCGAAATCTTAAAAAAGACATAAATCTCACCACCCAAATTTCATCCCCTACCGCTCTCAATTAAAAGATAAGATCAGAAAGTAAAAAGGTTTTATGATTTCGGTTTCCCTTCAATTAGGTCTAGTGCTACTCTTGAAAAAGAAAAAATAAAGAGAAAAACAAAAATATGAAAAATACTTAAGTAGCCAAATAAGTGGTTCACCTAATGAAAAATTCGCTTTTTCCTTGACAGTCGTCATTGAGTCACTAAATTTAAAATAAATGATTTTCTTCTTTCTCTCGTACTCATCAGGAATCCCCTTCTAAAACGGTACACTTTTGAATTTTCAAGGCGAAGACGACCTCCATCAGTTGGGCTTTCTTTGGTTGAAATAAGTTGTAAGTTCAAGGCTGTTTAGGGCCCTTTGGACATATGTTGAAGCAGTCTTCAAATGAGAATTACTTAAACTGAAATGAATCTTGACAAAAATACTTGAAAAATTAAATAAGTGATCCATAACCTCATATCTTTCTCACTTATCAACCATCTCAATTCAAAGGATCCCCACCATATGCAGTTGCTCTTCTGAGTGCCTCCTAGAATTTATCTTCAAAACAAAACAACAGAGGCAAAAAGTCGTCGTTAAGCTATAAAATCATTTAGATACGAGCAGCAGCAGGAAACTTTACCATGTTTCAGTCAAATTAAGTTAATTGTACCCAAAAGTCGGTTTTTGGAATTTTCTATTTTACGGTCCTTGGGGAGGACGTCACCACGCCATGGAGTGAGTGAGGGTGGTTTTGGTATACCGGCAAAGGTGTATGTATCCTGGCAAAAGTTCTATGATACCTCTGAGGATATCTTGTATAAAACAAGGACTATGCTTTTGCACTCTCGGCTCTATGAAAACTGTCGATGTCACATGAGGAAGGAAATAACAAAAACCAACAACGGCGCTCCTCGTGTTGGCTTGGCTTGTGTGTTTGTGTATTGGAAGATTAAGTTTGGAAAATGTTGTTTCTCAATTGAAGCTCAGCCAGGACTTCCATGGAATTTTCTTTAACTTCTACTTTGGTTTCGGTGCACTGTTGCTGCTCCTACTGATAGAAGTTCAAATTTACGATGCAGTTGCGATATCCAGATATACATTTTCTTCCTTTTTGTCGGGATTTAAGGATGTGACTAGGTTTGTATTTTTGATTTTTTTTTTTTACTTTGCTGTCACAGTAGGTAGCAGTTTGTTGTGAATATTTTGGTAAATCATATTTTTGGGAGGCAGTTTTTTTTTCATTTTGGTTCAACCTGGAAAGTTGAGGTAGTGTGCATTTGCGGTTGAAAGGGCTTTTGGGTATAAGGACAGGGTAAAAAGCAATTTCCTGATTGGATGAGTATAGGGAAATGACGGTTTTTCATAGCAGAAACTTTTGAGAGGAAAGTTAAGACTACGTTTGGAACGGAATTTGAATACAACACACTCGAATGGTATTTTTATTGTTGTAAATTTTTTTTATCCTAAGCAAGTAATAAATTATTTTATTTTTGATGATTTTAATGTGGTTGCACAAAGCTCGTAAGCAACACAAAGTATTTTGGTCGCATGGCCTTGTAACGGTATCAGACTTAAGAGAAAAAGATTCTGAACTACATCGTGATGGAAGCTAAAACATTTAACCATTAGAGGTATTTAATGTGGCGACCCAGTTTGATTTTATAGAACTGTTGCACTGTTTGCTGTAAGTAAAGTTTCCAAAAGCCGATCTGTTTGCAATTCAAAATAAACAGAATACAAGGAGTCTTGAGATTGGAAGCGTATTTGTTTGTATCATCTGAAAGTCTAAAGTTTGTTGGACGTGTACTATTCAGGAAGGCTCTGATTGGTGTCAACTTGGCGGCGGCGCGGCGAACAGATGTTGCAACTTTTAGTACACGGCAACTCGCATACCCCCGCAGCAGGGTACTGCTTCCTGATTATCCGGTCCTTTATGTCCAAAGGAATGCAAAATTTAACTGGCCCTCCAGGTTGGGGATTGTGCGTGAACTTAACTACCCAACGACGTAAAAACAACACGGTTCCGAAACAACAGCCTCGGATAACAATTATGATTTCAACGTTAACGACCCAACCAAACGAAAAAAAAACCTCCGGGTCCGCACGTGGAACATAAGATCCCTCAACAAATTACATACAGCTGGAGAATAAGCGGGTGTCTTTGACTGCTACAATGCAGGAATAATCGCCATCCAAGAAGTGCGATGGAATGGGCCGGGTGTAAAGAAGATGAAAAGCTGCGACATCTTCTATGGTGTCTGCTAGAGACAACAGAAACAATAATGCTTATTTGGGTGCGGAATTGTCGTTATCGGTATACTCAGGGATAAGTTTATCAGCCAAAATCCAGTAAATGAGTGTAAAATGACCATCCGCATCAGGCCTAAATTCGCTCATGCCCCCACAGAAGAGAAAGACGCGAACTCCAAAGATTGTTTCTACGAGCTCCTCGACGAAACATATGAACACTGCTGTAAACATGACGTGAAAATCGTTCTTGGCGATTTAACGCAAAACTATTGAAGGAGCACATCTTTGGAAACACAATCGGTAAGGCTAGCCTGTTAGTAGTACGTACTTCCCGCATCTCAAAATTCATAACGGTACATGGCGATCCCCAGATCAATCAACCGTCAACCAAATTGACCATGTTGCGATCGACGCAAGGCACTCTTCCAGTGTGCTAGATGCCCGAACTTTCAGAGGGGCCAACTTTGACTCGGACCACTTACCTTGTTGTAGCCAAGGTACGAATGAGGATATCTTGTTCACGACTCGCACGAACTAACGCCGTGAAACGATATGAAGTAGGAAAGCTAAGAGATTGCCAATACGTTTTCCAATCGAGTGTCACTTCAATTATCCATGAATCCTATGCCGCTAGCAATGCCGAGAAGCCACCAGAATCGCTGCCTCTGAGGTTCTAGGTTTCACTTCTCCCCCAAAACAAAACCCATGGTTCGATGAAGAATGGAGGCAGGCAAATGCAGTCAAACAAAAAGCTCGACAAAAGTGTGAATCAAAAGCGAACAAGGGCTCAGTATAACGAGATTTACAAGAAGAATAGAAGGTTAGAACACCGAATTCTCAAATAGAAAAAGAAGCAGCATGAGAAGCGCTCGTTTGAAATTGAGCGGTGTCATGATAGGAATGAGGTTCGGAAGTTATACCAAAAGGTAAAAAGATTCTGCCAGGGTAGAGTCACAGTCGCTACTGAAGATCTGTAAAGATCACTTCTGCAGACTGCTTAACGGCGATGAGGACACAAATTCCGCAGGCAGATTGCCCCATTCAGTTTGGACGATGATCAAGAATGCCGTCCTCCCGACCTAGAGGAAGTTAAGCTTGCCATATGCAAACTTAAATCAAATAAGACTGCAGGTGCAGATGGCCTTGATGCCGAACTCTTCAAGGCAGCTGGAGACCAGTTGGAAAATAGCATGCACCAGCTGATCTGCATGATATGGTCGGAAGAAAGCATGCCCGATGAATGGAACCTCAGTATCGTATGCCCGATCCTAAAGAAGGTAGACCCTCACAATTGCGCCAATTACAGAGGGATAAGCCTCCTTAACGTCGCTTATAAGATCTTCTCTGCTGTAATATGTGAACGTCTTAAACCCCACATCAACAACTTGATAGGTCCTTATCAATGTGGTTTTAGACCAGAGAAGTCCACAATAGACCAAATTTTCACATTACGGCAGATCTTGGAAAAAACCCGAGAACATAATATCGATATTCACCACCTCTTTATCGATTTCAAGGCCGCGTATGACAGTATCTACAGAGACGAACTGTACAGAGCCATGTCTAGTTTCGGTATCCCTGCAAAACTCGTACGACTATGCAGGATGACTTTGGAGAATTCACGCTGCTCCGTCAAGGTCGGAAAAGAACTCACCGAGACCTTTGATGTCGAAAAAGGCTTTAGGCAAGGCGACAAACTGTCATGCGATTTCTTCAACATCATACTTGAACAGATTGTAAGAAACTCAAACGTCAACACCAGAGGAACAATCTTTCAAAAGTCTGTACAATTACTCGCCTATGCAGACGATATTGACGTAATGAGAAGAAGGAAGCATGATGTCATAGGTGCTTTTGCGACCATTGAAACAGACGTGGCAAAAATGGGTTTAGTGGTAAATGAGGGCAAAACGAGGTATATGCTCTCATAAAACAAGGACACCGAACATCGACGAATTGGACAAAACGTCACAGTAGACACTAGACAGACATTACTTCGAGGTAGTACAGGACTTCGTCTACTTAGGATCCGCTTTAGACACGGATAACAATATCAGTGCGGAAATCAAACAGAGGATAACTCTTACCAACCGCTATTTCTTTTGGTTAAGAAACAAACCTCCCTCTAGAAAAACCCGCAGGTAGCCATTTATAGAACCATAATCATCCTAGGCGTGGTTTACGGCGCAGAAACCTTTTTGAAAGCGGATGAGGAAATCGCTGGTAGTTTCGAAAGATAAATACTCTGAATGCTCTTTGGTCTCGAATGCGAAGGCAATCAGGGCTATCGTGAATCGCATTTCCCAAGAAATTTTTCCCTTATTCGAAAAAGAGGTATCGTGAACTAATTTCGAAATTAGGGAAAAATTCCGCGAGAAATGTTTACCTATCATGAACTATTTTTTTATGGGAAATTTTCTTCTCATTCTCGTGGAATATTCCCTGACAGTTTTGCAAGGGGAATCACAAAAGTTATCAACAAAGTAAGTTATTTCTAGAAAAAATAAATAAATAATTAAAGATAGCTATTAAAACTAACTAAAATGGTTGGTTTTTAAGGTCTAATTCTACAAATTCCAGCAAATCGAACATTTAATTTCCTTAATGAAAAAAAACCAGGACATTGCAAATGGCTTTGTCACAAATAAAAGCAAGGATGATGTCCAAAAATTTTGGAAACAGCTCGAGCAAAACCTCAACTGTATTGGGCCCCTTATGAAATCAATTGCCGAGTGGAAAAAAGTAAGCGGTTAATGATTTCAATGATGTTAATGATTGAATAGCTATTTCAACATACAGTGCTTGTGGTAACTTCAAAAGATCTGAATGATTTCTTAAACGACGTAGTATGGCTCTCGACTCATTTTGCCTTCTTTGTTCTTCTTATTCTGATAACAATAACGCTGATAATCTTTGCATTTTTTAACTGAAAATTTTTATACAAACCTAATTTTTTTGTTTTCTTCTTTAAAATGAAATGTCAAAATATTCGAAAACTGTGTTCGAATATTTTTTCCTCATTTTTAAGTTGGTAAAACTTGTTCCCAAAGAAAAGCATTCCGCGAGGAATTCCCGATAGGAGGAATGTATTCTCGAGAATAGTAAAATTCCGCGGGAGAAATATTTCCCAAGGAATTCCCGAAATTTCCCCAAACGCTCCGGCTCGATGTGTTTTCGAAAGCACGTTGCAGGGAAATCGCGGAAGGGGAAGACCTCGTCTTAGGTGGCGCAATTAAGTGGACTTGATTGGCTTGACCGACCTAGAGTGCAAAACTGGAGAGAGCTCGGTCGAAATCGAAATTTTTGGCGAAAGATGTTGGTTGAGGCTCCAGGTTCACCCCGAGCTGTATTGCCCACCTTAGAAAGTAGTTAACTGGTCAATGGCAGCACTGATTTTCTTTATCATCTACTTTCGTCGTTCTTTTTGTTTGGCTGAAGTAGCCTGTCTTTTCTGATGACTGGTTGGTATTGCTATACTGGTCCTCAAAACTTAGTGCTGACGGCTAACAATTAACAACAAGATTGTGGAGGTCTTTTCATGCAGGTAATACGTATACGTACCGATCGTGTTTTTAAAGATGCCGTCGCCTTCTTTAGTTTTGCGTTAAAATAGCAGAGGACGATTTTCACGTCGTGTCTAGGGCATTGCTCGTATGTGTTTTTGAGAAGCTCATAGAAACGCGCACATTCAATTTTGTTACTTAAAAAAGTAAAGTAAAAATAAAACTGTTAATTAAATCAGCACTGAAATATTGAAAAAGACGAGCGTGGGAAGTGAAGCATTGTGTTCCAGCAATGCCATGTCATAATACAGGTGTACCCTGACCCTGACATTAATTTCAACTCACACTAAATGTATCAAGTCATCCTTATGTTGAGTCTCGATATGCCTCTCAACTATGTAATGGGTTGATGCGGCTTCAGATCACTTGGTTGCGATATTTTATCATTTTCTTTACATATTTGCCGAGTTGGGAGAGCATGGAATATAGTTTACAGCAGCCTCCTTGAATAATATTCTGTTTTAAGTTCTTTTAAAAGGGATTAGTTACTAAACGTATAGATACTTTCAATGTTTAAAATATAAGTAGCTTAAATCATCAGTTGTACGAAAGACCGAGGGAAGCTAAGCATATGTGACCATGTTTTTAACACAATAACCATTTCAAAAATGTAAGAAAATGATTTTTCTCTCATCGCTGACACTGGCAAAGACCATAGTTCCCAGCTTATTCATGCACCGCGGCCGAGTGCTACCTTGGCTTTCTTAAATGTTATGGTTGGGTTACTGCTTTGTTGTTGCAAAGTACTATTTGTCAACTTATCAAAACGAAACTTTAAAGATGTTATGTGGAGTTGTATCAACCTATGTTTGACCAACACTATTCTCTCTTTAAACACAGTCCCGATCCTAAAATCAAAAGTATTACTTATTTAGGTGAAAGTGCATAAGCCCACTGCCAAAAATTTCAATTCCCTTTTCTATGAATAAAGCAGGAAGTTTCCAAAAAGTTCTTAGCCTCATTTCCGGAGAAAAAACTGTAGATAGGTGCAGCGAACACAACACCAACACAATTTTGTTTTGTACTTTTTTATGAAATCAATTTGTTTGTCTGGAGCAAGCTAAAGCATTTGCTAATTGTTTTGACGCGGAGTGGTTTTCAACCATTTGTCCTGCGACCATAGTTTACTGTGCTCCACTTAACCTCGGGCATAAATAAAACGCCCAACACCGTCCAAGCTCCACCGAGCAGCTATGCAAAGACTGAGTTATTTTCAAATCCTGCAATATGTCAGAAGTTTGCGAACATTTAAAATGCTTTTTTCTTTATTTTTTTATTGTTGTTGTTGTACTACGTGTATAAGTTCGACTGTTTGCTTGGTTCCTTGTATTTGGGTACCAGTTCAGGACACAGTGCCATTGTCGCCACCAACGCCACCGACGAAAAGTTGGCTAAAATGTGCGGTGCTACATTTCTCCGCCCCTGTCTCACTCGTATTTTGGCCCACCATTTCTGAACTTCAACATCACGGAGGAAAAATGGAAATTCTTTCCAGCCACGATGTCTGCCTGCCTAGTTGGGTTCTTTAAGGTTTAAGGCAATCAAAGGAGCATAACTAGAGTGTCCTGATTTTGCTGTGCTTTTGTCTGGGTGTTAGTTTCGGTATTTTGTGTTGCAACCTTAACCGCATATTCTTCAGTGTGAGCGAGGTACACTTTTGCTAAGTGGGCGGATGTGCGACCATTGTTCGTGATGGTGTGTAATCCTTTGGCCTTTTATGAATCTCTGGCTTTCTGGCTATCCCTTTCTATCGGTATGTTTGGGTTAAGTTAAAATGTGCGACAGTTCCAAAAGAGCGGAAAAAAGGAAAATCTGAGTAATTGGACTGTGCCCGGAATCGAGAAGCGCATTAAACAAGTGACGACGCCACCGCCACCGCCGCTACGGTAAGATGCTCGGTAGTGACAATGGGAGGGTAGATATGGAAGAGAAAGTTGTCTGAGGAGAAAATTTCTACCGACTGGAAACCTCAACGGAAATTTCTTAAATGATTTGTCCTTTACATCGGAGGTTTGAGTTTAGTGAAGTAGAATGCAATGGTTGAGAGATTCTAAAGTAAAAGAATTGTACGAGTATCAAACTTAAAACATCATTAGACGATTAAAACTCGGAATTAAGAGATTAGTCCCTGATTTCGGATAGCCTTTTGATAAAGAGGATGATTCATACTAAATTTAAAAGTGGATCCTTATTTAAAATGAAATTCAATCACATTAATGGCATAGTATACATAAATGTGTATCACATACTCGCATACATGTACCTATAAAAGTATAAACCTATGTGAATCAATATGAAGCCACATTCGAACTAAACATGAATTTTCCAAGGCAATCAAGCCTGTGGCATTCAAGGATTAATGCACCGTATAGCTTTGTGCTTCTGCTACACCTACTTCTGGCTCTTCTCTCGCATTGACATGTCCTCTGTGACAAGCTAATCCTCCATTAGCTGTTTGCCAGATTCACAGTGCGCATCTCTTTGAGGAAGGATGAGATCTTATTATCCTGTCATCACAATCAAATTGCCTAGAATATTATTCAGGAGCGTCTAATCTAACCGATTTTGTAATTGCTTCCGTGCGGCACAGAGAAAAAAAATCTTCCTTTCCTTCTTTGCGTTTCGGGGTCGTTGTAAGGATAACAAATAAAATTGGATCCGTTGGCGTTATTCGTGTTTTTCTTCTACTTCTTCTTCCTTTTTATTTTTTTTTTTTGTTTTTCGGCGATAAGAATTATAATTAATTTCAGATAATCCAGTTGGTCTATTCGGAAGCACGAAAAGGTGACTTGGAAAGCAACACAAAACTGCGAGGAGAAAGAATCATTTTGAAAAGTGACAGGCAACAGTTCATGCGGTGCCCTCAGGACTTTTGTTTGTGGGTTGCGGTTGTTAAAGGAGATGGTGGGGATGTGGAAAGGGAGAGGGACTCGGTGTGTGTTGTTTTTTTTTTTTTTTTTTTGCACATAACTCGAGGGAGCAGCAACTAGCAAAGCATTTCTGGAGGGACTTTCAAAGTTGGTTAGGGATAAATCTAATGGTTGCGTTGTTACAATAAAGTTGGAGCTTGTCATAAAAGTTGTTAGAACTAAGAACTAAGTGGTCTGCTCCATAACCGAAATTACCAATATCTACACCCGACCAGAGTTCTAATGACTTCAATTGGTGTGCTTTTTGGTATAATGAGATTAAACTATTTGATTTGGAACACATTATGGTGTCCTCTTGTGTACGAAAGCTTTCAGTTTGAAACAGATGACTTTAATAAATCTCGGAACAAATAAACCTTATGATTGGAATAGATTCATTAAAGTCTCATTTAAAGTTCAGGCCCACTCAAGTGGTCTGGACTCGTGACTTTCACAACTGAAAAATAATAAATAACACAGATCGACATTTTTTTTTTGCCGAAATCAATTTACATTTTTCTTAAGGTTTTTTTTTTGAAGTCAATTCTGGTCTTAAATCTGCATTTGCTTACCGGTTTACATTTCGGGATAAGAAACGATAAACTGTTTATTCCAGAGCTCAGGCTACGCTTAAGTTCATTGACAGCTGGTTTTGGAGTGCTAGAACTGGCCTCTCCGTCAATCCTATTAAAACGGAGGTAATTCAGTTCACGAGACGTAGATAAATTGACTAGAGTTACCCACCTTACACTCAACGGCGTTAGCATTCCTTTTTCAAACGAAATCACACATCTTGTAATGGATAACAAGCTTCATTGGTCCAAACATGTCGATACAAAAACTGCTAAGGCACTGTCAGTCTTTCGTCAATGTAAGGGGTCCTTTGACCACAGATGTTTTCTCTGGCACAATTTTCAAAAATTTTTTTTTCTTTATAATTAACACGCACATCAAGGGGTTATGAATACCCTTGTAGTGTTGTAAAACACAGTGCGAGTATTTAGGAAAATAGGAGGGGATTTAAAAGGAGACACCAATGCACGTTGCTTTTAAACATTTGTGAATCGTATTGTAGGGGAAAAACAGAGTCAGGTAGAGCATTCCACATTCGGCTGGTGCGACTAAAATATGAATCTCTATACTTGACTGTACGACCGAAGTTTGGCTCAGGGTAAAACTCATGAGCATTCCTGGCGAGGCGTGTGTTGCGGTTGAATTGTTTCAGGGGTGGAATGCAGCTGGCTATTTCACTAGAGCACTGTTTGTAGAAAAAGCGATTAAAGAGACTGGGACAGGTAACGTTTCGACAATGTTCAAGAGAATCAATTGATTCTGCTCACGTCTAATGCATATGTCTGAAAGGATAATATCAAGGCTTTAACTGTGTCAAAAAAATGCATGGTCAACTTTCCGTCGATTCTCGACTGTTTCACTCTAGAACCCAGTCCAGCAAAGGATTGTTATCGTATCTTCAAGAACGGTTCCAAAAAAATGATGGATCTGGCGTTACCTTTGGGAGTTTGATGTCATATGACTGCACTCCTCATTTCCTCCCGAGGACTTCACCTTATCGTTGGTGGGGAGGCTTACGTTTGGCTCTTTTTGAGTCAGACAAACTAAGAAAGTCCAAGGTGTGCGTGGCTGGCTGCTGGTTTAGGCCTTGACTAGGTGCTGGTACCCGTGGTGTGATGGATAGCATGTCCGCCTGTTAATCCAGAGGTTCGTGGTTCGAATCCCAACAGAGGCAAAAATGTTTTTTCCCGGGTATCGCCTTTCGCGAGGAATTGGCAAGTCCTCCGTTAGTATTCATTGCCATGAAAAGCGCTTTCTCGATTAGCCGTTCGGAACCGGCAAAAAATTGTAGGTCCCCTCCATTCCCTCAGAAGGCATGGTTGTGAGAAACGCGCTAGGCCCAGGGGCTCCTTGCTCTGTAGCGCCACCCTATTTATTTATTTATTTAGGTGCTGGCTTCGAACATTGTGGTTGCCAGGCCTCGAGTATTGGGGTACTCATCTGGAAGTAACCTTCGGGTTGCGAGGCTTCACCAGAAGCTGAGCTCTGGTACCACGGGAGATAGGCCCTCCTGGACGACGTTCTGCGCTTGAGGTGCGGGGCGTTGTCTTGGACTATCTATGAGGTAGGCCTCCTTTGTGGGAGTATCGTGGTGGCTGTGGTTATCCGAAAGCGGAAACGATTGGCATTCTTCATTGAATGCAAGAGGTGTAGATCGCCCTCGCTACTCACCAAGGGGGTGGACTTGCCTCAACAAGTTCACTATTGCTACTGGTCAACCAAGGTGTTGGTTGACACTCAATTTAACTCCGTTATGTTGAGTAGGCTCGCCGTGAAATTAAGACTTAAATGTCAGGTATTCACGTTAAACTAGATTTCATCTGCACTCCTCATTAGGCACATAAGCTTCTGTTTTCGAAACTGAGACGTACGTTACTCAATTGGCTATAACCTACGTTGCGAAGAATGGCTGCATGTATTTTTGTCTGCAGCAACAGCTAAGCTCTGCTTAAGGCTCTACTCAATCCTCTGCAGCTAGACTCCTTGTCATGGCATCGTCTTCTATTCTATGAACATCTGAGAAGCTATAACAAAAGAAGGTTGCTATATCTGGAAGCACAATGGTCCTGCTTCAAAGACTGTTAAGCACCTTCGACAAAAAAGAATTCGTTTAGTTTGTCTGCATCCAACGGTGTCAAGAACCATTATGCTCTTGACAGATTCAATGTTTAAAGCCCTTGTTGAGGACCCGGCAGACCAGTCGGTCTTTAGGCATTCGGTTAGCATTCGTGTGCGCACGAACAAGGCCACAAAAAGAAATATATAGCAAAATTAGACTATAAAAAAGATTGCACGGAACGAACTTTGAGCGAATGAACAACGACGTTTCAACTCGCTATCTTCGGCGCCATATGAGACTGATGTAGGAACCAAGATACCGCCACATTCAGGCCAATTGAACTTTCTTGGATCTGTTTAGGCTAGATAGATAGACACATTGATAGATTTTTATGGCAGGTTGCCCTTTTGCAGCTCTGGGCCAAAGTATGCGTATAGTTTGAGAGCAGTTATTTTGCTCCTGAGTTGGACCAGAAGTACATGATCCTCTGTGGGTGGATGAGTTTAAGCTTATCCAATTGATTAATCTCGTAATCAAGCATCCCCTTTTATAGGGCGGGTAGTGTTGGAAATTCTTAAATGATGTGCAGGATGTTTCTTCACTTTCGAGGCATATACGGCAGATTGGGTCTGCTGACAATCTCATTTGGTGTAGATGTTTTTTTTTTCTGAAGAGAGTGTCCGGCTAGAAATCCGGTCCAAGTTTCAAGAGTTTTCCTGTTGAGGTTCAATAGGAATTTCGATGTTTTTATGGTGTATTCTGGAATAAAAAGCTTTGAACAGGTTTGGCCCGAGGAGTTACGCCAAACTTTGTTAGATTCTTCTATCAGGATGTTCTTGGCTGTATGTTTGCACTAGTTTTTGTTTACACCACATAATGGTTCAGGGCAGTCTCGTTCCCATCATCGTTTTTGTGTGCTGGAATCCAGAGAAGGAGAACAGAGCTTTTCCTAGCCACAACGGAGATTATACCAAGGTGGTAAATGGTGGTCTTTTGTGTTCTCCCAGTCTTTCCTGGAGGGGATGACAACGGTTATGTTGGGTTTAAAGTTGTAAACGTGAATATATAGTTATATCCAAGCACATTACCAAAAGTTGTCAATCATCGAGATTTGAATTCAAGATGATGTGATTTTGATGGTGTAGACGGTGGATAGCCAATCTTGGTTCCATTCTTATGAAAAGGTTGATGAGACTAGGACTACCTTAGAATGAATCTTAGAGCAAATGTGGGTGTGTTACACATGCAACCAGCAATGCATGTCGTTGCTAATTTTGGAAGCTTTCCCAGTTTATGAATTGCCGTTGTTTCTTTTGTTTTTGGCCTCCTACCACAGCTGCATACGTCGTAGTTGGTTTGACTACCAGCGAATAGAAGTCGTACATCATTTTAGGTTTCAGGCCCCAGTTTTTCCTGCATATGCTGCGGCAAGTCCATAGAGACAGTTCGCTGTGTAGGGTGATTGCCAGGTATTTTGATTCAGAGAATGGTATCCACCATAAAGGGAAGAAGGGTACTAGGCGATCTAATTTTCTTCTTTTTGTGAATAGCACCGTTCAGACTGTACAATTAGTTGTACAGATTTTGACTTGAACGACCAATGTTGGATAATGTGAACCCTCCAATTTGTTGGAAGATTTTCAAATATTTTTGAAAACTTTTAAGTTGGATGGAGCGGAGGAACATATAACATAATGTTGGATGACAAGCTTGATAGTCTGAACGCAAACTACATCCGACCATCCAACATCTGTCAAACGAAGTCTGTCCAACTAATTGTATAGTGTGTACTCGGTTAATGGGAAAATAACTGTCTTATGACAGTTAACGTACAAGTTTTCTTTTGAGTACCAGTTGTGCACAGTGTTCATAGCTGACGGTATGACAATAGGTAGATCATCTGCGAGTTCCAATGCATCGATGTATTGGGTAGTATAGGCTGCCTACAACAATTGACCAGATAAGTGGTAATAGCAGTCCACCTTGTGAGCAGCCTCTGCTTGTTATTGCTGTCTAGCTGTTTTCATGCGATATGTCAGCAATCCTAGAGGCTTTTCTAGCTTTTCTTCTGAGTAAAACCTTCCAAAGACCATAAGCATAATTGTAAATTCATATGTCTTATGAACTTAAATTAGATTTTTGAGTCCATGTAAATTTACAAATCAGTTCATTCCAAAATTAATTCTCTTTACATTTTGGGTTTGAGTTTTCTAACTGAAAGTTGTCTCAAACCAAAGCGATGCTGCAAAGACAGAAACAATGTTCACAGGATTTCTGTCTAACTACTAACTACTATAAAGAAAACGCACCGTCGCGTCGGCGCGCGGCGGCGGCGCGCCGCGTCGCGTCGTTCGTGTGGCTTCAGTAAGACAGCTGAATTTGTCGCTGCCCCAAGTGCAAATCGCTTTGGTTTGGGTAAACTCTTATTTACAGAGCATCGATTTATTTTGTGCTCAGTGCCCGATTATTCTGACATTTGAATATCTGACTTTTGAATAACTAAAAACCACGGCCATTACATTTCCTACTTGACCAATGGAAATTGATTAGTTGGAACTATGCTCGTAAGTTTTAGGCTCTAATCGATAAGATATAGATAAGATAATAGATAAGAAAACGATGGTCTTCTACGTACTGTGGACAGCCTGCAAAATTTCGACAATCTTACTTAGGTTTACGTAAAGTGTCAAGTGTCAAAAAAGGAAGCCATTTAATCTCAGAACTCAAAGAAGTAATAGTTATTTTATTTTATTTTATTATTATTTATAGTTGAAAACATTAAATTGGCATCAAGTCCAAGTCCTTTTTTTGCCGGTGTTTGGCCTCATTTCGAAACCCCATCAACATTGTATGCTTCTCAGCCTGCACTCAAACCGACTTAAATTGATTGATTGGTGCTGCGCTATGATGTTGTACGAACTACGAAGCAATGACGAACAAAGACCAAGAAAAGATAATAAACTTAAAATGGTTAAAGTATCTGATCAGCAGGATAAGTTCCAATTGATCCATCGGAGAACATTAAGTCGCGTTTATTATTTTTTCAATATAAATTTCCAAAAGACGTTTTTCATTATTTGTGTAAGCTTCGCGGCTGTTTTAATATCACTCGGATATTAATCAAATTAAATAATTTCCGCGATGGAAAATCACTTGCCAATCAATTACCTCTTCTGCCTTAAATAGCCTTTCACTGTTTCATTTAACCAGAAAATACATAAATAACGGATTTCACCACAACAATAAAGTTGAAAACTGAAAATAAAAAGCCGACTCGAATTTATTTCAAATTACACGCACACAATCATTGTTGACTTTAAATAAAAAAAAAAAAATCCCCTCGGCTTTATTCCCATCACGATCCTCATCATCAAAGTTCAAAAATCAGCTTCGTGTGTTGGGGCAAGGGACCGACGCAGGCCGAAACCGATGCACGTAACGGCCCATGGCGGCAAACCAAATTGACATTAAATCAATTTGACGGTTATCAACCCGTTCCATTGGGCTGTAGATGTATTATCCTCTTTTTTAATTTTCATTTTTAACTTTTTGACATTACCTTCAATTTAATGAGTGTCTATGATCCGCGGGGCTTAATTGCAATTATGCGTGTGTTTGGCCTTGCATTCCATTGTTGACATGTGAATAATAGTCATCGTTGTTGCGGAAACCACAGTATACCTACATTCGTTTCGAACATGCATTCAAGCCATTGTGCTGCCAGAGTTGATAGTCAATTCAAAATCTAGCTGTAGGTCAGCGAGTTATTATTATTTAAAATAACTCCAACGCCCCCCCCTTGTTTTGTACTGTTCATTTTTTGCACGAATGGAAGTACCTATACTGTTTATAAAATGCCAGACAGTTGCGCCACTGGTTGCTTATGATGGTTACACCGGAAAACGGACGGAAGTATCCGTTTGGTGGTTGTTTGTGTCAAAGAGTCTGTTGGATCATATATTTTTTTTCAACAACGACTTTCTGTGGGAAATGAAATTAAATTTTCAGTCCTGCCCAACCCCAAACCCAATCCGGGACGAGTCAAAAAAAGTATGATGCTGCGCGAAATTTTATATCGCGACACGGGTGTTAAGTATCATCTCGTTATTTTTAATAAATTAAAATGAACTCTGTTTTCTTTTTAATTTTATTTTCTTTTTTGTATGAGGTTTTTAAATATTTTGTCTCCTTTTCGCTTGGATGGGTTTCAGCTGACTCTGGAAAAATCCCTTTTACCTTGATACGGTGCGTGGTGGAACTGACGATAAAATTTTCGAAAAGGAGGAATTTCCAGCGAATTAATCGAATGTATTCTGAAGTTGTTTTTATATAATTTTTTTTGTGTGTGAGATATTTTCTTTGGGAAAATATATGGCAAGGCTTGTTCGGTTAAAGCAATTTTATTGCCTAGCGTAGGTAGGCAATGGTCTCATAAGAGCTCAACCAATTCGTTATAAAAAGAGATGTTATTCCGCTAAAATCATTAATTTGGAGTCCTTAATCATATTTCTTGGTTAAAATTTATTTTATTTGCAGCTCCCTAGTTTGGTGAAAGAATGAGATGTTCTCCTACATCCAATTACTTCGAGGTAGAGTCTTATCTATTCCATGACCCAACTTCTTCAGAACCTTTTGACTGTAGTTGGTTGTAATAAAGTTCCTCGTTGAAGTAAAACAAATTTATCATATAAACGTTGGGTTGAGTTCTAAAGTCGCTTACGTGACATCCTTAAAAATCATCTCTTAAAGCCGTTCGCCTTTAAACCAAAACAGAAATCAAAAGGCTCCATCGTTTGTAATAAAACTCGAATTAAATTACCCATGACTATGACTCTGGTTCAGGCCTTTCATGCATGGAAATTGCAGTCCTTCTTTTGCCTAGCAGACAACAATGAAAACAAAAACATAGACCGAAAACCAGCATTAAAAAGAATCCAGAATCCGGATCCTGCCAACGAAGTCAATATTTGTTAAAAAAAAAGAGAGAAAAGAAACAGAGAATACCTAGAAAACACCGACACAAGAGCAAATGCGTCTTGCTTTCCTTTCTTTGCTCCTTCTGCTCCTGACCGGTCGAAAATCCTTTTTTTTTTTAAATACCCATTCGACCGCTTCGCAAGAAGAAACTCTTGTTACATATACCCAAGGCTTCGGCTACAGGGATGTCCAGTCCAGCTCAGGTGCACATGGGATGATATCCAAAACAGAAAATTAAGCCAAAAGATAGAAACCAGGAAATAACTTTAGGGCATAAATGTATTCGTACAGATTGTTATCTTTAATATTCGTGTCTGTGTGTGTGTTCGTTTTATAGTTGGTAAGGATGTCCTCCTTCCCACCCAACTCCCACCACGTCATAGAACATGAAAGGAAACTCTAAATTTAAAGACAAAAACATAGTTAAAATCCTATTTATAGAAATGAAAGTTGACCACTTTTTGTGGTGTAGAGAAATCAAATGTCCTGAGACTGTCTGTGGCTCTCTTCTGTGAATAAACACAATTGAATATTTTCAAATTGAGTAAATTTATCTGCAATCCGCCTCTCTCTTCTTATACCGACACTTGAAACGGTATTTCAAAGTCAGTAGGGAAATCAATGCAAGTGGTTTATTGATTTGCAGCACACACAACCAATGAACATCTATTGGACTAATTGTTTCAAAGTGTGTAGTTTTGGTGATGCCTATTTGTTTAATTTTTTTGAACAATAAGAAGGCAAGTGCACACACTTTCAGTCAGTTCTCAAGTTGACTTGAAAATGGATTGACATTCGAGTTCAAATATATAATCTATTTTGAGACTTCTTGTCATCTTTCATTTGAGGATGCAATAAGTGATAGGAGTTCATCATCATTCATAAGACAGAGATTGGATGAGCTCTTGGTTAGGGCAAATGAATTCCAACATGTGTGGGGCTTTGATGTAAATTTTATGTGTGTAGTAAATGAGGTGATTAAGTCGAAGAAGTGGAACTAATTGGAGGGTATCTGGTGGATCCCGAGAGATGCTCGTTATGAATTAAATTCTGCATAGAGAATTGAAATTAATAAAAGGGTTGCCGCGGGGAAAATTCGTATTTTAAGTAATTAATTCTAAGACTTAGAGTTTGCATCTGACCTAGAAGCTTCATTTTCTTTTTGTGTGTCTTGTTTATGATTCCCTTCGAATTTACAAGGTGTGTGAAATTCGGAGTTTTCTTTTAAGCTTTTCTTTTCTTTTAATATGGGGCGCTTGTACGCACTTCTGAAGGATTTTTTAAAACTAAGTAACTTATCGCCGTCATTTTAAAAAAAATTAAAATAATAATTTATTTCGTGTCGGTGTAACCCAAATTAAATCACACATAGACAAAACCTACGAAAAGAAAAGGGAATATTTTATCCACAAAGTCTTAAAAAAGACACTTGTCACTAAATCTCAGTAAAATTCTACGTTCTGGAAGTATTGGCAAGAATGAACGACATTGCCTGGCCATGCATTATCGTTGCTAGGCATATAGAACTGATCAAAGAGTTGAAATGCTCTGACTAGAGCTGCATGTGTAGATTCTATGGGCTCTTAAAAAATTTTAAGAAACTGAACGAAAATAAAACGCATACTGTGTGTCCAAGAAGCGAAAAACAGTAACAAGGCCCGTTTTGAGATGTGAAAGTGAAAATGTTGTATTACGGAATGGATCAGTCTAAAAGCGGAGTCAATATCATCTTTGTGGAAGAGCTTTTCGACAGCTTATTGAAGACATCAATCCCTAGTGCCGTTTGATACATCTTAATTTAGTGATGAGAGGAAAATTTTAGAATATTGTCAGCAGTAAAATAACTCTTGCCAATAGTTGCTTCTTTCAGATAAGAAGGCAATCGAGAAACAAAGCCATCTCTATAGAAAAACCAGGGTAACCCTTTATGGGGAACTGATTATCCCAGTTATGATTTACGGCGCGTAAGCTTGGCCCTTATCAAAAGCCGATGAGAAAACCCTTGGCCGTTTCGAAAGAAAAATTCTCCGATTGATCTTCGGGTCCCGTCTCCCGTATGCGAAGACACTAAATATGTGGATTAGAAGATACAACAACGAGTTGTATGAGCTGTACCGCGACATGTCCAAATGGACATAGCTCGAAGAGTACATATCGCTAGACAACGATGGTTGGCCCATGAAGAGCGGATGGACAGCAAAGTTCCTGCTCGACGAGTTTTTGAAGCTACTTTGCAATTAAACCGCCGAATGCGAACACTTCGCAATCAAGTGAAAGAAGACCTCAACCGACTTTGAGTGCAAACCTGGAGAGAGCTCACCCGAAATGAAAGTTGCTATGTGAAGATGTTGGTTGACGCCCCAGGATCACCCCTAACTCCACCCGAATGTGGAATGCTCTCCCTGACTGTGTTTTTCCCCTGCATTACGATTCACAAAGGTTTAAAAGCAACGTGTTGGCAACAGAAATGAAGTTAATGCAGGCTTCGTATACGTATACGTGTGAATACCAAGAAATATCCAAGTAATATCGTCTTATAGTTTAAATGTCATATAATATGGTGGTATAATACGAGTCTTTAATGCAACGGTTAAAACATGTATGTGCTATGGTGTACAAGTGTTTGGATATATTAAACTTGAAGCTTTCGAAAGTCTACAAAGACATTTCTTCAAACGCTTATTTCGGTTACCAAACTCAACCCCAAATTATGCAATTTATGTAGAGTCAGGGATAACACCAATATACATACAAAACCTAAAAGCTAACGCAGACTTCATTATTAAAGTAATGAAAAGAAATAATACTTGTCTGCACAAAATAATTTTGAAAAAATTGCTTCAAACCAATGCCTCTCCGTTCCGGGAATGGAATGAGCTAGCACTAAGCCATGGCTCTTCTCTATATTTGACAGAATTAAACGTTGATGATTGGCAAGTTCAGTTTGCAGATGTGATTGCAAAAGTCGACCATAAAACTTTTATAGAAAATCTCGCTAGAGCAAATTCGTCTCCATCCAGAAATATCTACAGGCAGTTAAATCACCAAATAACTTCGGATGCAAGTTATTTTCGAAGAGAATATTCAGCTGTTGAAATAGGGACCATTTTTCGAGCTAGAGTTGAAATTTTACATCTTAACTTCATACCATACCGAGATGATCTACCGCAAAATTGTAGTCTTTGTAACAGAAGAGAGAAAGAAGATATTTATCACTTCTTGGCTATTTGCCCAATGTTACAGGAAATTCGTCGTTTATATTTCCAGGAGAGTTTCATGTCATTATCACGACTTTATGAAGTTTTAAATGGGTCTCTGGGTTGGATAACTTTGTTTAAGTTTTGCAAACATGCGCTTATTTATCGCAACAGTTTCCCATAAGTCAGGGAATTTTCTTTTTCAGTTGTTGCAGTTTCTTTTATACAAATCCCGTTTTATATTCTAAATTGCTTTTTGTTTGTGTTTCAAATCACGTAAAATTGAATGTTACATATCATTTAAAATTGATTATTCTTTTGTGTTTCAAATCACGTAAAATTGAAAACTTTATTTTATTATAAGCATCAAACTATGTACTTTAATTAATAATTTTCTTTGTGTTTCAAATCATGTAAAAATTGATAGAATGCTTACATTAAAGTTTCAAATCGTTCGAAAACTGTTATTTCCATATTTTTTTAAATTAAAAAATGCATAATTCATGCCAATACCAAGTCTTAATCCATTCAAGTAACTATTGTATTTATATTTATTTTAGTAGTATTTTTACATTTTTCCTATTCCTATTTTTTACTCTTTAAAAATCATACGAAATGTCATTTCAGGCAGACGGCTGTTTTGCCATGTCCTTTTTCTTAAAAAAACCTTATTGTTAAACTATTGATGAAATAAAGAATTTATCTAATCTAATCTCTATAATATGGTGCCCATGGTGTAAATATCGGGTTTTTTAATAAGAGCGCTACAAAGGTTTTTTTTTAATAAAACAAAAACGATATCAATGAAATTCTTTATTCCTGTGAAAGTACGTTCGATGCCATTATGTATGAAACTCCATTTCTTTTGCATACCAACAAGGGGAACGCTTGCAGAAGTTCAGACGCTGAACCAAATTTTCCACGATTTTCAAGCATAAATCGGCCGATACTGCTGCAATTTCACGTTCGATATTCGTACGAAGTTCATCAATCGTCGCTGGCTGGATGGCATAGAAGACCATAGACTTGACGTAGCCATACAGGAAATAGTCTAATGGCGTCAAATCGCACGACCGAGGCGGCCAAGCGACTGGACCATTTCGTGAGATAACACGTTCTCCAAACTTTGGTTCTAATAAATTGATTGTGACATTCGCTGTGTGGCTTGTGGCGCGCGCCGTCCCGTTGGAACCACATGTCCTCCAAGAACGGTAGCGATCCCCATTCACAGTAACGTGCCGGTCTTGATCATCACAGAAGAAGTACGGCCCAATGACCACACCGAACCGTAATTTTTTCCGGATGCAATGATGACTCATGGAGTACGTGTGGATTGCTGCCTGACCAATACCGCATATTTTGTTTATTGACGAATCCATTCAGCCAGAAATGAGCCTCATCGCTAAAGATGATTTTTCGATGAAAATCCGAATCATTTTCAAGTTGTTGCTCAGCCCAATTCACGAACATACGACGCTTCTGGTGGTCAAGCGGCTTCTGTTCTAGCGTCAATTTAATCTTGTATGGATGTAGGCCAAGATCTTTTCGCAAAATTCGCAATTCGCCAAAAGGACGTCATAGAGATGCCCAACGCTTGAGAACGACGTGTGAGAGACACATTGTGGCCTTCTGCAACTGAAGCCTCAGCGGCAGCAATATTCTCGACACTACGGGCACTTCTTTGTCTCACTGGCACGGGAAAATTTTTTACTGTGCCTGTGGATTCAAATTTTTTCCACTAGACGCTCAATTGTTGACCTGCTAGGACGATTATGACGACCATAAATTGGACGTAGCGCTCTTAACGTTGAGGCCCGAATTTCGGTAGTAAATTTTAATAATTTCGACTCGTTGTTGGCTCGTATCATCATAAAATGGCAAACCTTACTGAAGAGAAATGTCAAAAGAGCGGCTAGAAATATGGCGTCGTTTGCTGTCCCTGTCGCTCTACTTTTGTAGCATTTCTGTTGAGAAACCTTTTTTAACATATCTGGCTGTTAAGTAGGAGTAGGCTTTAATTCGAGAAACCTTGACTTGTTTTTCCGCGAAGTAAACATCAGCTTCGGCGAGGAAGACTGGCAAGACCTCCGAGAGTAATTGAACTGTCATGAAAAGCGCTTGCTCACTAACGCGTTCGGAATCGGCAAAAATCCGTGGGTCCTCTCCATTCCTCCTCATCATGGGGTGGTTTAAATAAATGAGCTAGGTCCCGAGTCTCCCCAAGCTGTGTTGTGCCACCCTATTTATTTATTTTTATTTTATAATCTAGGTAGGTGAAGAGGAGAGCAATTCATTCCGAATATGCTAGGTTATTTGTGTAAAAGCATCAACACATTCCAAAATACAATTGACTCCTACAAGCTTCCCACGACAAAACCATTACAATTGCTTAGTGAAGCTCAAGTAGCGATAAGTATGCAGAAAGTGGCTTTCAAAGCATGGTTAAAGTGGAATACAAGATCAACAAAAAAGGATTGAAAAAGAAGTAAGCCACACTCCAAGTGATGAGCACTGTGGGTTGGGTATGCATCGGAAACTGAAGCAACTGTTTGGCCGGATGCTGATGGAAACCAAGCTTTTCAATAGATCGAACCATCTTTAAAAAGTAAAAAGAAATTCTGAGGAAATGCTTTCGACCAAATTAATTAACGATGCTCTAAAACAGATTGTTGTGAGTGATGACAAAATTCTACACAGGTTGTGATGGTGATGATGATGGCCTTTAAAGCGAACAATTCCTCCAACGCACTTTACGACACATGACCCTAACTTAAGTAAATATCGGACATCACAGTTGACTTTTAATAACTCCAAGGAGGCCAAGTAATCGGACTACACTAAATCCCATATGAGATCCGGAAGAAGATATGAGACATGGCTTTTTGAGATCTCAAGATTCTCATATCAAAGCTTATAGGAAGCTAAAGTCTGCAAGGAAATTCAATTTTGCTGTTGGAAAGCCCCCATTTGTTGGACTTAGTAAAACTTAGTAGGATCATAAAAAAGCTACATCGTAATCTAACCTAGAAACTTAATGCTTACATTGCAAGGAATTTTATTTAGAATATGCAGTTTTAGACGTCTGTAAAGCTAGCATGACAAAATTAGCAGATTCGCTTCAAGTAAAGTGCAACAATTAGTGCTTATTTAGTGCTAATTTAGTGCCAAAAACTTAAATTTAGTGCTCTCATAGATTCGTGAAAAATGAGAAAACTGCTAGCTTGTAATAAAGCTAGCAGTGTACTCCCTAATACGCCTATATTAACGCGGTATAAGACAAAAGCAGTTTATAGGGAATTTAGTGCTAATTTAGTGCTTGCAGAATGTGATAAAGAATTTGGTAAAAAAAATTTTTTTTAAAAAAATGTGATAAAGAATTTGGTAAAAAAAAATAAAAAAATTTTTTTTTACCAAATTCTTTATCACATTCTGCCAGCACTAAATTAGCACTAAATTCCCTATAAACTGCTTTTGTCTTATACCGCGTTAATATAGGCGTATTAGGGAGTACACTGCTAGCTTAATATCAAGCTAGCAGTTTTAATTAATAAAAAATAAAAAAAAATTTTTTTACCAAATTCTTTTTCATATTCTGCCAGCACTTTATTAGCACTAAATTCCATATACATTGCTTTAGTCTTGTACCGCTTTAATATAGGCGTATTAGGGAGTACACTGCTAGCTTTATTACAAGCTAGCAGTTTTCTCATTTTTCACGAATCTATGAGAGCACTAAATTTAAGTTTTTGGCACTAAACTAGCACTAAATAAGCACTAATTGTTGCACTTTACTTGAAGCGATTCTGCTAATTTTGTCATGCTAGCTTTACAGACGTCAGTTTTAGGCGAAGGGTACTGAGGCTGAAGTCAAAACAATCAAAATTTGAATTGAACTTACTCAGTGTTCTGGAGATAGGTTTATTTTAGTCATATGATGGTATGGTAGACGAAGACCCTTTTTGTCAGGGATTTGTGTTGAGAAAGACAGAGGCAGAGTTGTTAAAGATGTTCAAGTCAAAGGTGTTGTTAAATGTCGTCATAAATATGAGCAGTAGCGTCTTCGACCATTCCAAGATAGTCACGTCGTCAGCATACATATGTTTTTCGCAATTATTAGGCACCGAAGGCAAGTCGTTGATGAATATTGTGAAAAGAAGAGGTCCCAAGATTGAGCCCTGAGGTACACCAGCACGAGTGAAAAGTAACTCAGATATTTCATTGTTTGGAAAGACCGCCTGAGATCTTCCAGTCAGATATTCCTTAATGAGAGTAATGGCCGAGCTTTCAAAACCGAACAAATACTGAAGCTTTCTTAATAGTATTCTATGACTGACCGAATCAAACGCCTTAGAGAAGTCTAATAGGACTAACGTAGTTACTAGGTTTTTATCAATTTGCTCTCGAATGTCATCCACAATTTTAAGCAGCGCTCCCGTACAACTGTGATGAGGTCTGAAACCTGATTGAGAAGATATTGGCAGGTAGTTGGTATCTAAAAAATTGGTAATTTGTTGACCTACCAGTTTCTCAAATGCCTTCGACAAGAACGACAGTATTGAAATTGCTCGATACTCTGTAGTGCCGGAGTTTAACTTTTTAATAACTGGAATAATTTTTTCTACTTTAAATTTTCATTTTAGAAGTAAGAATTTGTTGGTATAAGGAGATAACACTTGGTAGGCGTATTCAAGGATCGGTCAAATAAAGGTTATGAACAAAGATCGGGTTACGTATGTGTCGGAGAATTACTTAGGCCATTGCTTAATGAATTCAAGTGCCGAGTTGGCTTTTAGTTTTGTATCATCAATATGTTAGAGGAAATTCAGTTATTGTCGCAAATGATACTGAGATAACAAATCGCTTTAACTGGTGACATGGGCCAGCTGTGAAGAAAAAATAGCGACGGGCGGATATTTAATGAGTTAACGAGAGTAGGTTATATAGATTAACACTTGACAATGTTAAGCTTTAATCAGTTTGTCATATAGAAAAGTTGTTGAAAACGTGACAAGTCAGTAGCAGAAGGAATAACCTTCTAAAACTTCTTATCATCTGCGTACAGTGAAATTATGGTATGGTGAATGACCAATTCGAAGCCATTAATCGTAATAATTAAAAGAAGAGGACCTAAATGACTCACCTGGGGGACGCTGGAGGTTAAAAAGATACTTGATAGGATAGAAGAACAGCGAAAACCATGATAACAGTTTTCAAAATAAGAGGAAATCCATCTCAATAAAATATGGGGTCGAAACCGAGGGTGGGTATAGTTTAAAAGGAATGAGTGTTTGAGAAACGTTAACAAAGGCTTTTGTAAAGTCAGTTGAATTAGCATCAACCTCTTTTCTTTATTCCCATGCAGAATGGAGAATGGTGAACGAATTCAATGAGGTTAGTGTAGTCGCCTTTGAGAAAGCCATTTTGTCGTGAGAAAAAGATAGTAGGTTCTTCTAACTGTACAAAAGTAGACCATATAAATGAGGCTGTGATTGTTACCATGCGATCGTAACAATGCTTTCGCTGTGTGCCAACACTAGTTGCTTTTATCTCTCTTTTTTGAACAACAAGCAATCAAGTCATTCACATTCCGACTTCCTAATCTTAATCCTTCGTTAAATAAACTTTTATATTGTTGCCTTCACATTCTAACTTTGTGCCATTTAACGTCATAATTGCAGTAATTTACATTTTACTCAATCAAAGGAACTTCACAAATTGCCTCTCGACATCAGCAACATGCTTTTTATCATCGCTCAATAAAACATTTAAGCCACAAAGTTAGTTCTATGTAGCATCTTTAAACTAAAGTCAGAATAGAAAAACATTGTCCCATACTTCTTCGTAGATCCTTATTGCTGCTGTTGGCCTTTAAAATCAGAAAGCTTATATTTTACCAAGAGACTTCCCGCATGCATAGACCGAACAAACAAATACTCTGATATATACTGCAAATTTCAATGGTGCCACAAAAGTTAAGAAAATTTTCCTCATCTCTTTGCCAAAAGACAATGGAAAAACAGGTGAGAAAGCAGACGCCTTGTGCATCTTTGTGTTGTTTTCATCTCTGGTGCTCTGTATACAAATCCCAAACTCACATTTGTGTGGCTTTGATTCTCATGTAGACAGAGACATCAACTCCTGGGATTATGACAGTTCTTCACAAAGGTTGGATGCATTTGGTTTTGGTAACAACGAAATACGGAATAAGGTCATGGGACTGACTATGCACAAGCTTCAAACTATTTCACCTACCAATCATTGTCAACGAAATTCCAGACAGGATCTAAATCTTTATTAGATTTTTATGACTTGCTTTGGGGTTTTTTGGAAGAGGCAGACAATTTGGGTGTTTGCTTTGAGGTAGAGTGCCGATGGTCTCTATCGTAATGTAACCCGAATTTATTAAGCTTCTCTTTGTCTCTGTGTTTGTGTCTGTTGCTTTGCAAACATTTAAGCAATTTACTTCAGTCTGTGAGGAGAGACAGACAAAAAGAAACATAAGGTATTCTAGTTTAGAACTGTCTGCTGTATCTTTATACCTGATACCTGTAGGAACATTCTTTGCGCTTTCAACACAATTGGAATATTCGGTTTCCTTCTGAGTAGCTACCCGCCACCCACTGAGTGTTAATTTGTGTATATTTCTGTGCAACAATAAACGTACTTTCGCAGTGAAAATTATCATGGTTGGTTAAGAG
Source organism: Melanostoma scalare (assembly GCA_949752695.1). NCBI lineage: Eukaryota > Metazoa > Arthropoda > Insecta > Diptera > Syrphidae > Melanostoma > Melanostoma scalare. Next base: position 46,114,274 of record OX456984.1, read on the forward strand.
ATGAAATGATTAAGACAGCAAATGAGAATTGAACGGTAAGTTAGTTGCCTGTGGCGATTTTGCGGTGTTCTTGTAAACCATGGCTTGAAAGCATAAATGATTGGGCTCAACACACTTGGGGATAGCACTAAATCACCTGTTGTTTTGAAGAGCATCTATATCAATATGAGTACTTACTGAAAAGGCATTCGTTGGACATTAAATGAACTTGGGTTAAAGTTTGAGGTTCAAATTGAGGTTTATTCCGTATCTAGATTTAATAAAAGTTCACTCACACAATTGAACAGTAGCATTAACATTGGATCCATTCAGTTCAGTTTCGAAGATGTTAATACAGCACTTTTATCTCTCAAATCTAGTTCTGGTCCCGACGGCATTCCTGCCACAGTGCTTAAGGAATGTTGTGACTCTATTTGCACTCCCTTACTTATGTTATTTAACAAGTCTCTTCAAGAAGGAATCTTCATCGAAGAATGGAAACTTTCTTATTTAGTTCCGATCCATAAATTAGGCTCAAAAAGTGATATTCAAAATTGTAGGGGTGTTTGCAAACTCTCTGCTATTCCCAAATTGTTTGAAAGTATCCTGAAAAATAAACTAGATTTCTTCACAAGCGAATATTTATCGGAAGTACAGCATGGTTTTGTATCTGGTAGATCCACTATAACAAATCTGGCATATTTTACTTCTTTTGTAACCAATGCTATGGAAAGCGGTTTTCAAGTCGATGCGGTATCGTATACACGGACTTTAGTAAGGCGTTCGATTCTGTAAACCACCAAATACTCCTTTCTAAACTTGAGATGTTTGGATTTCATTCTCAACTCCTTCGTTGGATATCCTCGTACCTTTCCTGTAGAAAACAAAAGGTTAAAATTGAAAATTCTTTTTCAAGAGAAATTCAGTGTACATCGGGTGTACCCCAAGGTAGCCACCTCGGTCCATTGTTCTTCATTATTTTTATCAATGAAATTTCATCTGCATTCAAATATTGTAGGTGTTTGTTATATGCGGATGATCTCAAGCTATTCTTGACAGTTAACAGCTTAGGTGATTGTCAATTGATTCAATCTGACCTTGATTCTCTTACACACTGGTGTCACGAAAATTGCTTGAAACTTAATATAAAAAAGTGTAACATTATTTCATTTACTCGAAAATGTAGCAGTTTTCGGTTCAATTACACAATTGAATCTAATGTCTTAGATCGTGTCTCAAACATTAAGGACTTAGGTGTTATTCTCGATTCTTCACTAAATTTTAGGAATCACATTTATTACTTAGTACCAAAAGCTAACTCGTTAGTTGGATTCATAAAACGAAATGCCAAAGATTTTCGAGATCCTTCTGTTTTATTAACTTTGTATACATCATCTCTTGTCAGATCGCTTTTAGAATACGCTGATGTAATCTGGAGTCCCGCGTTTAAAGTTAATTCTGACAGGGTAGAATTCGTTCAAAGAAGATTTACAAAATATATATTCAACAAAATGAGCTGGGGTTTCTGTCCTGATTACAAAGCTAGATGCCTATTGCTTGGAATAAAATCCTTAGAATCAAGAAGAAAAATTCATGGTGTAATGCTCATAAGAGACTTACTAAGCTACCACATAAAGTGTCCAACACTCCTTGCTCTATTACCTATACATGTTTGTACCTGCCAGGTCCACGAGAACAAGGATTTTCCTATTTCAAAAAATACGTAGAACAGTTTATGGATGTAATGAAACGTTATCAAGATGTATAGCTGATTTCAATGAAGTGCCGTCAGAAATTGATTTTTCAATCCTTAGTAGAAGTAAATTTAAGACTGATTTATTGTACTTATTTATATTTTAATATTTTATTCTTGGAGCACTATATCTGTTAGCTTTAAAACTGCTTGTAGATAAATGAAATAAATAAATAAAATCCCAGAAACAATAAAATGTTTTTCGCTGATATCGCCTTTCGAGAGGAGTTAGCAAGTAATTACGCAATGCCATAAAACGAGTTTTCTAACTGTGCCGTTCGGAATCGTCACAAGATTTTAGAACTTTGAAATGCCTTATAGGCCCGTAGGTTTAAATATTTTTTTTTATTTTTGCTTTTTCTTTTGCTCCTGGGTTTAAAGTTCAATGCACTATGCACGTCAAGGTTTCTCTGAATTTAAGGAAAACAAATGAAGCTTCTTTATAAAAGAAAAATAATTTTGTTCCTTGAACATTACTTTTTCTTCTGCTAACTAAAAATAGTATCGACGAATTAAGATTTTCTTTGGTTTGGCCATGACTCTGGAGTGTCTCTGGATCCGAACTCTAGCGGATGATGAAAGAGGCGGTAGTTTTGAAACAGCTGGCAATTCATGGTCTACCCCTTATTGTGTCCAACGCAACAGTAGCTCGGAAATGACGTGAATATGATATGATTGAAACTGCAGCGGCGCGGCGTTAAAAGTCGGCCATCAATGACTTGAGTGGCGTACCTGAGAGAGAAATTGAAAGTAAGGAAAAACAAACCCAAAAGTGGTTCAACAGATATTACTAACGCGCTCTAGTGGAGTTTGCTTTTAAAATCGGTGCTGCTTGAACTTGGATCGACACGTAGGTATTAATTCGGAACTCTAACGACGCTTAGTTAAAACAGTAAGGAATCCTGTTTATCGACAGACATTAGTCTCTACCCTTAGTGACACTACGGATGGTAATTTTACAGCGTAGACATATAAAAATAATATAAACTCTCACCCTCTATATGTTACTTCGGAGGAGGTGTGCACCTCTTGGCCGGAAGACCAGCTTCATTTTATTCAAGGGTAGAGTACACTCTGTTCAAAAAAACGTTCAGACCAGACATATGGGATAGTTTTTAAAAGACCGGTGAAGTGCACACAATTTTCTTAAAAGAACCCCTATTGAAAGCCACTGCGTTGCCATGGAAGCCATTCCTTAACCCAGCAATCATTTCGATTTGGAAATGAACATAAATGGACTACAAAAGGTAAGAAAGAATATTTTCTGAACTAATTTTGAATCACGAAAGTTATTCCAAAGTAATTCATTTGAGTTTAGGAATCCTGAGTAAATAACCTTTCACTTTTACAAAGAATTACGGAATCATAAACGATTATTTATTCTTTCAATGTTCCACTGCACTGCCCAGGTATAAAAGGATTCAAAATGAATCATTTTTGAGAAAAATCCTAGTGAAGGATCTTTAATTTTTTTACTGTCCAAAATCTTTTTTTAAGGGAGGGGTAAGCCCTGCGGGCATTTTCAAAAAATCGTTTTTTTTATTGCATTTTCTTGTTATACTACATTTCAAGAATGTTGTCAATATTTCAAGTCATTCCGAGTTGAATTCGAAAAGTGTGATTTTATATGATTTTAGAGTTGGTATGAGCGGCGAGCGAATAGAGGGAGGCCGGCCGGATGACCTTGAACCAACCTTTTATGATTGGTTCAATGTAGCTTAAGGTTTTCTTTCGTGTTCTAATGATGCTTCTAACGGAATATTTTTGAGAGGAACCATTCAGTGTGCTGTTTTTCGCGTTTATCATTTCATATCTCGAAACTAGTATTTTTAAAATCGGTGTGCAAAATATCTCGGCTACTGTTGAACCGATCCTTCTGAAATTTTGCACACTTCTTTAATACATATTTTTAGAGGCAATAACACGAGGATTTTAAAAAATTTTAGTTTTTCCGGAATTGACAGCTATTAAATGGCGGAATTTTTAGGCAAAAAACGACTTTACACTTCAAATTGTCACCAAAATTTCAAAACTGTTAAAAGAAAATAAACCTCGTGTTATTACCTGGAGAAAGTTGTCTTTTAACGAAATCTTTTTCAAAATTTTGATTTTAAATGATGCTGTCAAAAGCTATCTTGCACACCGCAAAATACCGAAAAGAGGAGGCGTCTCGGAAAATGCGCTATCATTGGCTTGTTTTTCAATATTTTTGTATGAAAAAATTACAGAAGATAGTTGAGATTATACTTAATAATGTAGCAAATCAATAAATTAAATTACTTTATCAGATTTTTCATAAAAAATTCGTAAAAAAGCCTTTTTTACAGCCTCCCAGGGCTTACCCCTCCCTTAAAAAGCATTTGCTTATACACATTCAGATTTAGTTCAAAAAATGAAAATGAAATGTTGTTTCTTACTTCTTTTTTTTAACCTTTTTTTTTGTACATTCATAGTTCTTTTTGGTAATTGAAAGCTAAATGAAGCATTATTGTTGAAAAAAATCTGTAACTTCAGAAAAATGTTTGCTGGGAACCGATGTAAGTTTCATACAACCTTCGATGCATACTCTGCATTGTGCACTGATTGGCTCTTCTGCTTCGACCCTCATTTGATTTAAAAGTGCACACTGCGTTGCCTTTATTAATTTACCAATTTTTGTTTTGCTACTTTCAATGGGTTTCTGTGTAGCGGTGTTTTTTTAATTGAAAAGCACAGATTAGTACTGAAAGTCTTGACGTGAGTATATTTTTTCTTTTGATGTTTTTGAATTCTTTTTAAGATGAAAATTACGTTAAGGGTCTTTCCATGACAAACGATACTATGGGTAAAAAAATAATGTGTTCTTTTTGCATTTATTTATTTATTTATTTTTATTTTTTCATGAAACGCTTATACACATTAAGACAAAATTTGTCTGTCTTATAAGATAGATATAAGCTTAGATTAATAACAATATTATTACATATACATATGAAAGCTAAAGATATAACAATTTTATAGGAGTTCATAAATGGAAAGTTTTATATAATTCAAATTATTGAAAAGATATGCATTAAAGATTTTTATTAAGGAAAATGGAAAATAATAAATAGATTCAAATTTATAAATAATAACATAGAAAAAAAAGAAAAGAAGGAAAGAGAGCAAAGAAAGAAAAAGAGTAAGGCAGGCATAGTTAGGTTTTTATACAATGACATTGAATGTTGTCTATAAAAGAGAAAAGCGAGTTTTAGTCTTTATCTTCAATCTGACAGCATCATTTATGTCTCGTATATTTTGAGGCAAAGTGTTCCAAAGACGAGTGGAGTAAACAAAGAACTGTCGTTCGGATGTGAGAGAACCATAGCGGGGTTGAACAAGCATTCTAGTTCTATGTGAGGATGCCATACTTATTAATTCGCTGAGATAAGGGGGTTGTTTGCACAGAAGTATGTTAGTGAGCATGGTAAGGGCGCGATACTTAAGAAAATTTTCGAATGTCATGTTTAGGATGGCTTTGGAGTAATTTGAAATATGGTCATATTTACGTAGACCGTAAATGTAGCGTATTAGACAATTGAAGGTCACATTTAGTTTTCTCTTACTGGCAGAGTCACAATGTGAATAAATTTCACAACCATAGATTAAAGTTGGAACAATTAGAGTTTTCACCAAAAGCATTCGAACTCTTTGAGGAGTAAAAGATTGTGTTGCCCACAATGATCGGAGAATACCATAAGTCTTACCCACTACGTAGTTAATGTGATTATTCCATGTAAGAGTGCGGTTGAAAATCACACCGAGATTCCTGGCCGTTTCTACATATGTCACTTGTGTGTTTTGCAGATTTATAGGGGGAAAGTACAGTAAGTCGACGGGTTTTTTAGAAATTACCAAAGAAACTGATTTTTTAGGATTCAGCAGGAGACTATTAAGTTGACACCAAGTCGAAATACACTCGAGATCTTCATTTATTCTGTATACACCATTCTCTATGAGCCCTAAAGGACAACTAAAATACAATTGTACGTCATCGGCATACATTTGTAAAGAGCAATATTTAACAATTGACGGTAAATCATTAACGTAAAGAGAGAACAAGAGGGGACCAAGAATGGAACCTTGTGGTACACCACGCGTTAGCGGAAGAAGATCAGACAGAACATCAACAGAACATTCAACTGCACACACTGTTTTCGTCCGGACAGATAAGAAGATAGAAGTTTAACAGAACAAGTCGAAAAGTTGAAGAAACGAAGAAGTTTATCACATAGAATTGAGTGGTCGACCATGTCAAAGGCTTTGGAGAAATCCAAAAGGATGAGAAAGCTGATATATTCTTTGTCCAAAGCTCGTCGAATGTCTTCCGTTACCTTTAACAAGGTCGTTATACAACTATGCCCCTTTCGAAACCCTGACTGCTTAGGTGTTAGAAGATTTGAGCTGCTTAGATATGAAGTCATTTGATTTTGCAAAATTCTTTCAAATACTTTCGAGAGAAATGGCAGGATGGCAATGGGTCTGAACTCATCATTTTTTGAGGTTTTAGGAATAGGTATGATTTTTGCAAGCTTCCACAGTAGCGGATATTCCCCTGTAGTCAATATGGTGTTAAAAATATGGGTTATAAGGGGTAGTACTATAGGTAGTATAATTTTTAAAAATTTAGGGTTCATTTCATCGAGGCCAATCGCGTTTGATTTGATAGACAGTATACTTTCAACTACCTCAATGCTATCAACTGACCTGAAACTAAAACCAAAGCCAATCATACTATCGCTGTTAAGTGTAGGACGCGTACAGTTAGTTGTGATATGGTTGGTTGCTGGCAAAGATATGAACTTTTTGTTGAGCTCATTGCAGTCGACGTCACCACCAGTGCATCTGTTTTTACTTTCGACTACTCCAATTTGGCGAAGATCATTTCACAGTTTTAATCATTTAATCTGATGAATTTAGAAAGAAAACATACCAAATTGTAGTATGCGACAAAAAAAATAGTAAAAAAAATTTTTTTAGTTAATTAGTTTTCAAAATCTGCAATAAAGTGAATTGGCTTAGTGACTATTATAGCTTTGACTATTGGAAATTAAAAAAAAAAAACTGTCAATATGACAGCCGTTTTCCCACGTTGTGATTTTAATATTTGTATTATTTGTGGAATAATACAAATTTAAGTCAAAATATTATTAAACCATTTTTTTTAAAAATTTTACGTATTTAAGTAGTATTTTTCTGGCTTATTTTCAATGCTCTTATTTTTTTTTTGATTAAACACAAAAAACATGATGTTAAATTAACCTGTAGTTTTTGAGAAAACCAAAAATTACAAAAACGACTTTTTAAAATTTTTTTTTTTTTTAAGTTTTTTTCCGTTTTTGGATTCTTAAGTGAAAAAAAGTTAAGAGAAAATTCATCCTTTATTTCGTAAATTCACTTAAGAATCCAATAACGAAAAAAAAAAACTTAAAAAAAAAAAAAATTGAAAACAGTCGTTTTTGTAATTTTTGGTTTTCTCAAAAACTACAGGTTATTTTGACATCCAGTTTTTTGTGTTTATTAAAAAAAAAAAATAAGAGCATTGAAAACAAGCCAGAAAAATACTACTTAATTACGTAAAATTTTGAAAAAAAATGGTTTGAAAAAAAAAAAATTATTTTTTGCTTTCAAAATTTTGACTTTGAAAATTAATATTTCAAAAACTATTCATTTGAACAACTTATTTAAATTAATGTATAGGTTTTTGGGTTTTTAAAATGCTATAGCACGACTCTGTAGGTATTACTGTTATTTTTAATTAATTTTTTTTCCATTTTAAGTGATTTTTTTCTTAAATTGCCCCTCCCGCCTAAACGGTGGAAAATAGACCCCCCCCTCCCATACGACTTTTTGCTTGTCTAAGTCCAACCTACACACCCTATCTTTTTGTCACACCTTATGCAAATCACCCTGTATATTATACTTTTGGAGGCCTGTAATTTATAGAAAAGTTTCCCTAAGAAAATTCGCTGAATTTCATATAAATGTAACAGTGGTCAGGTCATAAAGGCACCCGAAACGCACACTTTTCGACTTATAAATTTTTTAATCCTTATGCTAAACTCTTCAATTTTAAAACTAAGATAAAACAACTAAAAACGTAGAAAATGAGATATTTTAATCGCTAAAATATCATTTCAAAATAAAGTGAAATCTCCCTTTGCGGACACCTCCCTTAGACGGACAAATTTTTTTGCACGGAAATTGCTCCATATAAGTTTCATTGTTTTCAGTTTCCTTTAGACGGACACTCCCTTGGACGGACGTGGACAGAAATTTCACGTATGACAGACAAAATATTTTCTCTTAGACGTACACCAGAGCAGGATTGATAATTTTGGCAGCGGTATTTCTTTTAAGTTGCAGTTTACAGCGAGCATCGAACTCTTTTAAAAATATGTACATACGTGCCAGCTGCCAGTCCAGAAACTCTATTATATGTGTGCTGATTTTGTGTAACTGTTGAATGTGTGTTTGATTTGAAGGATTGGATGTATCTGTTGGATCTTTTTATATTTTTATTCTCTCATTCTCTCAATCATGTTGTGGCAGTGATCTTTTTTAGACGTAAAAAAAGGTTTATTTTTTGATTTTAGTTTATTTGCGCTCAGGCAGTTTTTAATTCTTTTAATTTATTTTTACCTATGAAGATTTTATAGAAACAAGTTTTCAGAATGCTACCAAAAAAGAGAACTTTGACTTTAAAGGGAAAGGTAGACGTAATTAGCTTTAGTCAAAAATATAGTAATAAAAAGCATACGAGAAAAAGCAACAGAATTTAAAATAGGAAAAACCCAAGTTGCTGATCTACTGAAAAAAAAAGAATGAGCTTTTGAGTGAATGGCACTACAATGCAACTCATCTTAAAAGACGATTTATTTCGTCAATCGGCCTTGATAAAAGTGTTTTCGAGTGGTACAGTGCATCAAGAAACAAAGGGTTTCCGATATCTGGAACTGCAATTCGACAAAAGGCAACAGAAGTTGCAACGCGCTTAGGAATCACAGATTTCAAAGCATCAGCTATTTATTTTTAAAATTTGGTGTTTTTGTTTTATTTCCCTTAAACGGACAACTCCCTTAGGCGGAAAAAAAACTTTCTACTTTGTTGGAATATTTTTGTGCACCATTGTAACTTTAGCTGTAAATACACAATACTCTCTCTTTAGTATTAACAGTAAATATATGCATTACATACTCTAGCCCACATGTTTAACTTTCTGTTCTCTAATGCCCAAAGTATCAAATAAGAAGCACAGTTGCCTCTATACTTTTATCCAATAAACATCTCTTTTGTTAATCTTGGTTTGAGTCTCTTTTATTCTGCAACAATCTTGGACTTCTTTTTCTATTTCTCCGACTAAAATATATTTCTCTGTTCTAATTCTCTTTCATCAGCGGTTCTTTTTTTTTTGTTGTGTGAATTGACATTTTGATCCCGCTGAAGGATCATTTTATGAGTACTTGAAATTCTACTTTAAAGAATAGCAATAATAATAACCATCCGTCGCCGATTCTAAACAAACCTCAGTGTATTGCAACCCACTAAACTCAAGTTAAGTCATTCAACAATGCATTGCAAGTGCACAAGTTCATTTAGTTGACCTACCTCAGAATAGTAGGCCATGCTAGCAGCATTCACCAATGCAGCACCTCTTCATTATTAAACCGACCATAAAGTGCGCTCCCTCACAATGCAAAAGTAAATAAATATCCATAATACTTGTAATAATGGATTTTCCAAGAGTTTCCTGCCCGCAAGCTTTAAGGAAGCATCACACTTGCCCCACACTACTCGTATATAATCGTGGTTCCTACCATACAATTCACCTATTCACATTCAAGCAAGCAAACACAAAAGTCGTGGCGCGGTTTCGAATATGTATGTGCTTGTACATATACAATATGCAAAAGCAGTTAGAAGGACCCACCGCTCACATATAAATGGTGAAGGGCGGGGGTAGAAAAGGCGCACAGGGTGTGAGTTATAGCAGAGTGAAAACTGATTCAATGGCTTCTAGCTCCCAGGTAGGTATCCACTTTAAGTGAATTACATTAGCAATATAGTCAAGCAAAGGTGGGACATTAAAGCGGGTCAAGTTCATTGCTCCTTTTGGAGTGGCATTATATTATCTACTTTGCGCGACTTTCAACACGGACAAGGAGCTTAATAATAAGCTTGTGTACCTATTTTTCCTTGTAGATGGGAAAGCGTTAGGTAGAAGTAGAATACAAAGTTCAAGGTAAAGTCCATTAGGGATGAAGTCGAGCTCTAGTTGTGCACCGTGAATCATGCCCATTCACTTTAGTTCTATCTCTTTATTTTGTCGAAGAAGAAGTACTCTTCAGACTGATTTAATTGAAAATTAATTTAAATACGTTTCTCTTCAATGGGATTTTGTTATGCTAGTTTCACTATGATGACCGTGTTATATGAAGAATTTCTTATTTAAGGGCTGAAGTGAATGGGAATCTTTAGTTGATAGGCTTTATGTGCTATTAAGGAATTACTCAACTGATTGCGTTAGATAACCCTTAACGCCAACCTTGGCAGCCACTTTGAATGTCCTTTGTTAGTGTTTGCGTGTCACTTCGACAAGATTCTTATATTAGTTATCCTGAGTCCTGCATTTCTTTGTAAAAGTTCAAAGTCATGGTTTTAATTTTAAATTTAAAGAGTTCTTTTATATAAATGAAGTAGTGGCAATTGCTTACAGTTCCGGTTACAGGATTTTGACATAAGAAAAATGGGACCTATCGTGAATAAAATTTCCCCGTAAATATTTTTCATAATATTCAAAAAATTGGTATCGGCAAAAAAATCGTATAGGAGGGTAGAAAAAACGGCCAATTTAAAAAAAAAATTTCTTTTTTTTTAAATAATTATTTAAAATCAACCCAGTCGCTTACTATCAAAAACTATAGTGTTTTTAAAAGCCAATACTTTGAACTTCTTATAATCATTTTAATTGGAATTCATTTAGTGAATGGTTTTGAGTAATCAAACTTTAAAGTCAATTTTTTTTTTTTTTAAATAAAATTTTGCCTTAGGGGACACTTTTCTTAAAAAAATCAATGCAATTATCTTAAGTCAAACAGAAAACTCAACATAAAAATCATGCTTAGATTTTAAGAAATTAAAACGAAATGTCCGAACAGCGGAAACACAAAATAAAATTTTCTGGAGAAAATTAACTTTAATTTTATTTTAGTTTTTCAAAACCTAAGAATGATTTTCAAATTCGGTTTTCTGTGTTTGAGTCAGAAGCAATAAGAGCATTTAAAGAAAAAAAAAACCTAAATAGCCAAGTTCACACTGTACAATTAGTTGGACAGACTTTGGCTTGAACGACCAATGCTTGATAGTGTGAACCCTCAGACGACCGCTTGACCAACTTGTTTCTCTATCTTCTTTAGAAGATAGTTCTCTATTTAGAAGTTGGACGGAGTGGAAGAGTATGTGACATAAAGTTGGACGATAAGCTTCATAAGTGTGAACGCAAACTACATCCGACCCTCCAACTTCCATCAAACGAAGTCTGTCCAACTAATTGTACAGTGTAAACTCTAATAATTCAAAATTTTTTTTCAAAATTTATTTTTTAAAAATTATTCACTAAATTAACTTGAACTTAAATGTTAGAATAAAGAACAAATAAAGAACAAAGTATAGTAAAAGCTTTCAAAAATACTAAAACATGTGGGTGTAAGTTTTATAAAATTGCCCCTCCCGCCTAAGCGGAGAGAGATAAACCCATTTCAAAAATTAATAATCAGAGTGTTTCATAGTTCCCAAGTAACATAACCACAGGATCCAGAACGGGAGTTCAAAAATCACTGGACGGACTTCAGTTTTTTATTTTTATAACAATGCTGTGTTATCCCGGGTAGCATATTCGCAAGGGAACGGAAACATAACCGGGAATCTAGAAAGTACTGGATGGATTTCAACAATTCTTTCACCGTAAGACTGCTTCATTATCGCCGAGTAATATAAATTAATAAATTATATTGAATTATTACAGAGCATTTTTAAAAAAGAAAACAAAATTTCAATTGTGCTGCTCTATCCTGACTTTGAAAAATCCAATGGAACATAAATCTCATGCATTTGGTTAGTGTTCTAACCAAAGACAGAGGAAAAATAGCAAGAGGAAAAGCCATCCGTCAACAAGCTGATTTTACACACACCACTTTACATTCAGCTGAATACGTGTATCATAGGTAGATCTCGTGTTAGGTTAAGTAGAATGGGCTGACGGTTGATCTTATTTAATTAGATCAATGTAGATCCGTTCTCTGTTGTGATACCCTGGTATTTTGTAACGTCCTTAAAACCTATTAATTTATGGCTAGTCAGTTTTTAACCAATTGGGAACCTTAATGAAGTTCAACAGGCTGTTTCTTGGAGTTTTTGATAATTCTTCTAGTTCGTTGAAGAAGTAGTTGCCTAAAAATTTCTTCCTGGTGTGGCAGATTGCTTGGCATTGACTAAGGAAGTGAGCACACTGACAAGCGATGATCTCGTGTTACAAAAGCAACAATGTTAAACAAATGGAAGTTGCGGGGCAAGAGAAGTAAGCAGATAGATTCTGAATTGTAGTAGATTGTAGTGAAAAAATTTCAGCTGTAAAAAACTTCTGCACCCCAAATGCGAAAATTATAATTTTTCCGATTGAATAAAAAAGAACAGGGCTTGAAGTCGATTGAATGAATTTGAATTTTTTTGTATTTGAAATGTTGTTTCCTCATTATACCAATTTTTTTTTTTCACTTGCTAATCGACTACTTCAAAGGTTTGCAGTGCATTTTCGTTTATAGGAGAACCAAAAAATAGTAATGGTTTTTTAGTTATAAAATATTAATTAGAGTGAAAAAATGGTCGCGACTGCGGGTCGCATGAATTTGGTGGTACTGGGCTGGATTGGTACTGGATTATAAAAATTGAAAATTGATAAAATATTAAATGACATTAAATTAAATACTCCAAATGTCTTAAGCGAAAATCTAATCACGCCATTTTGCAGTTGGTAACACAAATAAGCGCTGAAAATTTATTCAAAATCGCTGGACTAAAAAAAAAGGTTTTTCAACAAAAATTTTTTTTGAAAACGAGTAAAAGTCAATTATGCAAAGCTTAAGATCTTGGCAGAAGTTGTTTTAACATAAAATAAAAAAAAAACAAAGATAGTGTTTTGAAGCTATTCAAAAAAATATACATATATGTACCTACTTTTAAAAATTATAAAATTTTTCAAAAATTAAAATTTTACTAATGTTGATACGCAATCTTTCTTTTTGAACGAAAAGAAGTTGATAAATGAACAATAAAAAACGAATTTTGAAAGAAAAATAGTACTCACTCACTCGATCACTGATGCGGTAATTTGACACCAGGGGGTCAATTCCCGATCTGTGAAGCTGTGAAGTGAAAACATTTATCACAGCTTCACCGAAAATTCGATTCTCGATTAGTGAAAATCCAACCTCAAATGTCAATTTTTTTTCATATGATAAATTTCTTTTCATTGCCGTATGAGTCGGTGAAAAATTCAACTATGAAAAATGGCCGCAAAACTCAAACGATGAAAAACCAATTGGAATCCAATTGAAATGAGAGAGAAAATGAGAGAAAACTGTCAGAATTTATCATTTAGAACGTTTTAGTACTTTTTAGATCCGGAATCGCTTAGAGTGGGTTCGTGAAGTGATAAAATGAAAAAACTGTATGAAAACTGAAGTGATATTTTTTTTTTCACTTCACAGCTTCACAGATCGGGAATTGACCCCCAGATACCCAGGACACCACCGTACTTTCACAAAAAAAATACCCGCTCTATTGTAAAGGAATCCTCATTTTGGTCGTAGGACATAGTATAGAACACATTCAATTTTCATTCATTCATTTGAATTTCCATTCAAATTTGAACTGTTGATGCTTTTGATGTTGGTTTTTTGGTGTACTTTTAATTTATGTGCCTTATTTACACTAGCACAATATAAAAATAAAAAAAAAAACTGACCACGCTTTTGTTTTTTTTGCTGAGTGAAAGAAAGTTCATCTATGTGAGTTGGTATCGCTGAAACTTACTCAAATCAAGGAATTTATTCACAAATAATGTGTTTGCTTTTCAATCAAGTGAAATTCAAATATGTAAATAGAGATACTTAAAAAAGAAATTGATGATTTCGAATGTAATCACATGAATCGTTGATCAACGCTCACAGTAATGGCCTAATTTTTGAATAATTACAACACTGGAGCAGGTTTAAACAGGGCTGTAGCCTTAGTAGTAGATATGATATGAAATTTCCTCTACAAATCACTCACAACCTTTGCTTGGCATATGATGCGTTACGCTTGAATGTAACTTTCGAGCAAAACAACACATTACTGCTACGATTCGCTCCAAGAATCGCAATTCAATATGCTGTCATCTACAGAGAAATACAATTTGAAAAGAAATACAGTTGGAGTTTTGCTTGGAAAATTTTAACGTGACTGCAACGTTGAGACTTGAGACTTGTGATATTTGAGGAAAATCTGGATATAAGAGCAGGGCGGGGTAACACCGACCTAATTGCTGCAAATATTTGATAATGCAAATTATTTTAAGGAGCGTTACTCAAATGAAACATTGTTTTTATAAAATTCATTAGTTGTGAGTATTTACTACTTTTTGAAAATATTGCCCTGCAGTAGTCATTAAATTGCCTAAGATATCGAAAGGTTAGTATGTCTGCCTGTTACGTTGGACGTTCAAATCCCAGACGCACGTTAGAAAAAAAAAAATGTTTTTCCCTGTGATACCGCTCACTTTTTGCGAGTAATTGGCAATTTCCTTTTTAGTAATCTGATCTGATCAGCGTTTTTTCGATAAACCATTAGAAAATTGGACACAAATTGCAAATCCATTCCATTCCCTCACAAGATATGGTGGAGGGAAATGCGTTACACTCCAGGTCCCCGTTCTGTTTTGCCACCCTATTGTTTTTGTTTTTATCGAATTGCGTAAAACCAAGTTAGTCGAAAAAAATAATCACCACTTATGAAAAAGTTCGTCAAAATTGTTGCGTTTGTTTTTGAAAACAGCATTGCAATTTTATGATTGGTAACTTTATTTTAAGACTTAGAAGTTCTACCCCAAAAACCATTCTCTATGTTCACTGACACTTCACAGACCACACTTTATAAAAAGCATTCGGCGAACATACGAGTATTTATATTTTAATATTTCCATAAAAGATGCCTCTCTACGTGAAAAAAAAAAACATCGAGGAAATGTAATCATGGCATAGACTCAATCGATGACTGGTTATGGTAATATGGTTATTCTCCAAGAAATGTTCATACTATCGGAACTGGAAGGGTTGCAGCCATCATTCGTTTTATGCATTTTGAACTTATAGGCCGAATTGTGCTTTGCAAAGAGGTTAAATAACTAAGTTGGTTATACACCGAAGCTCAATCTTTTCTATCGCTTTAGAGTTCTAATTACATAATAAGTTTCCGGTATAACTAAAAGAGTCTTTCGTTTGTAAAATGCCTAATTTGAGAAAAAACTCACTACACAAAGTGGAAATCATTCAAAAGACAACTTTCCCTACAATGTTCTTTTCAATTTCCCTTCACTTTAAGATCTATGATCAAGTCAATGCACTTGTGACTTGTCATATTCACTGCACTGGTCATACTCACTGCACCAGTGTTTTGAAAAGAATAAGGCAGACGCATGTGCTGTAGTTCACATATATTCCAAACAAATGCTCGTCTCGTTCTAGAACTTTCAGGATAAATCGAGGATAAATTGAGTTTCAATTTACAGATTCTATATATAAAATGGTCGAAGTTGTAAATTTTAAGTTTTTATTTTAAATATTCATTTCCGATGTAGATAGGTTCTTTCTTTTTAAATTCAAATGGATAATTATAGTTAAAGTTCGTTAAATAATCGGAACATGTTTATAAAGGGTTTCCGGTAATTCGTGCTACATACTTTGGGATGTGATTCTTGGTCATATTCTAAGAAAAAAAATGTTTTAAAGTAAAGTCCGTTTCTCAACTTTGACATCACTTTTTGACAATTTTAAAAAAGGCTAACTTTGGTGTACCCTGACCTGTGTTAAATTCGATATCTTTGTCAATACTGGTGATAGAGACCTAATCTTAGACTTAATTTTTTGTAGAAATAATTATTGTTTTGTTCATCTGTAAAAAATAAAGAAACTCTATGTTTATCAGGCATTTTCTGAAAACAATGACCTCAAAGTCAAAGCTTTGCTTGGGGAAGAAAATTTGAACACCAATTAAAATTGAAAATCTGGCAACCCTAAACCTATGGAAGCTCAACTTAAATACATTCTTGAAGGTTGTTATTTCTACAAAAAATTAAGTCTAAGGTCTCTATCATTAGTATTGACAGAGACATCGAATTTAACACAGGTCAGGGTACACCAAAGTTAGCCTTTTTTAAAATTGTCAAAAAGTGATGTCAAAGTTGAGAAACGGACTTTACTTTAAAACATTTTTTTTCTTAGAATATGACCAAGAATCACATCCCAAAGTATGTAACACGAATTACCGAACACCCTGTATGCACGCAATATGAGCTTACACTAGACATTTGAGAGGTAAAAAAGGATCGTTTGGTTCTTGATTGTTCTATTAAACATGGCTTTTTTGAATAATTTGAGGGGAAAAAACAAGTCGTGTGACTCGTGTAGGTTCGTTTAAAACGAAATCACTCCGATGAAAAGGTAAATGGTTTCCCTATATTTCAGACTCTTTGAAGTCCTTTGAGTTGATGATCTCATGTTGTTGCCACAACTCGACTGAATTTTTCTTGCTGCAATTTCTGTGGTTAAAAATAAATTTAAAAAATTTTGGATTATTAGTTTGGTGGCGGTTGCCAGCAAAATAAACTCTCATGTGCTTCAACCATCCTACTTTATGTATTGAGTGGAGACAAATTCATTTTTCAATTAGTATTCTATTTGAAGATACGAGTCTCCATACCAGCAGGACTTGAACACCGGACCTTTCAATTGTGATAGTTAATTACTATGAAACCAAAAATTTTGGAGGAAATCAATTGTTCTCTGTGGGATTTACCTTCGCTTACAACGTTGATATGTTCCATTGAAAAACAAAAAACTTTTTATTTTAGAAAATGATAGATTTTTCTGGTTCTACAAGTCCTGCAAGTTATATTGTACGACAAGAGAATAGATGCCTATTTTTCTTTCTAGTCTTGAGCGTCGGTATAGCTTTAAGGTGCGTTCACACTATGCTGAATGCCACATATCGGCCCAACAATGCTATATGTAGAAACATTGGCCCTAACGCATTTCAGGACCTGATTCCGAACGGCTAAGTAAGAGCGCGTATTTCATAACAGGTTGTAAATTCCTCGCGAAAAGCGATACCCGTCTCTTTCTGGTGTGTTGGAAATCGAACAGCGAACGTTACAAGCAGACATACTTACCATTACGCTACGAGCCTCAAACCAAAAGTTTAATTCAAGTTGAGAAAAGAATACCAACCTTGAAACTAAACACATGCTAAGGCCATCTTCATGTGTCATCTTTTTTGGGAAAATCCTATGACATATGCGGCAGGTTTCTCAAATAACCTAGATACTGACTCTCAACCGACACGGCAGCAAAAAAAAGGCTCATAATTTACTTTTTTAATAAATTTATTTCACCATATCTGTTTCACTTTCGTAAACATTTTATTACAATTCTCTTCTTAAAACAGCTTTCATATTTTCTTCATTTTAACTTTATACAATTTACTTTAACTTTACAATCCTATTTTATTTTTTGTTTTTCAAATTAACCTTATTTTAAGGTGATGTCAAAACACTTGTCCTTCATTTTATTCAATATTCTTATAAGTTATATGTACGTGTTGTAAATGTGTGGCATTTTTCAATGAATTCAAAGCCCAATTCTCGTGAAAAGTGTTTAGTGATTACAGTTTAAATTAATTTTATTTATAATTGTTTAATACTAAGTTTGGTTTGTGGTAAGATTTATTATTTTTGATTTCTTTTTTTTTTTTTTACAATATGTATATGCAATGAAAATGTGTGTGTCATTTTTATATTTTTGTTGCTTAATGTAACTGTTTGTTTGTATCAGTTCGGAAAATCAAATATTTTTTTTCTTGTTATTTGCTATTTAATCGTTGTTCTATGGTTTAGAATTTATTGTTAATTGTTAAGCTTGCGTTTTCCATTTTATTTATAGTTTGCTTTAAAGATAAAAGTGCGAGTATTTTGTGATCATTAATTTATTTTGTTTAACTTAACTTGTTTGAGAAACTAAAACTTTCTTATCTTTTCAGCTCCTCAAATACAACTATTGGGGTGAGTCAGTTTCTTTTTATTAACACACAATAACTAAAAAACCTTTTTATTTATATTTATAGTTTCAATTATTTTTTGTTTACTTATTTACATAACATCTTGCAACATTGGTATAAAATATTCTACAGTATGTATAATATGCATTTATATATAATTTTAATTTTTTTCTTTATTTAATACTCACCTTTCTGAGGCGTTCTTTTTTACGTAATTTTATTTAAATCCTTAAATATTCCTTTTTGTATTTAGGTATATAGTTTTGTTTATTTGTGATGCATTTTTGTTGAAACAAAAAACAACAGAAAATAATTTCAGGCTTCCATGTGTTCTCTAAATGTATATAATATATTTATAAATATTTTTTTTGTTAATGCTAGTTTCTGTGAGCTGATTTCTTGTCTGTTTTAACTGAGGGTTAGTTAAGGATGTAACAAGAGGAATATCTTCTAAAATTTCGTATGACTATTAACTGTGCTATAATTAACATGGTTGTATGTAAGATGTTCAAGCCATTAAGAGATGATGTGGTTGTGGCTGAGTTTTTGTCCTTGGACCAGTCATAGCCCTTTGGGTTATCCCCGGTTAGTTTTTGTTCAGATTTATCGATTTCATTCAAATTCGATTGGTATTTTGAACCCGCTGTTTTTTGATAGTGAAAGGGTAGGCAGGTATTAATTTGAAAGAACGTGAGAGAGAAAGAAAGAAGTACTTACTTTTGTCTAAAGCGACTATTGAGTTGGTTGGGATGTCCCCATATGTTGGAGTGTTGAAACCGAACCTTGTTGTTGTCGTCGTTGTGCGTTGGAGGGTAGTTGTAGTTGGTGGCGGAATAGTTGTAGGAGGTGTTGATGCTGCAAAGAAAGAAGGAAGTAGAAAGATGTAGATAATAAAAAACAGGCAACAAAGGAAAATTGTTTGTTGCAGTCACTGCTTACACGGCAATTTTCACCGGATATTTTAACTTCGGGCAAAAAGAGCATCAATTGAAGTCATAAAATGTCTTCGAACAAATAAAGAATTGCTTTTCACCAAATCGCTTGCCTTGACCCATATACAATATACAATTAGCCAAGTCATGCCAACTTAATCCATACACACATCCACACATAGTCACATAAGTACGATAATTGGAAAATTGCTTACAAACTCTAAAAAGGCTCTTAAGAAAGCTTACCATTTGTAAACGTCTTTAACTGCAACAAATTGCCTTACAGGACAATATCCTCATTACAGGACCATTTCTCGGAAAAAGTACGTCCTCCTTTTATATTATTACATACTATATTTCTCTATTGCCGTTCGTTCGGTCGTCTGCCCAACACACAATCACAAAAAAGGATAAAAAGTTATTTTTTCTCATTTTCATGTTTCCTTGTGAATAGATGAAATAAAAGTCATTCACTTCTCGCTTGGACCTTCGTCTTGACACTTTTATTTTTTCTGTGTGTTTTTTATATGCTTTTTTCGATTTTTTGTTTGAAAGTTCAAATCGTCGCTTAGGCCACAAAAAGCCCATAAATTACCACAAATTGTCGTCAATAATCCACCAGGAGAAAAGCCGAAGCAGATGCCGACGGCAAGTACAATCGAAAAAGAAAAAAAGAAAGGAAAATAAGGAAAGAAACCGAGATCCAAAATCGTCTATAAAAATCTTCAAATGGAATAAGACTCCATTGAGGGCAGAGATAAATATCGACAAAGGAACTCATTGAACTTTCATTGCACACTCGGATACACACTAATATAGAGGGAGCCACTAAAATTGTCAGCTCCTATCAGGCAGACTCCTCACTTTATCACTACCTCGTTTTGCTTGTCGCTGCCGCTGCCGCCGCCGCCGCCGCCACCGCCGCCACTTCATTGCTCCAATGTTCCCTCTTTCCCTCCTTAGCTCTCAAAAGTCGAGGTGTTTTCTGTGGCACTTTACCACAATTGACAGCACGCTACTACTGTTGCCTGGTTCGGTGCGGTGTGGTATATCCTGGTAACAACACAAAATAGCTGGTTGTATAGTCATCGTTGTTGGGATCGGGAGCGATTGGGTGTGAGGAAGATTTATCTATTTGCTTGGATTTCGACACTTTTTAACCGAAGTTTATTTGGGTTTATTTTAGGGGTTTATTTGGGAATAAAACGAGAAGGCGGACATTTTTTTATGTGTTGGTTGTTGGTTCTTTAATGGCTTTCAGTGTCCTTTATTGCGATTCTCGATTTTGCTTCTCGTATTTTTTTTTTTTTCATTTTGTGTGTGTGTCATTGTCATTGTTGTGTGTTGGTTTAGTTGAATTTGTCAATGGAAATCCATGAAATTAACAATCGATTTGATGGACTGTAAAATTATGAATTGCTTGTCAAATGGGGTGTCTTTATTCACTCAAAGAAATTTGTCTGACATGTAAATATACAATGATTTAGTCGCCGGGTCCTTCCGAGGATGATAAATAGCAGGAAATTATCTTTTATGTAAGTGGGGTAGCCACTCCAATTTGAGTTTTTTTTTTCCTTATCTGTAGTAATAGACCCAATCATCTGAGGAGGAAGTGGACGTTAACTTTATGGACCTTGAAAAGCACTAAGTCAAACTCCTGAGAGAAGGATAAAAAGGGGATAGTGAAAGTACATTAGTGGCTTAATTTTACACTCGCTTTGAAGAGTATCAAAATTCTGACAAGAATATCTACCTGGGTCATTCAAACCTTCTACGTATAAACGCAACTATTCTGTCGCAATATTTTGTAGAAAGCCAGAGTGAAATGTATGTCCAATTGACTTCTTCTGTGACTGCGTTCTAAAGTCTAAAAAATTAAGAGAACAATAATTTTTCTCCGGTATTCTGAAGGCAATAAGGAGGAAGTGTTGGTCATCACTCGAATTCAGCGAAACGAACACATCTGTTCTTAAGCCACTAGACCAAAAACGAAATTTTCTAAGAACCGCCAATGGCAAGTGGTAATTTTTGCCACAACGCACAGTGGTTCCAATCTCGAACAAAGGCGGCCATAATTACTTACTCCCTTGAAAACATATAAAAACTATTTTTCCTAATATGATTTGGGCTCTCTGATTTCTCTGATCTCAATGTCTTGAGATAAGTGCGGTAAAAGGGTTCAAGATCGGTTTACTTCAGTTTAGCTATTGGGACTAGAAAAAAATCCAGTAGAGGTATGTTTTCTGCATTTACCGAAATATAATTTTTTATTCCAAATATTTTTACATAACTTCTAACAGTATGCTCGTTGTGTAAAAATTAAACTCTTAGCAAAACACAGAAACAGGTAGCTATCTAAGTATTCAAATTAAGCTTATTATTTTTAAATAAGACTTTTCAAAAAGTGTTTTGTGTACAAAATATAGGTTTATGCATATATGTATGTACATTAGTAAATACGTATAAGTTTTTAAAAACTAACTTTGAAACGTAGGGACCATTTCTGGAGATCTATCAATGGTGTTTTCTATTCCTTAGACCTTACTTTAGAGTCAAAGCTGTTAAACCATTTTGAGCCAAACAAATTCAACGACACGTATTTTTGTAGGAAACTAGATTTCCTTAAAAAAATTTGAAAATTTTTGTCAGGCTAACCGTTTTCAAGTAATCAAGCTTGAGAAACTGGTATGTATTTTTGATTTTGCTCTTTTACTTTGAATTTTTTTAATTAACAAAAAAATCAACATACGATAAATTGCAAACATCTTTCTTAGAGAAAATTTAATGCTCTACAAAAAAGGTGTTTTAATATTTTTCAATAAAGTTCTTCCTTCAGAAAATATTCACGATTAATGTTGAAAAAATCGCTTAAAAATTAATTAAAAATCAATCTGCAAATTTCCGCAGCTGATTAAACGTGCGCTAAATAGAACATCTAATAACCTTTCTGGCAATATATAAAACTTTGGGGGCACTGCGGGGCGTAAAAGTTAAAAGTTTAAGGCAAATAACATTAAGATTTTCAATTTTTTGTTTGTTTTTCTATCTAAGCCCAATTTGCAAATGTTTATATTGAGTCTAACACTGACTCTAAAAAAAAAATAAGTGGAGGTTTTACCTTTCAATAATATATCCACATCAAAGAAACGCTCCACAAAAAGATAAGAAAACGTCAAAACCAACAAATGAAGTCTTACTAACATTTGGAGCTCTAAAATTCAAATGTCATGTGTTTGCAATGTTATAACTTCGAAAGTAAATAGTTAACGGCATTTAGGTTTTCATTTATTATAACTTTAGGATGTTCTCAGCTTATTTTAACGGGTTTTTATTATAACCGTTGCAATGAACTTTTTTAATTTTGGCCTACGGCGGATATTGAGAGAGAGAGAAGTGCTTTCATTTCCACCAATGACCAAAATTGATCAGCGTAGACAATTTTGGCAATGTCAGTCATTAAAAGTCGACTTAATTCGATGTGGCCTTGTGACAAAAAATTCTTCTTGATTTGAAGTAGTTTGTGAACAAAACCTAACGGTTAGTATGTTTGCTTCTTCTTTATCACATAGGGGAGAGATATCCAATGTTTTTTCGAAGATTTCGCTATTCAAAAGGAAATGGGTAGTCCTTCAAGAGCAATTTTATGCCATGAAAAGTATTTTCTCACTTAGCTGCTCGGAAAAAACTGTGTGTCATTTCCATGCCTCACAATAAACGGCGGACAGAAGTGCTCCAGCCAATGGTCTTCCTAAGTTTTTTGTTCCTAGATTATTTATTTTTTAACTAAAACCAATAGGTCTGTTTCTTTATTTTGTGCATAGAAAGAAATTCACAATCTGTCCTCTTTTAAGAAGTGGAGGTAAAATTCTCTGAGAAAGTGATATACTATATTTTGTGTTCACAAAGTAAAGAAACGACTCGAGCGAAATATGCACAGCAACGCTTGAAAAAAACTTGTGTTTGCCAGTTGTATTTGTTTTGGCTGTGCACGATTTCTGTCTACATAAATTTTGGTGCGAAATTTTTTGCTCTCTCGTGTGCATTCATTTCTGTGCTTAACTACTAAAAATCGCTGTGATGTATTAGAAGTGGACTGATTTTCGGTGCATTTCGTACTAATATTTACTAATTTTGACTTAATTTTGGACATAATTTAAATGATCAAGTTTTGAACATACCTGAAGATGACTTGCAAGCGTGTTTTTTTATTGTAGAATAATATTTTACCAAAGTAATGATCACTCAATCAGATACAATAGTTCAATTCAAATCTTCAGTGCCAGCACAGTGCCAGTACGAGCTTAAAATGGCGCTTGCTTGTAAAAATATTCCCTTCAATACTAAAAGTGCAGAGCTGACAAACGATGAACTTCGTTATCGCTTTATTGTTGGACATGTAGATTTTTAGGACATACTCTTATTAACTGAAATAAAGTAACTATGGGCGATCTCTTTCCTGAATTCATTTCCAAATCTGATAAATATCTGGGAATTGAAATTGAATACCTATAGTTTCGTGCTATATTACGACTGGTCGTAGGCATTTTGTAGCAATAATCACCCATGTGGCTTATGCTTTTGATTGAGCGATTAGTGATGAGACTCGTGTTTTTAGGAGTGAGAAAGAAACGGAATCTTCATTTCTATGCCAATGAAAGTCTACAGGTCTACACTTAATTTTCCAAGGACCTATCCGCAATCAGCTAACGAACTGGAATTTAGTGCAGAAAGAATTGTTGAGCCCGCTCTCTTCGAATTCAATGCTGGAACATTCAGCACCTTAAATAAAATAGGTTGAACGTTCATGATCAAGGATTTCTTTGTGTGTTTGGTGATGAACAACAGCTCGTTCTAAAAAGACGATAGAGCTCAATAACTCAAATAGCTACAGACACATATGTAGTTACGAACACTCTTAGCTGGCTTTTTCGAGCAATTGATACTTTCAGAACTTAGGGTTATACCAAGTTAAAGTTCATGTACAAAAGTCACGGACCGTAAAATTTTGAAAAACGATATACTGAGAGTATCTAAAAATCGAAGTTAAGAAGCCATTTTCTTTTCTTTTTTTAACCATGTGTGCGTTTTATATTCAAAAAGTGGTGATCAGAACAAATTTACAAAGCTAAAATTAAACAAAAACAATCAAAAAGTCTTGACAGCTTGATGCTTCTTAAATCAAATGTCCGGTTTAGGTTCCAGTCAGTATTAATTCGTCCTGGAAATTCATTTTTGAGGTCCAATAGGAAGTTCCTACACAAATTATGACCCCTTTGTTTAGAGAATGAGTCTCAAGACTCAAATAGTTAAACAAGGAGAGTGGTCCTTTTGCCCTATAAATGAATCCTAAAAAACCTTAAATGTTACTCGCACAGAAAGTGTGGTTAATTTTCATCCAGAGAACAAGTTTTAGAGAACCCAGACTTGGAAGTATGGTGTCAAAATTTAAGTCTAAATCTCTTAACTAGCCACAAAGTGTAGTCCCACTTCGAAGTGTAGTCCCAGAGGCGGCGCGGCGGCGTACCCAACGAGTGGATCATTAGTATGAAGCAAATAAGTGAGTGAGCTGTGATCTTTTGAAGATAATGTTGCTCGTAACGTCGGAAAAGGGAAGAAGAAACGAAAGAAGTGTAGTTCCGAAGAAAACCAATAAGTACTCGAAAACTGCTTAGTTTTTAGGAGTTTAGCATCAACCCTGTTTTAGATGAGAATATCAAGTAAAATGGCGCACACGTTTCCCTCCTAAACGCGAAAGAAAACGAAGACACATGCCTAGTGTTGTTTTCCAGATTTCCAACTTGAAAAAAAAAAAATGACAAAAACGATATAAAATTTTCTTCGTTTTTGTCCATCTGTAGATATGAGCATTGTCGGGTTTTACTTGAAGACTATGCAAGTTCTATTTGCCTGGTCATCATGGTGTGGCAAGAATTAAGAATGCTTTCGAACTTGCAAATCAAGCATAGGTATAAGACGTCTTTCTCAGGAAGGAACTAGGTATATTGGCGTTAGAGCCTGCAGGTTTCACCTCAAAGCGACGGGACGTTGGTGGTTGAATATGTCAAGGGAGCAACAATAAACGTCAATAATAAACAAACTAAACGAATTTTCACATCATAAATAAGACAACTGCTACTTCACTTGAAAAGCTTGCGATTAGCCCTGTTCACACTGTACAATTAGTTGGACAAACCAATGCTTGATAGTGTGAACTCTTCATACGACCGCTTGTCCAATTTGTTGGATGGTTTTCAAAAAATTTTGAAAATCTAGAAGTTGGATGGAGTGGAAGGGTATGTGACATAAAGTTGGACGACAAGCTTGATAGGTGTGAACGAAAACTACATCAGACCATCCAACTTGCATCAAACGAAGTCTGTCCAACTAATTGTACAGTGTGAACTGGGCTATTCAAGTGTTTTTGAAAAATAAAACAAAATAGCATCTTTAGTCCCAACACGGTTTCTTTTGTTTTTCTTGCTCATCTAAAATTTCATGCCTATTAAGTGCTGCCACTAATATGTCCTCCATGGTTGAAATTCAAATCAGAACTCTTCAGTTTGACAATTCGTTTGAAGAGTGTGAACGCTATGGGTATTTTTCCGTCAAACTTTCATTCAAAAAATTTGACAAACAAATTTGATAGTCTGAACGCCCCTTTTGGCAGCGTTATTAGATCATAGCACATCATAGGTCTGCTTTTATCTGAGTCGGAAATTGATATGTTTTCCTATTGCATATGCCATAGCCTCGGTAAAGTTGTGCATTCGAAATAACATTTCCTTTTTGAACCATTTAGTGCTGACTGGTAATTAAAGCCTAGAAAAACTACGCAACGACCATGAAATTAGTACCTAAACCGCCATAAACAAACAACTTTCATGAAATGCCTAATTATCACATTAAAACTCCATTGAATAAATAAACTCTGCATTCAAAACACAATATTTATCACCTAAACAGCTCTGCTGCAATTTCCTCCACATCCTTCCTCACACTCTCTACGAGTAAAGAGTATCTACCTTCTATATGTACCTATCTACCTACAGCTACAGTTATACTCGATTTCGGAAATGTTTCTCTCGTCGAAAACTTTATTGCAAAGAGCACATATTTAAATTGTCATCAGTTATCACATACAAATGAATAAACATGGCTGTGTGTTGTTGTATCCATAAATTATGATATTTGTCAGTTTTGACATTTTAAATTGTCACCTTTGTGTTCCAGTTTCTTGTATTGTTTTGCCGACACAATATTTTTATTACTTCGAGTTGAAAAGTAATGTGCTCTCCAATAACACTGCACCGGAAATGAAAAAAAAGCAAGAAAAAATATCGAAAAATAAGTCCAATAACATGAACTTGATCCAGAACCCCCATACCAGGACAATTATTATTGTGGAAAAATTGCCAAATTGGCTTTCCGTTCACGGTCCATTGTTTTATTAAAGCCGGGCTGTTATGTGAACACACATGTGTGGTGTAGTATGGAGCTAAAGGGGTAGCATAACATAATATTTTAATGTGACACTTACTGTATAGTTTAATGGTGCCATCCATTTCACCACGAGGATTTTTGGCGACACACTTATAGCTGCCGTAATCACTTTTTTGAACATTTGTTATTGTTAGCCGCATAGTTGCCTTGTATGACGGTACTCCGGGAAGGGTCTCTGTCCTATAAAAAACAGCAAAAGAAAAAGGATTGTGTAGGCAATAAAGCAATGGCATTGGCATATACACATCATGTATGTAGAGAGGGGGATGAGGAAAAGGCTTTATTTACTTGTACTTGGCCGATTCGGTGATCATTTGGTCATTCTCTCGAGTCCAGTAGTTGAGTGATGTTGGATTGGCTTCGATGAAGCATTCCAGAGTTATGTTGAAATACATCGGGACACCGACCAACTGATGTGGAATCCAGACCATTGGGGAAACTGCAAAGGTAAATTTGATTACATTTTGATTTGGATGGGCAGAGGGAATGGTTTTTCTTTTTATTTTTTATTTCAAAACAAGAACTTACAGTCCACACTAACTTTGATTCTTTTCGATACACTGGGTGGTACACCATTCGATGCTATACACAGATATGCACCCATATGAAGTCGAGAGATGCGTTCTAGCTCCAAAGCTTCTCCTTCCATGTCAATAACTGTTGGTGTATGAGAAAAAGGAAAAAGGAAAACAGATGTTTGAAATTTTCCTCAATTTAAACGAAATTTTGTCGGGTGATAGACATTTACCTTCGATGGATTTGTTTACAACAATTTTATTACCATCGTCTCGTTTCCATCGAATTGATGGCTCCGGGCTACCTTTTGCTTTGCAGCGTAATGTTACATTGTCACCCTCGCGTACAATGACATCGCTTGACGTTAAAGAATCGTCAATGTTTGGAGGAACTGTGGAGATAAAAAAAAGAATTTTCAAATCATTCGAGAGGAATTCTAGGAATACATTTTCATTGGAAGGGTTATCTCGACTCACACCAAAAAAGCTAAAGAACGCCCCTTAAATTGTGTTTAAGTTCTGGTCCTTAAAGGACATGAATACAGGTACATATTTGGGAAATTAAGTTCAAAAATGAAAAAATTAAAAAAAAAATAAAAAGAAAGGCGCATGAGGCTATAAAGTCCTTTTATTTGAACAGAGACTTATTTCAACATCATACATTTTGAAGTGAATAGGTATTTTTTAAATGGAATGGGTTTTATCTTCATATGAGATTCAAATGATGTTGACTTAGACTTAAGTTCGCCTGAACGTTAAGCTCTTGCTGTTAGTAACGGATAAAAATCAATCGAGAGGTGGAAGTACTTCGAAAGTGCTCAGCTAACTTAATGTTTAATAAGCTTTGTTTTTTCGTCTACGCAAAGTGATTTATAATTTTTTTTGCTAATGAATAGTTTATGGCAAATAGAGAAGTAAATTCTGTTCGCTTCGTATGAAGTTAGAAACCCGATGTAGTTTTTAAAGACTCAACGATAAAATTGATGCTTCAGAGTAAGGACAAATAAATAAATAGGGTGGCGAAACAGAGCGAGAAGCCCCTGGGCCTGGCGCATTTCTCACAACCATTCCTTGTGAGGGAATGGCCTCTCCAATGACCTACAATTGTCTGCCGGTTCCGAACGGCTAATTAATTGAGAAAGCGCTTTTCAGGCAATGAATTTACTATCGGAGGACTTGCCAATTCCTCGCGAAAGGCGATACGCGTGGAAAAACATTTTTGCCTCTGCTGGGACTTCGTACTAATTTGGCCGGAGTCTCCACCGAGCTTATCAACTAAATATTGATTATTTGACGACGAACTCAGAGGTATCATGTACTTTATGTCGGAATTTGGTTTCCGCCAACTTTATTTGAAGTTGGCAAAACAGTGCTTTCATTTTTGGGGTAATTACGATTGAATTCATGAATAAAAAACTTATTTTAGTGTTTTTGATCTCCAAATTGCTCGATTATCAGTAATCCGGCGAAATGAAAAATACCTAGCTCTGCAATAGGACTTTGTTTCAGAAAATTCCGCTGATTTCGTATGCAGTAGGGTTGTTTTCCTCAAGGACTTTCACTATCCTCTTCTTCCTTTTCCCGGTTTTACGATCATCGTGATCTCGAAGAGCTGTCATCTCTTCGAGATCTTCCTTTTAGGCTGCTTTACATTAGGCATTTACTCTTGGAGTACGCCACGTTGACCTCAGAAACTGTCGGCAATCCTTCCGGTTTTGGATTGTTCCATGTTTGGGTCCAACCAGATACAGATGTCGTTGCATTTGTCTGTAGCAGGAGTGTTTTAGTCTTTCACTATAAAATTGATTTCTTTGATCGTCGGTTTTCGGCGATGGTTTCATGAAATTCTACCCCGAAAAACATACAGCCAGACCTCGACTTGGCTGGTCAAGGAACTCCCAAAATATGATGCCTCAAAGCCAATGCTTGTTACCCAAAAGATAATGCCAGTGCTTTGTTGGATACAAGACCAGTTCATCTAACATTGTTCCTGAAGCTAACCTTCCAGGATCAATGATTAACAAGAAGTACTAACTGTGTAACTTTGTTGGAAACTTCACCATGATGGCTGCTGGAGCTATTGGCTACTTTGAAACTCTATTCGGCTTTCGACGACGTTTGGTCCCAGCACATGTCTAAAGGATGTCATGCGTAGCTTCCAAAAAACCTGTTACCTGTGTAAGAAGAAGACTTTCAGGAAGGCTGAAGAGAAATGGAACGATGATGTTCGCAAGAAAAGTATTGAGAATGACTTCAGGAAGATGATCCGTTACTGCAAGGCTATCTGGGTCATTGCTCATTCATAGATCCGCTTAATCAAGCAACGACAAGAGAAGGCTCACATTATGCGAAATCAATTGAACAGAGGTTCAATGAAAGATTGGGTTAAATGATTAAAGGTGGACTTGTAACAAGCCTTTTCAGTTTCAAAGGTCGTATGACAAGATGTAGTCATTGGGGATGCAATTGAATTATCAACTGTTGGCACATTGAAAAGCTGCCCCGCAAGACACACAAGCACAAGTTTCTGTGTCTAGCTCTTAGCAGCGAACACGCTCGCCAAACTTGATCTTAATCTCTTGCAGGGACTAGTTCTTGAGCCACTCGCTGTTCGTGAAATATTTTGTACTTCTACTGTTCTTTAGCTTCGATGTTCATTATGTAGGGTTATGCTCGCGAGCATTTTTGATATGAAACTACCATATGATCACCATAATTTGTGCATCTTTATTGCACATGCTTACAGTTTGAAGAATCAACAGAAGTGAAAGTTCGTGAAATTTGTTCGCGATCGGAGCTTGTCATTCAAGCCGTGTCTCTTTAACTATAGCAAATGCTGGTTAGAAGGGTTACCATCACCGTATCGTAGTCAACAAGAATGATTGACCGACAAGAGCATTTTTCCAATGCGTAGTTTTCTTGTTAACAAAAACTGTGTTGTGTTTGCCGGATGTTGCGTTTGATCCAAAAAACTTTCCATCACTATACGTAAATATTTGTTGGCCCACCCCAGACGCAAGCCTTTGGAGGCAATCAAACAAAAGAAAATCATGTTCATCTTTTCAAAACTGGGTCATGGTTGTTTCAATTCCGCCGCTGACAAGTTGGTATTAATAGGACCACTCAAGAAGGACCGTATGAAGGAAGAGTCCAATTTTAAGTATATAAAGAGAAATTTTTCAAGACACAACAAATTGGTTGCCAGTTTAGGGCGAACTCAGAGGCACCAAGACTTACAATGAGACTTTTTCTTAGAAAGTGAGTTATGACGAAGCAAAATTGTAAATTTTAAATTGATAGAACTTCGTAAATTTTGTTCAAGGGCTTCCACGATTGAAATTCGTTTACGCAAGTAATTTATGCCCAGTTTAATGTAATTTTTGAAGTGTCTTATTCCATTACTGTGCATTGTTTCAGAAAACAGCTCGCTTCGAATGATTGGGGCTAGGACTTCTTTATTAAAATTGGTTTTCTAGCAGCTTATTCTAGACCTCAGAAAACTAGGCATTGTTTACTATTGTCAAATTCCACTGTTAGACTTTTGAAATAGAACTTATCTACTTGAATTGAGCGCGTGAGCTGATGAATGCTTAGCGAAATGTGTTACGAAAATATTTAAGGCGAATTTTTTGCATGGTTAGGTTAGGTAGAATGGGTTGACGGTTGATCTTATTTCCGACACACTTAGATCAATGTAGATCCATTGTGATTCGCAGGAGTATTGTAACGTCCTAAAAACCTATGAGTTTATGGTTATGGTCAGTTTTTAACCATTTTTTTGCCTTAATGAAGTTCAACTGTTTCTTGGAGTATCTGATAATTCCTTTAGTTCATTGAATAAGTGTGGTACCCGTGGCGTGATGGTTAGCATGTCCACCTGCTAATCCAGAGGTTCGAGGTTCGAATCCCAGCAGAGGCAAAAATGTTTTTCCACTGGTATCCCCTTTCTCGAGGAATTGGCAAGCAAGTCCTACGTTAGTAAATTCACTGCCATGAAAAGCGCTTTCTCAAAAAGCCGTTCGGAACCGGCAGAAAATTGTAGGTGCCCTCCATTCCCTCACAAGGGATGGTTGTGAGAAATGCGCTAGGCCCAGGGGCTCCTCGCTCTGTTGCGCCACCCTATTTATTTTTTTTTATCATTGAATAAGTAATTGCCTAGACATTTTTTCCTGGTGTGGCAGATTGCTGGGCAGTGACAAAAGAAGTGAGTGGTATCCTCATGTTCATCTTGGTCATTGCATCCTCTACACAAGTCATCGGTGCAAAGACCCATTTTCTTTTTGTGATAGTCAAGTAGGTTGTGTCCTGTTATAATACTGATAAGCGATCGTAATAAAGGCCTATTCAA
Source organism: Melanostoma scalare (assembly GCA_949752695.1). NCBI lineage: Eukaryota > Metazoa > Arthropoda > Insecta > Diptera > Syrphidae > Melanostoma > Melanostoma scalare. The sequence continues at coordinate 46,145,687 of OX456984.1, forward strand.
GAATAGTCAGATCCGTTCTTATCGTATTTTGGCCATAGTTTCCTGGAAGTGACACAGGAATCTAGGCATTCCCGTCTTTCATTGGATTTTCGTGTTATTTTGTTACCAATGATCCGGTTAATTTCACAGGATGAGACCCTGATTGACTGATCAATTAGAGAAGGGTCAAGTGCTGCTCCTTTTCTCGCTAGTTCGTTCGCTTTTTCGTTTCCCGGTATGCCACTGTGACCGGGAACCCAGCAGAGTCTAACGTTATGCTGTGCGCCAAGAACTCTTAGCTCTTGACGACAGCAAGAAACAAGCAAGAGTGGCAGAAATCGCTTTTATTGCTGCTTGTCTATCAATAAAATATAATGGCATGTGATAGCGCCATCATGGCTTTTTATAAAAGCCTTATAAGATAGAAAACGGATATATTTAACTGTACATTTTAAGAAGGTACTGAAATTATACTACATACTTCTAAAAATACTTATTATCTCAATAGAAAACAGGTCATATATCGATGAAGCGAAAGAAGTTAATTTTATTCCACTATTTTTTTCTAAGAAAGTAAGTTCTGCTTATTTTTTAAGTACTCACGAGGGCTACTACGATAAAGAAAGTCGATTGACTAGTTTGTTCACGACTGCAAAGCCTTCAAGTTCTACAGTGGAAAATAGTTTCCAGAACATTACGTTCAGGCCTTGTGTGAGAAAATGGGATCTGCTGACCTCATTTGAAAGGTCTTAAGATTTTATCTGTTTTCCTTTTGTTAATTTCTTGCAATGTTCTTTAATTGATCTTATCACACATTTTTAAAACATGACTAATAAGCAGAAATATGAAACATATGAAAAACAATTACTTTTTTTAGTTGTTGTCAAAGCCCTTATCGTGAAAAATCAGTGAAAGCAAATCCTTAAAACCTAAAACTCATTTTTCCCTGGAACACTCTCTAATTCCCATTCGATTAAGAAGTCCCTTAATTTATGCCATTCTGCCGCCCGTGCAATAAATTACTATTCCCTCTGTTAAAAAAAAATAAAAAAAATACCATATGCACAGCACAAACATTAACCTTCCCGCTTCTGATGGTTAACTTAGTCTTTAAAAGTCCCCGCGAAAAATGGCTTTCAAAACAAAAAAATTCCATTTTAACACACGACATCTCCATATCCTTTGAAAGGACCTAAGCTGAATGTAAAAGAGGACTTTTCACTGAGATTTCATCCACAGAATTCCACTGTTGACCATGACGTTGTTGGTTAGTGCGTGTTGTTGGTCAGATCATGTCTAACTTCTGATTCGGTTGTCTTGAAAAAAGCCATGCGAAAGGATTTGCAAAAAAGGCAATTCCTGTGTTGACCATATGCGACATTCCCAAGCTGGAAAGCGCAACAACAAAAACGACAGATCGCATCATAGCAACGCAAACTGTTGCTGCGCAAAAGTTTTTATGTGTGAATTGTGCTCTAAAATGCATGCAGATGCAGAACCTTTCCATCTCCGGTTGTATTTTTTTTTTTTTTTTAAATCCTCACGATTCTCAGCTTTGAAATGAAGGCACAACAGCGCGCTAGCAGCATTTTTCACTTCACCCTTTGGCTGACCTGGTCCGTTTAAAAATTTGTGCTTACTTTTGTTCGAGGTGACTAATAAATTGCGACAGTAGTGGTAGTACACACACGACCAACGTACTCCTATGTCCTCATATTTTACCCCACACTTTGGCATTGGCATCGTTAGAAAAAAAAAAGAAGAGAAGGACATGTGCGGCAAGTCATTTGCAAAACTGAAGTGCAGGGTAAATTGAGGAATGCAGGAGTTGATGTTAGAGCCCGGTGTTGTGTGTTGGTTTTGTATAAACCATAACAAATGTGATTTGCCAGTGCCAGGACCTTCCGAAAAAAGGACGACTAATGGCTAGAGAAACTTAATTTGATTGTGAATTCGTGATTTAGGAAACAATTTCCATCGACCGGTCCAAAGGACAACTATAGAGAGCGACAACGCGCGTTCGTTTCACTTTACGGTTAAATGGGGGACAGAAGGACCTCACTATTTTATTGTCATCAGGATAATTGAATTTAATAAATTGCCTCATTATGTTGGAAATGAAATTAAAAATGTATAATGCCGAGCATGTTCACATGTGTGTGTGTGTGTGTACATGTGTGAGTGCTTCAGCCCTCTGAGGGCACATTATGCAGAGAATTATATGCAATTTTGGTGGAACACCGACCAGGAGTATGCCAAAGCAGAACTCAGAGGAGCAGTGGAAGCCTTCACGCTCATAGGCTGATTTAATGAGATTCATTGCTATTGTTTTTTGTGTATGCTTTTTTGCGGGATTTGCTAGTTTGGGTGTGTCTCGTCTCCCTCTTGAAAAGCTGCAAGTGTAAGTAGTTGTTGTTTATGTGTTTTTTTTTTTTGTATTTTTGTTTTTCGGAGAAAAACTTTCTCAACGGAGAAAATATGGGTTATGTCCTTTGTCTCCTGCTGTTTTTCAACTATAATAATGGCATTACTGCCGAAAAGTTAGACAACCGAGTTTGGTTGTTGTTTCTGTGTTGCTTTTTTTACGAGACACAAACCTTTACTTTTGTTGAAGAAAAAAAAAACCCCAATGCGACAGCAACCAAAGTTTTCACTTAGTGACTGTTTTTTATGAAATTGCTAACAACTCATGAATGTACAACTTAAAAAATTTCAAACATTTTTCCGCAAAAGAATTGGAATTGCGATGGAGAACGTGTATAAAATTGTACAATGGTTTCAAAGAACAGTTTTTGTTTTTCACACACTTCACAAAACTGTAGAAGTGATTTGAACTTATTGTTGTTGTTCTTAGCAGAATGGAATCTTAGCAATTTTTTCCAACTTGTACTTATCATTGATTTTTGAATGGGCACCGATGTGAACATTGTCACTGAAGTGAACCTTGTCACTGAAGTGAACCTTGTCACTGAAGTGAACCTTGTCACTGAAGTGAACCTTGTCACTGAAGTGAACCTTGTCATTGAAGTGAACCTTGTCACTGAAGTGAACCTTGTCACTGAAGTGAACCTTGTCACTGAAGTGAACCTTGTCACTGAAGTGAACCTTGTCACTGAAGTGAACCTTGTCACTGAAGTGAACCTTGTCACTGAAGTGAACCTTGTCACTGAAGTGAACCTTGTCACTGAAGTGAACCTTGTCACTGAAGTGAACCTTATCACTGAAGTGAACCTTGTCACTGAAGTGAACCTTGTCACTGAAGTGAACCTTGTCACTGAAGTGAACCTTGTCACTGAAGTGAACCTTGTCACTGAAGTGAACCTTGTCACTGAAGTGAACCTTGTCACTGAAGTGAACCTTGTCATTGAAGTGAACCTTGTCACTGAAGTGAACCTTGTCACTGAAGTGAACCTAGTCACTGAAGTGAACATTGTCACTGAAGTGAACATTGTCACTGAAGTGAACCTTGTCACTGAAGTGAACCTTGTCACTGAAGTGAACCTTGTCACTGAAGTGAACCTTGTCACTGAAGTGAACCTTATCACTGAAGTGAACCTTGTCACTGAAGTGAACCTTGTCACTGAAGTGAACCTTGTCACTGAAGTGAACCTTGTCACTGAAGTGAACCTTGTCACTGAAGTGAACCTTGTCATTGAAGTGAACCTTGTCACTGAAGTGAACCTTGTCACTGAAGTGAACCTTGTCACTGAAGTGAACCTTGTCACTGAAGTGAACCTTGTCACTGAAGTGAACATTGTCACTGAAGTGAACATTGTCACTGAAGTGAACCTTATCACTGAAGTGAACCTTGTCATTGAAGTGAACCTTGTCACTGAAGTGAACCTTGTCACTGAAGTGAACCTTGTCACTGAAGTGAACCTTGTCACTGAAGTGAACCTTGTCACTGAAGTGAACCTTGTCACTGAAGTGAACCTTATCACTGAAGTGAACCTTGTCACTGAAGTGAACCTTGTCACTGAAGTGAACCTTGTCACTGAAGTGAACCTTGTCACTGAAGTGAACCTTGTCACTGAAGTGAACCTTGTCACTGAAGTGAACCTTGTCACTGAAGTGAACCTTGTCACTGAAGTGAACCATATTTCTTGAGTTAGCATTTCTGTGTTTCTGAACTGGCAAAATAATTCAAGCCGTGTCACCGTGGTACAAATATTCCTACTACGTTAGATATTGGGCTCCTTTCAATTGAGATTGCAAGGACTTATAATCTAATACATTGTCTGTAGAATTATGCGTTCCATTGCATAAAAAGACTGTTTTTCAATCCGAAGGATGATTTCATTCTCTTTGCTCTCATACAATTCGATGTCAGTTTAATCGGTTTTGTTTGATTGCAATTGATTTCACAAAGTTGGCTAGGTTTCACTTGAGTCTTACCCTAAAAGTCATTTATTTTATGTTCTTGCACAGACTCATCCCAGGCGCGACGCCATTTACTGCCTTGTATCGAACTCAATCTTAATGGCGCCCAAATAAATACAATGAATTAGAGTAGTGACCAAGGGCTGGCATTCCACCTTCGAAAACTCTTATCAACTAGCAATAACGCACTCTTGTCGTGCTCCATAAACTAATCGTGTGATACTAAAGAGCCACTTTGTGCAAATCCACAACAAATATCAGATAAACCCGCGTCATCCTTGGTGTCGTCGTTTCTTGCTGCTCCTTAGTTTCCATAGATTTACACACACGTCAGCCGTCTATCCTTTAAGTACCACATTTAGGACTCTTCATATTGCTGATCGTATCAGCGAGGAAGCAGCAAATCGTTTCACTTTATCCCCGTTTGAACCTCAATTCTCCAAGATCATGGCCATTTAATGGCAAATCGATGACATTTCCTACGATAACCAATCATTTGGTGGTTGGTAGAAGGAGTTGGGGTTACGCAAGTTCAAGCAACCAGCAACCAAAGCACCACCCCTGCATGCGCCCACATCAAAAATTGCAAACACATATTTCTTTGAAGCTAATAGGAAACAGCAGCAAAGTATCGTTATCATTTAATTCCGTCAAAGAAAGTTTTATGGCGTGTCCTCCTTATGCTCTATAGCTCCTTGTGCCCTATTCCCTTTTGACATATTACACCAATCTACTAAACTACCATCTACCAGTCAACACAAAAAGAAAAAGAAAAAAACTGCCTTTGACACTTTCTTAACTTTGTCCATTTAATTAGGATTTACATTTTACCAAGGGTTGTGATATTGGTCAAGATGACGTACTCGATGCACGAGTGTGTACACAAAAGATGAGAGATAATGTCTTGGGATATCCTAAGCGTTAATAAAATGTAACGTTAAGGCAACATATTGTCAGCTAAGGAGTTTGGCTCTTATGTCGTCGTTATCGTGTTCGTCATTGGTATGGCATCCGTTCTGCGCGTTGCTTCGCAAAAGCGCACACACACACAGTTCTTGGGATAACTTTTGATTATAATCGAGAGTGGAATAACAAATGAGGAGCATCCTGCTGTTCAATATCTGTCGCTTCATGTGCTGAAGGATGTCCTCCTCAATTCTTCAAAATAAAGGTATGTCAATTTTGAGGGTGCATCTCGAAAGGGTTGCTAATGCTGTGTTTGGAGCGATATTTGCAGCACAACCAACCAACCAGCCAACCGATGCGATCCTTGTGTAGGTTAAATTTTCAAGAGAAGGATTGTAGCAAATCAAAGGATGCTGGAGAGGAAAGTTGAAATTCCTTTTTTGTTTTTGTTCATTTTCCCAATCGCATCGCATCGTCTGTCTGTCGCACTCGTCGTATATGAAAGTTAATGTTACTTCCAACAGGAGGTTCATGGGTGAGATGCAAAATAAAGAGTTCTTGTACATGGACATTGCATCGAATTGGTTTTCTTGAGGGAAATTGGAAATGCGAATGTCTTGTTTGCACTCATTTTTTTTGTGTCTTGGTTTTGAGTTTTCCTTTCAATTTTTGAATTATTCACGCTGTGGAAGTGAGGAATGATTGATTTAAGAGAACTTCCGAAGTGATGTAAGCCAAAAATAAGTGGATAACGAAGTTACTTATACAAGTTACTCACTTTTATTTTCTCTGCAACCTCAACGAGAAGTGAAAATTGGTTTCCTTCGTAACCAAAACATACGCTCTGTAGCAGATAGCTTATAAGTCTGTGCTGGAAATGTGAAACTGAATTGACTAGTTGGGTAAAGTAAAGTAAGGAAGTGTTTACCGAATTGGCAGCAAGTCTGATAGAAATATTTAAAAAGGAATGTTTAAAAATAAAACTCATGTCTGAGGGAAAAGCAGTGTACCTACTTATTACCCAATGAAGTGGTAAGGAGCTTAGTTTTCCCTTATAAAAAAGAGTTTAAGTTTTTGTTTGTGTATTTTTGTCTGTAAAAGAAAAAAATGGACTTCATAATGCAACCTCTGTTGATTGTAAGGAGAAAGGTTTTTTACCTTCACTTGAAAGTGGAAAAGAAATCGATTACATCAACACCGATCTTTCTATGATCTTGTACCTTTTAAACTCCAGGTGTAGATGGGATGTTTCCAGCATTATTACAAATGGGAAAATAAGTACTGGGCTGCAATAACAAGGTTACAGTCTACTGGGTGCCATCACATGTAGGAATCATAGGCAACGAACAGGCAGACTGGCAAAGACAGGAGCCGGATCACCACTCATAGGACCGGAACCTTTTTGTGGAGTAACAGAAATCCACATCAAGAAAGAAATCAAAAAGTCGGAGGAAGACAACAGAGCTAAACACTGGAATGACCTCCCCAAAATGCACCAAGCCAAACTTTTACTTGGCACCTTTAACACAAAACGTTACAAAGACGTAATAAAACTTAATAGAAACAATGTAAGAATGCTAGCCGGGTTCTTAACCGGATACTGCAGACTAAGAAAACACCTAAATGTACTAGGCATAGAGAGCGACGACCAATGCAGATATTGCAACGAACAGGAAGAGTCTCCTGACCACCTCTTAGGTGACTGCGAAGCTCTAATACACCAAAGGAAGAACTACCATGGACCTACTACTTAGAGGAGAGGGAGCTAAAACTCCTAAGCGTAACCCAGATACTAAGTTTCATGAGAGGAACTAATCTGGATGAAGTACTTTAAATTAAGGAATACCACTTAAGAAGTAGGGGGTACAATAGATTTAAACAGGTCGAGGTACAGTACAAAACCCCAATTATTCATTCATTCTATGGTCTTACTTAATCAAAGTTTTTTATTAAATGTGGGCTTTCCACCAAATTTCAATTAGAAAAACTCATCAAATTTATCTTATCGAGTTAGATTTCGAAACCTTCTTTGGATACAAGCTTTGGTGAACCACAGGAAAGTCATCTTAGACCTCTCCTCTACATTTGTGTTCATTTTTCTTCTTCTTCCTTCGGGCATCGTGATCTCTGAAAAGATCACAGCTCTCCCACTTATCTGCTTCCTACTAGTGATCCACCCTTTTGGTACCAAAAGCCGCGTTTGGCTAATAGAGCGCCGGCAAGCCTCCCGGTTTTGGATTGTTCAGTGTCTAAGGTCAAACAAATAAAAATAAATATAAATAGGGTGGCACAGCAGAGAGAGGAGCCCTGGTACGCATTTCTCATAACCATGCCTTGGTAGGAATGGAAGGGACCTAAAATTTTTTTCCGATTCCTAACGGCTAGTAAAGAAAGTGTTTTTCATGACATGAAAATACTATCGGAGGACTTTCCTGTTCTTCGAGAATTCGATACACGTGGATCACATTTTTACTTGCGATTATAGGTACTATAAGGCAAGTCTTGCAATCGTGCCGGAAAAAAATTTTGAGATAACAATTAAACATGACATTACGATCATAGAGAATACAAAAAAAGTGGGTCCTGCAATTCTGTCTGTCTGTCTGTCTGTCTGTGTGTCTGTCTGTCTGGATGTATATGATTCTACAGCCTGAACCGCTGGACCGATTTTCTTAAAATTTTGCAGTTAGGGTATGTGGGGTAGCCTACAGAGGGGTTTTTGGAATTGAGTCTCTAGGTCTTGAAATAACGGTACCTGCCATACAACCGATATGATAATACCTATTTTTCTCGAAAACGGCTCCAACGATTTCAATAAAATTTTGTGTGAAGGATTAATTTAGGATTGTTTTTCTTATGATGTAAGAAAAATTTTTGGAAAAGGCCTAAAAACGGTACCTCCCATAGTACCGTTTTTTTTACAACCGACTTTCTCGTTAATGGCTGACACGATCTTGACGAAATTTCGGATTTAAGAAGTCGTAAGCTGTTAAAGAAAGACTGCATATCAATATTTAAAAAAACTTAGTTTTGGAAATTTTTATAAATTTTTTTAAAAAATTTTGATTTTCGAAAGTTACTTCGAAACTATAACTTTGATTTTTTTCAAATTTTTTCTCAAAATAACTCCTGTTAAGATCTAAAACCTTGCATACTCGACTTTTAAAAAACAGTTTTAAAAAAAAAGTGAAAAATAAAAAACCGTTTTTTGGAAAAACTGCTCCAACGATTTTGATTAAATTTTCATCATTCATGTGTATTAGCGTTTGCAAAAGAATGGCGTTTTTAGATTTTTGCTTGAAAGCTTTGGAATATTTAATTTAATTTTTTCATTATTTTGCGTGATTTAATTCAATTTCCATAATTAATGTGTAGTTGGCAACCCTGTACCACAAAATATATTATGAAGAGCTAATACCAAAACCTTTAACTCAGCCTTTAGATTTTGATATCGTATTTAGAACACAATCGCAAGTTCGTGCGACCCAGTCGTGCCCATTTTTTTTTTTTGGTTTCGAACCTCAAGCCTCCAACGTAACAGGCATACATGTTAACCATTACGCCACTGACACCAATGTCAACCAAATGCAGATTATTTTTGCTTCTTTATGCGATCGTGTCCAAACGTTGTATGATATTGTCTTCATGACGGTGTTCTCTGAATCTCTGCTTTAAACATGACAATACCAAATGGGCCGGTAATGCTCTATTTTTTTCAAGATAGTAATTTTGACACGAATCTTAGCACACTACGTATATAATCAGGGTTTGTTACTCCTGCTGTCATTCGAAGTATCTTCATCTCAGTTGCCATCAGCTTAGTCTCATACTTTTTGTACATTGTCCAACATTGTGAACCGTAGTCGTCACACAACCGCGGTGTAGAGTCTACTTTTCAGATTAGGTGGCATTTTCTTATTACAGAAGATGGCGGAGTTTTTTCGCCAATTCATCCCCCTACGCTGACTTGACGGTTGTTATCTTCATCACAAGCTGTTTTTTATCATATGCCAGGAATCAACACTTTTCACATTTAAGAAGCACATTTCTATTCAAACAAAGTCTGGAATAAGCACTTCTGGAGCAGAAAACCAGCAACACTCTGTTTTTTAAACTAGTGCCTTTTACCCTCACTTCAAGTGCTTATGATGGCTCCATCGTGAACAAAGATTAGTTGATGTAGGTACGTTGGTGTTCTGTACTCTAGTCAAGCTCATCCCAATCATTCTTTCAAATTGAAAATACGTCGTAGATACACTCATGGTCATTGCTCTCAGCCTTCGATTTCAATCTCACTAATTAGCACCATGACCTTAATTAGCCTAGACCTAGTTATGCTTTACAAGTTGCCAATTTACTTCACATTCCGCTAAGTCTAATGGGAGAGAATTTTCGGATTATATTAAACCAACACTTCCTCAAAAACCTCATCACACAATTACAAAATACCCACCTCATAGCAAATTAAAACCCGACACAAATGCTCATGCACCCGGACTTAAGTCTTGCGGAAAACATATTTTCGTTGGCAACAATGCCAACAAATTACAAAACTTTGTCAAACTTTGTTCTTGCCTCTTTCTCCTGTTTTTATGGCGGGTAAAATGTTTTTAGTCCTTGTTTCCATTCAGCACACAGATGAAAACAACAAAAAAGAAACTGCATTTCAATATGGCTAATGCATGCACACATGACTGGAGTCACAACAGAAACCCAACCCAAATAGGACTTAAAAGGGTTGGAAAGTCATTGGCGAAAAATAAGGTAATCAAGTTACTGCCACCCCTTTAACACATTCCGGATATCATCTTCTCATCTAACAAAAAATAAAGGATAACAAACCGAAAAAATCCCCAAACCACTTTCAATTTAATTCGGAAGTTGTCCTTTGATTTTTGAGTGCCCCACCCATTAGTCCAATTTAGGGCTCAAAATGGAGATGACATTAGAACATTTTAGAGATAATCCTCCTGTTCCTTATTCTTTTCCACACACACATCTACACAAAGAGAAGAATAGGACGATGAAAAAAGGTAAACAAGAAATAAAACGTGTGTAATCGGTTTTATTAGAAAAGTTTTTTCTGCCAAACCAAACCAAAGTCGTGACGACAAACGGCAGACGGAAATGTTAGCCCCGAAACGAGTGTCCAAATGTTATTGCCCTATCCTTTGTGGTAAAGTTTTTCTTTTTTCCTCCCGATTTCAGCTGCTTTCGAGGCCCCAGCCAACGCTAGCGCCTGTTGTTTGATATTTTTTCTCGTCTTTTTTGTTTTTGTTGGAAAAACGTTTGAAATAAAACATTAATCACTCCTCGTTTGGTTTGGTATTTTGGTAAACTTTCATGTGACAGAAATCCGCAGTGTGTTCACTACCCTGAACATCCCTCAAACATGCTCCCTTAAAAGTCAATCTCCATTCTCTATAAAGGTACGTAATTCACTTTGAACTGTGTGTCGGTGCTTCAGAAAATGAAGTGCTTTAGCTTCCTGTTCACCCATTCACCCCTCGATAATATTGACTTTCAATCTCATACACACAAACACAACCCTCTCTATGCAGCATTTAGCATTATATTATTTGAACTTACCGACAACTTTGACAAAACCGTATTGCGTCTTTGCTGTCACTGTATTAATTTGACACATATACCGACCTCGGTCCTCCTCTTGGACATTATTGATATGCAGGAACCATGTTCGATGTTTGTCGTGCTTATCATGTGTCACACTAATTCGTGGATTACGTGTGATCACATGATTGTGTACGGTTAGGATTGCTGATTGTTCAAAATGCATCCACGCCACCTGAAAAGAAAGTATACATAAATATAAATGAATTGGACAAGAGTGGGTTAATAAAGTTTTGATGACTAATCTGTTATCTGTTTTCTGTCAATTAGGCGTGAATCAATTGGAAAAGGAAAATTTTCATTGTTATGGCTTTGTTTAAGAATAGTATACAAAGATGAAGTTTATGCTGCAATACGAGCTATCAAATAGCGAATAAATTATACATGAAGAATTCCAGAGTTGCCTAGTAGGTAGTCTTGTCGTTGGCAATCTGTCTGAGTTTGAAATTGAAAAGTCAATATATTTCCTATCAATACTGTTGAACTCTTCTTTTATTGTTCATCAACGGATAAGCTTTGAACCTCAGAGCCAAAAACACATCAAGTACCAACATTTTTATGTCGGTTCCGAATGGTTAAGTGAGAATGTTCCTCGGTAAAGATGATACCCGTATGCTTTTGTCGCTCGAACTTCAAACTCCCTGGTAACAAGGAGACATGGTAGCAATTACCTCAGACAATGCTGTCGTTAGTTGGACAAATCCAGGTTATGATTGTTCTTTTTATTGGTTCTTTGTTTTTCTGGCATTAGTAGTTTCAAAAACATTGGAATTGATATTGATTTTCCATACAAAACCTCAATGAGTTTTGAGTTGTCCAAAACAGATTCGTCACTGATATTGTGAGAATATATGTGAAACCGTTTCCTCTGTTTTGAAATCAATGCATTTACACAAATATCGCACTATTGGAAAAGTACTGAGAAAAGGAGGTGCACAACATAATTTTGATGACTGTGCATTACTAAAAGAGCGAGGTATTGAATAATTTAATAAGTTTGTTTTTGAAAAAGTATATCACTTCAGGTATTCTGTTTCGTCGCTTTTTTTGGCACAAGTAAATGGAATGAACTGACCGATTACCGGCAGAAGCGGCTGCAAAATAATTAAATCAAGGGCGCATTTCTCTCGCTCATACCCTGTGAGGAATGGAAGAGACTTTGAATTGTTTGCCTATTGAGAACGGCTAGTTGAGAAAGTGTTTTTTTATGTTAGTAGAATTAAAATTGTACTGCTTCCTCTCGAAAAGCGATACCCGTGAAAAACATTTTTTTTGTTGTTGATATTTCTGGGTTATCTTCATCCGTAACGGGTAGACTTGCTAACCATTTCGCCACGGGCGCAACAAACGGCTGTAAATCGTACTTACTCATATGGAAGAGCGACTATTGGAGTAAGAAGTACTAACTCACGGGGAGTTGAGAATGAAACTAGCTTCAAGAGGCTGATTCTCAGACCTGCTCAGATCATTTTAATCAAGTGTCGGCTCCATCAACTAAGCCTAAGAAAAAACCGCACAAACAAGCATTGCATTTCTGGATCCAACGACCAGACGACATCACTTACTTTTACGTGTTTGAAAGGTAGAAATGTAGCTCCCTGCTCCCTATCAATCGCAGGTTGGTGGAGGTGGTACATTTGCCTTTCGTTTTATCGACGCGTCGCGACGGTATAAAATATTGGTAATAAATGATTTATAGAAAACACAGCCACAATCTGTGAAGCTTAGCTTAATGCTACGAAGCAGCTACGAAGCAGCGCGGCTTAAAGCAAATAGAGTCAACGAAAGGAAAAAGAAAACTTCAGGACAAAAGAAATCTTGATAGGATGGAAAACCCAATGCAATGGAGGTCATATAGCAGTGAAAAAAAAAAATGCAATAAGCACCTTATAGCAGTGAAAAAAAAAATAAAAAATATGGTGGAGCAACAGAGCTCCCTTGCTTACCTCATTTTTCACAACCATGTCTTGTAAGGGAATGGAAGGGACCTAAAATTGTCTGCCGATTGCGAACGGCTAATCGAGAAAGCGCTTTTCATGGCAATGAATTTACCATCGGAGGATTTGCTAATTCCTCACGAAATGCTAACCAGTGGAAAACATTTTTTGGGTTCAGTTGGGACTCGAACGACGAATCTCCCGCGTAACAGGCAGACATGCTAATCATTATGCCAGGGGTACCACATTTTATAGCTGTTGGATAGCAGAAATGTTGAAAATATTACAGCTTGAAAAAAAAACATGGGTAGACCTATAAAAACTATCAGTATCACAAAGACTCAATGCTGTGAAGATCTTCCGGTGCAGCGATTAGATGAGAAAAACCATGAAAATATAACACCGCATGAAAAATCAGTTCTACAAAGAACTGAATTTTTCGAACAAAGTCTTTCAACATTACCGGACACCACAACAAATGGCCCCCAGACTATGCCTAACCTGGATGTTACTACTAAAAAAATTACCAGAAAATAAAGTGACATCAGTATGGGCCTTCTTCAACCCAGAATCGGATAAACTTATGACCCACTATCAGTTCTAAAGTAATAACGAATACTCATAATTAGTCAAAGCATTACGGCACGCACAGTGCCATCTTTGACACCTAAACGAGCAGACAAAAGAGAGCCAGGTTCTCCTTTCTAACAACAAAATCATTACCTACAAATCACCGCAATACTTAACAAAAACTAAATTATGAGCAATTTCAGCTTAGGATCCTTTGGTAAATAAGGACATCATACAGAACAACGAACCACTTCCGCTCTTTTGTAGTCATAATTTCACTCGACACTTGAGATGTGACGACAGAAACACTCTCATATGGCTCCATAACATTGTGACTTAAAAAGAAGCACTGTCCCCTCAAGTCGACCTTTAAGACATGAGGGAAGCCATGCAACTGGTCAGACCTGAAACGATCGCAATCATGTCGACCTTTTAGATAGAAAGGAAGTCATGCAACTGGTTAAACAAGAAACGACAAAATCTTCTTAAGATAAACTTCAGAGGTCTCAGAGGTCGCGTTGGTACCAGCTAATGCTAATTTTTTCGAACGAAGTTCTTTGTTGCACCTATTTGCTAAAGAACACGAAATAACCTTATCCTATATATCTTATATATAAAAAAGCTGGTAATGCGACCCTCCATTATGTTTTTGACCCTCCACAGGTTACATGAGCCCTTACTTTGACACTGTACCCATGGCTCTGAAGGTTGGTCATTGGAATATATGTTTTCGCATAACATACTTGGTACAGCCGCGTTTTCAGGAACCATATTTGTATACGAGTGACTCTTGCATTTGATGTGGCTCCTGGGACCATTATGCAGCCAATGTGAGGGGACCAAATTACAACTATTGCGAATATTTAAAGAAACGTACCAAATATAGTTATTAAAAATTTAATTTCATGTTAACCATTCAATTTCCGGAGAAGAACAGTTTAATGTATCCGATAATTGAACACAAAAGCCAAAACTTCCTATTTTTAAGCAACTATACACTCCCTCGAAGATTGCATCCACTTCCCTCTCTTTCTCTTGATCTATAAAAGGGTCATCGTACAAAACAACGTAATTCAAAATGGCGTCATCCATAATAGCATCATCCAAAATGGCGTCATTCAAAACGGTGTCATACATAACCATCTCTACTATCAGATGCAAGTCTAAGTACCCAATCGTCCTTTGGAATTTGATATAATTATTGATCTTCATTTTGATATTTTCTCTTTTTTATGCTCAATATAACCGCACTACAATCCAAAGTGGACTTGAGATTTAAAATTTTGAGTAGTTTGCTGTATACCATAGCCACAAAACGTCAAAGATACTGTTGCAGAAAGTCAAAGCTGAGGTGGTGACTGTTACGCAGGGTATCTATCGCAGCTATTAAAGCAGAGGGAACTGTCATCTGCATAGGTTTTTCCACCATTTTGTTACTTCGTTGTTATGTTTGGTATGAAAAGTATGCTATACAAAATGCCCACAACACAAAATTTGTCAGTTGCTCTGCTTTCTTGTGTCTGTCATATTCCTACTTTCTGCTATGAAATTAAAGCAAGTGGAGACACAGCGTTAATGACGCTATCGAAGAGCAATGAACTCCGTTAATTTTCGACAAAACAATGAAAATTCTCTGTGACAGAAAAAGTGCTATCTGTTGTTACTACTCTCCGAGAAAAGAGCAAGAGCACATAAATCTAACTCAACTAGAAAATTAAGAAGACAGCCTTTCAATTGATGAAAAACTAGACTTTAGACCAATTAAGGTCAGAAACAGGTGTCCCACAGGGTTGCATTTTGAGTCCCTTAGTTTTCTCGCTTTTTATCAATGACATTGAAGATAATATACCAGGTGATGTTGTTTTTGGTGATCTACTTATCAAGGTGCTCCTTTATGCGGATGATCTTGTTATTTTAACTGATAATCCTTTGACACTTCAACTCCAAATTAACAAGTTAAAACAATATTGTGATTTGTGGGACCTTAAAATAAATACTGAGAAGTCTAATGATATTTAGACACCAGAATCGTAATGCACGTAATGACCGTTCTTGGAACTTGAGTGGTTCAAATATAGAAGTAGTGAAGGACTTCAAATATCTAGGTTTCACAATAACACATAATCTGAATTTTCGAAGTCATGTAAGAGATAAATTGACTGCAGTAAAAGCAGCCATTAACTGTATGTGGTCAAATTTCTTCAATAACAAAGATATAGACACGGTTTCGAAGTTCAAAGTGTTTGATGCAACCGTTAAAAGCTGCCTTTGTTATGGAAATGAAGTATATGGCTACATGCAATTAGACGAAATTGAGATTGAGATATTTCTTCAAGCGTATCTTTAGACTCCCATCTAACACCCAATTATGCCATACACGTTGTTGAAAATTAAATACTATTTCCAAAATTAATTGAAAGTGGCATCACTCAGCTTATTTAAATGAATTATCATGTACATTAATAATTATGCATTTCTCTCTTTTTCTCTTTATTTATTATCTTATTTACAAATTAAAACTGTATTTTCTTAATGTATATAAAGCGATACGAAATATGAAATATGGACAGTGAACGAATTACTTTTGACCTCTTCTTTTGGGGATAAGAAAATAAACTTGTTATAAATTGGACATTTAATAGTTTTTTATTTTCCCGGACTTTTACAATTTTCTAAATGGTGCCGAAACCCGGGATTGTGTCGGAAAAACAGAATTAATAAGTTTATTTAAAGAAAGTTATTGTCGTGTAAATTTTAAATATCGAAATTTCTATCGCGTTCGATATCCAAAAATGGAACTGCAAACACGTGCTGGTTTTCGCAGTCAAATCACGAAGATTGTCAACGAAGCGACGGAATACCTTAGAAAAGATTCGAGCGGAATAAAAGATTTAACTGAGTTAGATCTTATCGAAGAAGACCTATCTTCTTATTTGCAGCGATTAATTACAGCAAACTCTAATTTAAATTCGGTAAATGTTGATATTCAAACTAAAAGGTTAGAAGACAAAAATCCCGAAAAAATTGCCGAATATGAAGATGCTGCAGCAGGCATGATTGCGCGGCTTCAAGTTCGTCTTGTTAAAATAAAACAACGTATCGACCCTTCTGCCCCCTGCGATAATACTCAACGTTCATCGACATCGAAAAATCAGTGCATCAAGCTGCCTAAACTGCAACTTAAAAGATTTTCTGGAGACTACCAGGAGTGGATTCCCTTCTGGGAAAATTTTCGATCTGCTGTGCATGAAAACGAATCGTTGTCGGGTGTCGAGAAGTTTAATTTCTTGCAATCGGTGCTAACAGGTAATGCGGCAAAAACTATTTTAGGTTTTACTCCCTCCGATGCGTGTTACGACGGAGCCATTTCGCTATTGCAAGAAGAATACGGGGATACGGAGAAACTGATCGATAGATTAATGCAGACACTTATGGGGTTACCAACTGTACATCGAAGAACCGATGCAGCAGCATTGAGACAGTTGTACAACACTGTTATGGCATGTAGCCGTTCACTCACCGCTTTAGGTATACCATCGTCTCATTATTATATAATGCTAAAGACAATTCTTTTAAAATGCATGCCAAATGAATTACGAATCGACTACCATCGTATTCACAAAGAACTAGCTTCTTCTGAAAAGGGAAAAGATACGGCTGATTTGTCAGATGATAGCAGTTCTACTCTGTCGTTCGACGGAGATAAACAGGTGAAAAATATCCTTCGATTTTTAAAGCAAGAAGTGGAATCAATTGAAAGGGCAACAGTCACAAGATCTAGCAGTAAACCACAGAGCAATCACTCTCAACCAACAACGGCCGCTGGTCTTCTCTTATCTGCTAAATCTTCTAATTGTTTCTTTTGTAAATCTGGTGAACATTCAACGAGAGACTGTGATTGCACTCTAACTGTAGACGAAAAGAAACAGATGCTTAAAAAAGATGGTAGGTGTTTTAGATGTACGCAAAAGGGTCACACTGTGAAATTTTGTAGAGTGAAAGGCTTAATATTCAAAAACTACAAGCGTATGCATTCTACTACCTTGTGTGGAGGAGAAGCATCGTCGAAGCCATATAACACAGAAAACGAAAGCAGTACATCAACTTTAATGACATCAACTAATTTGTTCTCATTAAATAATTCGAATAAATTATCTTCCAATGTTTTTTTGCAGACGGCACGAATTTTTCTTTGCTCACATCAGACAGCTAATCGTGATTTATTTGTTAGACTGATAATTGACGGTGGTAGTCAAAAGACTTACATCAGAGAAGACATCGCAAATAAATTAAAGTTACCCATCAATGGCTTCGTAAATATGAGCGTCATCCCCTTTGGTAGTACGGAAGCTCCAACCTTTGAGAAATTAAAGACGACAAAACTCACAATTAAAAGTCAATTTAATGCACGCGAGATAGAGATAGTTGCTGTGGTCGTACCTGAAATTTGTCTTGACACATTGCCGGCTCCTGAAAATTATTGTTCTCCGCAAATACAAGGGTTTTGCTTAGCCGACACCAATTTTGATGGTCATGACCAAATGGAAGGTTTGAGCGTTTTGATTGGAGCGGATTACTATTGGGAAATCGTCACAGGAAAGTACCATCGTTTGGACAAAAGACTGACGGCAGTAAATACATTATTTGGTTGGACTCTGCAAGGCCCTTATAACTCTACAGATAATTGCAATTCATTAATTAACAATGTTTCTACTTTTTCCAATTTTACTCTTTTAGAAAACATGTGGAACATGGAGTTGCTGGGTATTAAAAATGATGAATCTGAGATGAAAACATTTACTGCCGAGCTCCAAGCGAAATGCATCCGTAAAACATCGACGAGGTATGAGGCGATGCTACCCTGGAAACAAATTAGTTACCAGCTGGAGTCAAATAGAGAAATGGCGTTACGCAGACTTCACTCATTGACCCGACGACTATCAAGAGACACACAACAATTTTTGGATTACGATGCGGTTATGCGGGAGTTGATTTCATCTGGCTGTGCAGAACGAGTTCCCGATCAAGCGAATGGCTCAAATGTATATTACATGCCCCATTGTGCTGTATACCGTCCCGAGAAGTCCACAACTAAAATTCGTATCGTTTTTGATGCTTCTTCGCATGAGGCAGGTAAACTTTCCTTAAATGATTGTTTGTGGACGGGGTCCAATTTACTTCCAGATATATTAAAAATAATTCTGAATTTTCGCCTTGGAAAAATTGGACTCGTCGCTGACATCGAGAAGGCGTTTTTGCAAGTTGCCTTAGCTGATAAAGATCGTGACAGCCATCGTTTTTATTGGTTTTCTGAGGAAGTGCTTCCTTCTAGGGACTTACCACCTATTCAAGAATTTCGGATGACACGTGTAACATTTGGAGTTACATCTAGTCCATTTTTATTGTCAGCTACCATAGATTTACATCTTCAAGAAACATCAGATTGGTTTCCCAACACATGTTCTCGGCTACGAAATTCTTTTTATATGGACGATTTGGTCACCAGCGTCAACAGTAGAGCCGAAGCTGAATTGTTTTATCGGGAATCAATGCAAATTATGGATCGAGCCTGTATGAACCTCAGGAAATGGGTGTGCAATGATGATAGCGTTCGGGATTCTTTAAAAATAAAAAATGTGGACTGCATTCAAACAGTTTTGGGTGTAAGATGGAATATTTTGAGCGACGACCTTTCGCTTAATGTTAATCCAGAGGATCTCCAAAACATGACATCTGCTACTAAACGTAACGTTTTGAAAATAATTGCTCGAATTTACGACCCCTTAGGTTTTTTGAATCCAATTATAATTCGACTCAAGATTATTTTTCAGTGTTTATGGAGGCAGAAGTTAACATGGGATCAACCCATCGGAGATGAGTTTATCAAAGAATGGAGTACTTGCGTCAAGGATCTTGATCAAATTGGAGAGTTTTCGTTTCCAAGATGGTTGGGCGTAGAGGACAAATCGAAAAACACTGAAATGCATATATTTGCTGATGCAAGCCAAAAGGCCTTTGGAGTGGTAGCGTTTTTGAGGATTGGTGGTTCTGGAGATGAAGCTCAGGTGAGATTTGTATGTTCTAAAGTGCGCGTGGCTCCCTTAAAAGATACCAAGACGGATGACATTAGTTTGCCTAAGTTGGAACTGGCTGCTGCACTATTAGCCAAAATTATTATTTATGGACCGATTCCCAAATAGCTTTATACTGGATACAGGGAGACGTTCGGCGATGGAAGCCATTTGTGTTTAACCGTGTCAAAGAGATTCAACATCTTACTTCCAAATCGGATTGGAGGCATTGCTCGGGATCCGAAAACCCAGCAGATCTTGTTACAAGGGGGGTATCGTCTCACCAACTTGCTGCGTCATATCTGTGGAAAGAAGGACCTCCTTGGTTGAAATGTGATAAAGCTGAATGGCCTTCATCGAATCTACTGGTTGATCCTGAGAAGTCGATAGCATTGTTTGCGATGAGCGAAGAAACTGTGCTAACACCTCGCAACGAAATTCTGGGTCCCATTCTTGCATTTGAAAAAATAAGTTCATGGAGGAAGCTTTTAAGAGTTACCTGCTACATTTTTCGAACTATTGACATAATAATTTATAAAAATAAAACTGCAGCAAGATTTATTGGGGCTCTTGAAATCAAGAAAGCTGAAGATTACTGGTTGAAATTCATTCAAAACAAATATTTTAATGATGAAATCTTTTCTTTGCAGGTCGGAAAACAAGTTTCTAGTTCTTCGACCCTGCAGAACCTTAATCCGTTCCTGGATGATGCTGGTTTCCTTCGGTTAGCAAGCAGACTACAAGAACTTAATGAACCTGTTGATGTCGTGAATCCGTTGATTTTACCAAGAGGCGGTGCTTTGACCCGATTGATAGCTACGCACTTTCACACCCTTACTTTACATGGAGGTGTCAACACAGTCTTGGCGAGGATGCGTGAGAGATTTTGGTTGCCTGGTGGACGTCAGGTCATAAAACGCGTCATCGCGAATTGCCTAGTTTGCAAATGAATAAGAGGAAAACCTGGATCTCAACCTTTTGCTTCATTGCCGTTGGCAAGATTAGTTGCAAGCAAACCCTTTGAAGTAGTTGGAGTTGATTTTGCTGGACCGCTGTATACACCCGTCAACAATGGAGAAAGCTGATGGTTTTCGACCTAACTACGGAAAGGTGCTTGTTAGCTATAAGAAGATTTATAGCTCGAAGAGGTTCACCAAGCGTTATATATTCCGATAACGCAAAAACATTTAAAAAGGCAGCTATTGAAGTAAAAACAATTGGACAAATAATCAACAGTGAAATTTTTCATGGTTTTCTCAGCAATCGTGAGATAATCTGGCGATTTAGTGTGGAAAGAGCTCCTTGGTGGGGCGGATTTTGGGAACGAATGGTAAAAAGCGTTAAAGACATCCTAAAAGTAACTATATGGAAAGCAAAGGTGGACATTGACGAGCTTTACACTCTCTTGACGGAAGCTGAGCGAATAATCAATCTGAGACCGCTCACCTATATAAGTAGTGACCCGCTCGACCTTTCCCCGCTTACACCCGAAAGCTTTCTCAATGGTAGTTCTTTGGTGCCTATTGAAAATGACAGCAAAAATCAGATCCCTTCCTCGGAACTTCGGGCAAAATGGATTTCGAGAATCAAGTACACCTCACTTCTCTGGAAAAGATGGAAGACCGAGTATTTGGGCCTGCTACGTTCTGTTCATCATTCAAATAAAACTTTTTCTAAAGAAATTCGACCAGAAGATGTTGTTCTGGTTTACGATGCTGCAACTCCTAGAATACATTGGAAATTGGCTATCGTGGATGTCTGCTTTCCTGGACGTGACGGTAAAGTGAGAGCAGCTGAAGTACGCTTTGGTGATGGTAAGAAACTAAGACGAGCTATCCAACATTTGTACCCATTAGAGATTTGTGACCGCAATCTCGCGCGGGCGGAGGATGTTGAAAATTAAATACTATTTCCAAAATTAATTGAAAGTGGCATCACTCAGCTTATTTAAATGAATTATCATGTACATTAATAATTATGCATTTCTCTCTTTTTCTCTTTATTTATTATCTTATTTACAAATTAAAACTGTATTTTCTTAATGTATATAAAGCGATACGAAATATGAAATATGGACAGTGAACGAATTACTTTTGACCTCTTCTTTTGGGGATAAGAAAATAAACTTGTTATAAATTGGACATTTAATAGTTTTTTATTTTCCCGGACTTTTACAATTTTCTAAACACGTTGAGTCAGGACTACCACCATTTTTTTTAAAGAATTTTAAGGCGAATGCAGACAATATAATCAAAGTCATGAAAAGACCTAACAACAATTTGCAGAAAAAGATTCTCTTAACAGCGTTACGCTGCAAATACACACACACCTTTTAAAGATTGGCCGGAGTTGGCCTCAGAACATAACTTTCCTTTTGACGTTTTGTCTGGATAATCTAGATTCGTGGAGGAATGAACTTCACGATTGTATTTCGGTTGTAGATGACAACATAATATCAGACATTTCTCAATCGGGCAAGGGAGTCCGTATCTAGATCATTAATTATACAAAAAACTTAACTTCTCTTTGGGGGAAGCAAATTATTTTCGAACCGAATTCATTTCTAGGGAGATAAGTCTGATATTTAAGGTTCGCACGGAGATGCTTGAGCTTAACTACAGACCTCACAGAAGTGATATGAATCCTAATTGGATTGGTAACGTTTGCCCCAAAACACAAGCCCCAAACGAAAATCCCCAAACGCAAAATCCCCAAACGAAAATCCCCAACTCCCAAAATCCCCAAAGAGAGAATCTACAAACCCAATATCGCGATCATGCGATCGCATGATTCACTACTTGAATATATTTGTTTTGGGGATATTAGGTTTATGTATTACAGCAAATGTAATCCAAAAAATTAAAATTATAATGCTTGTAACGTTTATTAAAATAAAAATACATTTTCGAAATCATTAACAAAATAAATATTCATATACTGATAACATAACAGTAATAGTAACAAAATGAAATTTCTTTGAAAGTCTTTAATGAAACAAACACAAAAAAAATGAAAAAAAGTTTTTAAAATTGTCAATGCAAAAAATGGTTTCTAACTTTTTACAGTTATATATTATAATTTCGTTATCATTTATTAATTACAAAAACAACGAAAGAGAGAGATTTTTCGGAAAACTAAATGCACATAATTTATATGTACCTACACAGACTCTGGGGATTTGGAGATTTCGTGCGGATTTTGACAAAAAAGATTGTTTAGGTGTGGATTTCATCAATGTGCATTATCTCAATGGGGATATTAGCTAGGTGGATAAAAATTTTTGGGGATTTTGATCGATGGGGATTTTTTTTTTTGAGATTCTGTACGACACCCATCCTAATTGTATCCACACTATGCAACCTCAATCAAATTGAAAATGTTTTTCACTTCCTAGCGTTATGTCCAATCTTACAAGAGATCCGGCGATTCTACTTCAATAAGAGCTTCCTTTCGTTTGAGGATTGTGTTGCAGTTTCGAATGGTGAGAGTGGTTGGAAATTGCTTATCCGGTTTTTCTCTGAAGCTGTCGCATACAGAAATTCATTCATTGACATGTAATGCTCAATCTAATATAATTTTGTTTTAGCTAAACTAAAAGCCCGCTTCTCCGTTGATATTGATATTGAAAGTCTTTAATTGCTCTTCTATTTTTTATGTACCTATCTTAATATTTTTTTTGTTTTCTTAGTTTAAAAATAAATCTTTAGCGATATTACACTCAATACAATGATTAAAACTATGGACAAAAAATACAAAATAATATTCACTATCATTTTTATTTAATTTTTGATTTGCTTAGCAAAAAGCTCGTAATATTTGTTATTTACAAAATAGTAAAATTGTTCTATCTGGCATATTTAAAAATTGTCTTAATCTTTAATTATTTTCTAAATTGTAAAATTGTATTATATATATGTAAGTTTATATCTTCTCTCTCAATGTTAAAAGTTTAGATATAACCGGCAGACGGCTGAATAGCCATGCTTGTAAGTCTTTGAAATGTAATTAAGCTTGTACTTATTTGAAGAAAAAATAAAGAAAGAAAGAAGAAAAGAAAGTGCTCGGAAGAAAGTGTGTACCGCATAAACTCAAAACCACTGTTTTCTATTTCAGACAAGCTTGTATCGGGCAAGTTTATATCAGGTGTTCATTTAAATGAAGGAGTACTTCATTATACCGAAATAAAATTAGAGTTCTTAAAAGTTTCACCGGTCGCGAGTTTCAACTAATTCGAATGATAGTCGAACGTGACAACCTCTAGTGGATTTGTCAAATTCCCAATCAGTAGGGAAACGCCAGCATCTTGTTGCACCTAAATTGTACTAGATGGCGTTGTTAAGACATTAAAATATTGAAGGGACCAATATATAAAAAATATATGTATATAGGGTGTTTCGCATAAGATGCGACAAAGGCGTAGGATTATTAGGTTAAGTGTAGACAAAAAAAAATCGTATGAGAGGGGGTTTGTTTCCCTCTCATAGGCGGATCCACGGGGGGGGTTTTCGGGTCCGGACCCCCCCCCCCCAATCGGGAAAATAAAAGATGTTATTTGTAACATTTATCGGCTCCTAATGTAAAAAAAATTTCAAAATTCAAATTTCGTTATGGGACGGAAAAATATAGCATGAGCAAGACAAAAAAGTAAAAGAGAAGTAATATTGTTATTTAAAAAATTCAAGAACTTTATTGATCATTATTACATTTCATAAAAAACTGAAGAACATGCTACCTCAAACACTAGTAAATTTTCGAAGTTTTTTGAAAAATTTCGCTAGAATTTCGTCCACGGTAAATTCAATATGGGTATGGATATTTAAAGAAGCAAGACCATTTAGTCGTTTCTGTCCCATCGTATTTCTCAGGTAAGTTTTGATTCTCCTCAACGTCGAAAATGGTCTGGAGTTGCTGTAGTTACAGGTAGTACTGCCAACTGCCAAGACACGCAAAATATATCGACATTCTTGAACGACTTGCTATTGATAACCTGAAAAATATTGTCAGATTGATGTTTGCATATGTGTCTCGATCCGATAAAAGGGACTTACTTGGCAAAAAATCGGTTGTTGGATCATGATTGATTACACAAGTTCTTTTACTGAATATTCATGAAGCGCAATCAGAAATTGTAACATCGCTATTTTTTCACAAAATATAAATTCAGAGAAACGATTTTTTACATTGGTTTGAAAGGTACATCAACGCCTTTCAGAGCGTGCCGTGTAAGCTTTCACTTTTGCCTAAAAGGTGCCTTTTCTCGGATCGCGTCACATATAAACTTTTTTACATGTAAATTTTTGATCGAAAGATACTAACCAGTAAAGCATTAAGCGTATTTTGGATGTTCTGGCCGTGGATTCGTTGCCTCCACATCTCTTCTGACAGAAAATTTTCTTTCGATCAATCCGATATATCTTCGTAAAATGTGTAGAAGTCAGTGCATTTCTTTTCGATAAATTCTTGTTTAAGAAACAGTTGCCCGAAACTTTGGAAAATGGATTTGTGTTCCGAGAACCGACTTTTGAGTTGAGAAATGAACGTATCAAGAAACGGAATGTAGGAAGAAATTCTGTAGTAGTCTTCAATACTTTGTGCTTGAACGTTGCAACGATTTTTTTTGTTGATTGCAACGGCGGCGGCGGGCGTGGCAATTTCATTAACTGATTCCATAATGTGACAGGCGATTTGGAATTCAACAGTCGAAATCGCTGTCAAAAGATGCAATGCATTTTGCGAAGTATCTCGATATTTTCACGTTTTGATTTCTTCCAAAGATTCACTAACAGCCGGTTGCAATTCAACGAACGTTCCAACTACTTCATGAGACTGAGCCCACTTGGTAGGACAAACAGACTTCAACTTTTGTTTTTTTTTCTCACTTTGGTTTGTCATTTTTGAAATTTCTTGGTGTAGAACGTCTTGTCTTTTAGGCCAGTGACAAAAATGCTTCAATCGCTCCGATAGTTCCTAAGTCCCTGTCCATACGTGTTATGCCCATAACGTTATATCGGTCGTTTCTGGGCAAAAGGGGTGAGGAAGAAAGGGACTCGATGCGCAAAATGAAATCTGATTTATCTGCCTAAGCAGTACACTTTGCGTGTCCAGACGGGTTATGCTCATAACGTTATGCTTTTTTCAATACAATTTCCAACACAAAATGGAGAATTTGTGCGAGGAATCATAACAACGTCTGGACACTAGGTGTTATCAGCATAACGTTAACAGCATAACCCGTCTGGACAGGCACTAACGTATTTTTGATTCCTGACACTTCGCCCGCTGCATTGACTGCCAAACTAAAGCTATGTGCAGCGCAATGTACATAAATTGCCAGGGGGAAATACGATCTCAGATGAGCCTGTGCATGTGCACCAATGAATTGGACACTCATTGCCGGAGCTCCATCGAATCCTTGGCCATACATATATGAGCAATGGACGCCAACATCATTTAAAATTGTAAATAATTTCTGATTGAATCTGCTAAACCTCGTACCTATATATAAATAAAATTTTGAGTAATGGACCCCCCCCCCCCCCCCCCCATGCCCAAATCCTGGATCCGCCACTGTTCCCTCTGTTTATGTTTTGACCTTATTTTCTAAAAAAAATTTTAAAATAACCTACGCCACTTGCTACCACAAACACATGTTCTTGGAAATAAATACTTTGTCCTTTGATCAAGGTTTTAGTTCAAGTTACGAGGAATTTAGTAAACGTATTTTGAATTTTTTCAAGTCTCAAAGTCAAAAAAAAAAAAAAAATTAAATTATTTTTCTTCAAATCAAATTTTGCGTTAGGTCACTTTTTTTAATCATCAACGCTCTTATTTGTTCTTAGTCGAACACAGAAAACTGAACTTAAAAATCTTTCTAGTTTTTGAGAAATGAAAAAACTTAAAAGCACTTTTCTGCAGAAAGTTCATTTTTGTGGTGTTTTCCCTGATAGGACTTTATCCTCTGTTGATTATCGCTTTGTTTGACTTAACAAAGCTTTCATTAATCGAACAGGCTGTGCGGCGCTCCCTTCCTCTTTTGTTCTTTCGTTGTATTTCATTCTGACTAATTAAACACCTTAGGATATGAATATGAACATCCCAACATCTTGTAACGTAGTAGTTTTCAAGTGAGGTCCTGCATACAAATATTGTATTCCATTTTTCATAGATTTTATACTCAGTAAGATACATTGTTCTATTAAATAGAGCAAATATTAGTTCCTATCATAAATAAAAGAGGAAGTGGGTACGTATTATTCTACATATAAAGGAGAGGGTTCATTGAAGAAGAGAATATCTATGAAGTGACGGGATATCATCACTCCCCGCTGAATTCTGTTTATTTATTTATTTATTTCCCCTTTTCTTTTTTCTTAATATTTATTTGATTTTAGTCAATTTTTTCTATATCGTCAAATGTCATCGTCCCATCACGCTGTCGTCAACACCATCCATGTGACATGTGAAATTGATGATGGCATCCAAAACAACAGACGACATGTTGACAAAATGAATAAAAGTCAAACAGAACATCAACCAACATTCTTGCTTTCCATCTCCACACTCCTTCTCTCTTAAATAACAGGGATCCTATGCAGTAGTGTAGTCACATGTCATGTACGTGCTATGCCATATAATCCTTAATCGATTCATGGCGCTCGCTGTGTGTTAAAGGAACAAGGATATCCCGTCAAGTTCTAAACACTAAACACAACGCGAACGTATTCTTACCCCCAAACCCTCAACTCATTCTCTCTTCAGCGATTACATTAGAGTTTTCATAAAAAAAAGAAAAAAAAAAAAGAGAAAAAAAAACAATGTGAAATGACGGGGATGACGTTACGTCCCCCCTTATAAAGCTAAGTGATGTTATAGACTCACACAATGTCTCGTCCTTGCTATTCTATGAAAAAGTGTTAAGCATTAATTTTATAAGAATCTTCCTTTTTCTCTATGCATGGATCAAAGTCCGCCTCCTGTTTAAGTTTAATTTGGTAACGAACGAAAAAACACTCATCTGGACAAAGCAAAGAAACAGAGAAGAGAAGTAAAAAAAAAACACAGTTCCGTAAAAGATAGCGCAGCGCTTAACCATTTAAAGGACATTCACTTCGTTTTATTGTGTTGCTGTTTGTGAATAGTCTTTATAAGCCAGAAAATAAAATAGGGATCTTTGTCTGTCTGTCTGTCTTGTGTCTTGTCCTGGGTTTTTAGTTGAATTTTCTCGACGACTTTGTCGCATTAGAGAGAGATATGGGTGAGAAAGCTTATCGGACAGGACATCAAAGGAATCCTTTTCTTTTTTTGTGTGTTTGCTCGGAGATGTGTGTTTTGTCATTTTGTGTAGTGTAGGTGTGTGGTAATGGATTTTTTTTTTGTTTGCGGAAGGCAAATTCACAAGGAGGCAATGTTATTAATTTCAGCTGAAAGGATATATTTGGAAACTCTGCCTTCTTCTTCGAAGGGAGTAAGGTATCTAAATTAAATTGTTAAATGAGGAAAAGGAGTGGGAAATTGGATTTGTAGAGGCAATTTGCATTACGAACGGTTCTTAGGCCAAATGGATGTAATTTCGAATCAAATGAGTTAGGTAGGTGGGTTTTTTTTTTATTTTTGTTAAGCAGCAATCTTTAGGGGGATTGTGGAAAACAAACTTCTTCAAAATCACAATTAATTTTGAAGCAGTTAATTTTTCTTGTTCATTTAACTAAACTGCTTTTAAGGAAATATTCAAATTGATGTTGTATTCCACTTGTCTTGGACTGGGTTTGTAAAGTGGGAGTTTCTTCAATGGGATGAAAAGTGTTTTAAGTGGCTTCCATATTTCGTATGAACATGTAGGTAGTAGTCGATCAGTCATGTCTTTTGTCTTTGAAAGCTCTGGCACTATGATATTAGCTATCTGCAGGGGGCTTTCAGAATCAAACTAATTATGCGTAGAAGGTTCTTGTCCTGAAAACAACTGAGCACATCTGAATGAGAAATGTTGCAGTTTTAACCGGTGCAATGCAATAAGCCCCGCGGCAATTAGACCCGTGGGTCTTACTGCCCAAAAAATTGGAAATAACACCCACGGGCTTTGTTTCCACTTTGAAATGGCAATAAGACCCACCAAAGAAAAGAATTAAGGCCCATGTCTTTTATTGCCATTTTGAAGCAGAATTTATATGAGTCTGATGCACATGGGATCTTAAAATTAGTTTTCCTTCTTAGAACGGATTAAGAACATAGCGGATGCGCTAAATGCATACATTCTAGTTTCTTTTTATTTGAAGAAAACAACATTTTGAGGTACCGAAAAACAAAGCTCCAAAATTTGGAAACTTATTTCAACTTTTCATGGATATGAATTCATAGCTCACGTTGTCTTCCACTTCGTGACATAGGAGGATGGATGCCCAGTCCACTTTCTTATGCGCACATAATAACTTAATCTACTTTCTTAATGTTTGTTTAGTTACATTCTTCTGTTCTGTTCGTGTGAATTTTTTATGTTCCCAAACCCCAAACCCGTACTACCCGAAGGGAAATTTCGTTAGCTTCGATTCACTTTTTACTCACGGATAGAATAACGAAGCTGAAAGCAAAGCGGAAAAAATTTTCTCAAGAGAGTATGGATGTGTGGTGTAAAAATAAAAATTCGCGCGAATTTTTATTTTTACACCACACATCCATACTCCCTTGAGAAAATTTTTTCCACTTCGCTTTCAGCTTCATTATTCTATCCGTGAGTAAAAAGCAAAGCGAACAAAATTTGCCTCCGTGTTATACGTGCTTGCGGTTGAACTTAAGAAATTCACTCGAATTGACCGCACTAAACACATAGTATGATTCATAGTTCCAAAGATATTTCTTATGTACGTGTGTTCCTCTTCGGTATGTCATAATCCACAATCAGAGCATGGACTTATGTCTAGTGGAGTTAAGTCCCTGTTCCAGTTTATTCACATTGAAAATAAGTTTAAGTGCAAACGAAATGGCATTTGAGTTCGCCGAAAAGGGAACTAAGGTCCGCGGTTCTTACTGCCATTTCATCATGGAAATAACACCCGTGGGCCTTACTTCCAAAACAAAGAGGAAATAAGACCCGCGGGTCTTAATGCCGCGGGCCTTATTGCACTGCACCGTTTTAACCATGTGATTGACGTGGAGGGTCATAACGATAACGACCTATCGAACTCTATTCCGAGTTAAACCGTGAAAACCATTCTTTTAGCCAATAAGTATTTCTACTCCATAGAAGTTTACGTGGTACTTTGTACTATACATGGTACACAGGGTGGCGCAACAGAACCGGGAACCCCAGGGCCCAGAGCTTTTCCCACAACCATACCTCGTGAGGTAATGGTATCTAGGTATATGATGTCAAATGACAAACATATATTTCAATGTTGAGAGTTTAACTGGGAGTGTTGCGCTATTCAATAAAAGACTCAAAGCTGTTCAAGTATCATCTCCTCAAACAACCTAAGGATTTAATTCAACCCATATTTCCATATAGGAAAACAGTTCTGGGTGAAATTGTTTATAGTAATCTTTCACTGATAACGCCTTATAAGACGAGGTCTTTCCCTTCCTAAATTTCCCTCGAGTGTGCCATCGTTGGTGTCTGCATTCGATCATCTACATATCTTGGCCATCGTAATCTCGTCATGTGTAATAGCGTAATATTTACGCTCATATAGTTCTTCGTTCCTCTATTGCAACTTCACAACAGTTCTTACAAACGGGATCATAAATCGCTTAAAGTAACCAAATTTTCGAGCACTTTTTCCACTAAATCAAGTCGTATATCATGAATGGCACGTTAAATATTGACTTGTAAAGCTTGAAGAGAATCCGGTTTATTTTGAAAGGCCAATGACTTCAAATAACCCTACAAGAAATAGTCTAATGGTGTTAAATCACTACTTCTTGGAGGCCATTCAATATCACCATTTCTTGAAATAATCGAATCTCTAAATTTTTCTCGCAATAATTCAATTGTTGCATTTGCTGTGTGACATGTAGCCCCGTCTTGTTGAAAATCAATTTCTTCCAATTTCGCCCATATAAAGTTGGTTATCATCGGTCTTTACCGCTCTCCATTGACAGTGATGGTGCTACCAACTTCATTTTGAAAGAAGTACGGACCGATGATTCCACCAGCCCAAAAACCACACCAAAGACCAAACTGTCAATTTAGGTGAATTTAATGGTTTTTTGTGAATATTTTGTGGATTTTCATAGCCAGTTTTGCTTTTTTACAGCCCCAGTCAAATGAAAGTATGCCTCATTGAAAAAGATGATTTGAAAAAAAAATATCGTTATCGATTTCAAGTTGTTCCAAGGGAAAATCAGAAAGTTCACGACGTTTACGGTGGTCCAATGGTGAAATTTTAAACACTTCTGAATGCAATAAAAAACAAATGACAGATCATGACATAATACAAATGGCCGAAACGCCACTGCAAAATCATATCATACCTATTGGAAACCCTTTAGTTTTCTTTCGAAGCGATAGAAGATTTTCTCGTTAGCTTTGCTCAAATCTCACAATTCTGCGCCGTAAAGCAGGGCTGGGTCGATAGGGGTCTTATAAAAAATTGCCTTGTCTTTGGAAAGATTATTTCTGCTTTCTTAAACCAAACGATTGGCAAGAGTAATTTTGAGCTTGATCTCCGCGCTGATGTTATTGTAAAGTGGAGTTCAGGTAGACGAAGTCCTGGAAAGTCATGACTGTCTATTGTGACGTTTAGTACAATTCGTCGGTATTCAATGTTGTTATTTCGTGACAGGATGTACCTCGTTCTAACCCCGTTCACCTATTCTTGCCTCTTTTCTTTCCAATCCTCATTAACCCACCCACGAAATCCAACTTTATTCTTCCCATTGCTTTAATATCGTCTGCGTAGGTTAGTTAAGGTTTAAATGGCTGTCAGGAAACTAAGACTAACACACTTAGACTTTTATTTTCTTAAGACTTTTTCCGTTGTGATACTAACCGTCTGCTTGAGCGAATAATAAAAATGAGGTTATGAATGGTGCACAGTGGTTAAGTTGATAGTACCCAAGGCAAGGGTTCGAATTTAGCCATCTAGTGTGCTACAAAAAATTGAAAATGGCTATCCTGTTAGTTCAATAGACTGGCAATGGGTCTGATAGTTTCAACTTAGTACAAGCAAACTCTATTTTTTATAAAAGAAAGTTATACGTTCAGGAACCCGTTCAAGTACGAGGTGTGTTCAAAAAGTAACGAGAATTTTTGAATTTCGCGGGTTTGGAGAGTCCGCCTGTATAAATTTTTTTTTATTATGTTGGTACACATGCCCCTGAAGTACGATAAACGCTAACGTTAGACGTGTTTTTCGAGCTGGGCGATTTTCGCTGTGAAAAAAAAATGGATCAAAGAGTTTATAGAGTTTTATGTCGAATTTTAAACTTGAGAACTAAGAAATTAAAAAGGCGTACAACGTGGTTGGTGGTCAGTCTACGAGCGAGGTTACATTATAAAATAAATACTTATAAAATAAAAGCGTACACTAAGAACTAAAATTATACATTTTGATCTTTAAGGTTTAGTTACACGAACTGCTCTGAACTGTTCCGAGCTCCTACAAGTTTGTATTAAATTTTGGGTTTCGACATCATATCCCTAAACCAATGTTTCGACACCTGTTATAACACGTTTAAGTAGTTCTGCATCGTTATTAACTTCATTTTGCGACTTCTGAGCAACTTCCATTTGCCGCTGTTTTTGTTCGAAATTCAACAATTTTGGAATGAATTTTGCTGCCACACGTTTCATACCCAAAACATCCGGAAAAATTTCATGACATGAACCAACTGATATGCCAACATCATCAGCGACTTCTCTGATTGTGATTCGGCGATCGTTCATAACAATTTTTTTCACTTTTTTCATCGGTTGTTGATGTGCTTGGGCGTCCGGGTCGTTCGTCATCTTCAACGTTTTCGCGGCCATCTTGGAAACGCTTATACCACTCTTAAATCCTTGCTTTACTCATAGCAGACTCACCATATGCCTTTGTTAACATTTTACAAACTTCACTACACTTTATTTCATTTTTTACGCAAAATTTAATACAAATTCTTTGATCCATTTTTTTTCAAAAACGAAAATCGCCGAGCTCGAAAAGCACGTCTAACGTTAGCGGCTGCCAATTCAAAATTAAGCAATGAATAATGCTGAAAATTTTATACAAGCGGACTCTCCAAACCCGGAAAATTTAAAAATTCTCGTTACTTTTTAAACACACCTCGTGTGGTTTTAAAAAAAAGCATGACAGTGTGTAGCCTTGTCGAAATCCTTTTTGAAACACTACAAGCCTCGTGAATTCTTAGCCGATTTTACATAGAGAAATGTTCGTTCTAGCAAACCTTACTTTTCTGTATTGTAGGGATGGTTAAACTAGAGATAGCCATCGTAATTTTTTATAGATTGTCATAGACGCCGTAGAAATCGAATGTAAGGCGATGCATATCGATACAATTCTCTGGTTTTTTCCGAGAAGTTTTTATCGAGTTTGGAATTTCCTCGCTTAAACCGTTTTGAATAAAACCTTTAAAATTGTTGAATCAAAGTCTTAGACCTTCTTGTAAAGGGGGCTTATTCACTTTAGATTTAGCGCCAATGTAAGAGTCTCTCTTTTTTACGGTAGATAGTATCTACGACTCTTCACCGAGGATGGTTCATATCAGCATATCGTGCAGATCAGTTAGTGCATTATTTTTTCAAGCTAACTTCTAGCTGATTTTAAAGTCTCGATATCAATTTCTCGATTAAAGCCATGTATTGAAATACAAATGTATCGTTTCGTTAACACTTGTACATGTGCCTTAACATGGTTTCCTAGCAGGTAGGTCAACTACGACCAATCTAGTGGATTTTGTTTTCCATACCTTGTACCTTAGAGAAAGGAAATGAAGTTGATGTTATTGCTACTGATTTTAGTAAAGCATTCGACAAAATGTCACATAAAATCATCCTTTTCAAACTAAAAATCCTAGGCTTTCCCCACTTCTTATTTCTTGGGTTAGTACCTATTTAACTCAAAGAAAATATGTAGTCTGCTTCAGATCATCTCTCTCTGATCCCTTCATAGCACCTTCTGGTGTCCCTCAAGGCAGCCATCTTGATATTTTATATTTTATTTTATTTGTAACGTTTTGATATACGCGGATGATATGAAAATATTTAGAAGCATTCTATCCCCCGTTCTTGTATCTTACAAGAAAATCTAGACATTTTCTCAGTTTGGTGTCACAAAAATAAGTTAGAACTCAACGTTAGTAAATGCCACGCTATAACTTTTTCCCGCAAACTTCTACCCCCGCCCCCTCGGTGCTATTATCTACAAAGTGAACGAATACACGTTGTTTCTTATGCTCGTGACTTAGGTGTCATTTGCGATAAAGAGCTCAACTTTCACTCCCACATTGAACTTGTTATAAAAAAAGCAAACAGCATGCTCGGCTTTATGAAACGTTGGTAGAAAAAATTTTCCGATCCGTATATTCTCAAATCCCTGTACGTTACTTTCGTTAGGCCAATCCTTGAATATGCCTCCCAAGTGTGGTCACCTTATCAAATAACACATGCTAAATGCCTCGA
This sequence comes from Melanostoma scalare, assembly GCA_949752695.1. NCBI lineage: Eukaryota > Metazoa > Arthropoda > Insecta > Diptera > Syrphidae > Melanostoma > Melanostoma scalare. Next base: position 46,179,772 of record OX456984.1, read on the forward strand.
AGCTGTCCAACGTAGATTTCTCCTTTACGCTTTACGCAAACTTCCCTGGGAAGATAGATACCACTTGCCTCCATATGCTGATCGTCTGCAACCTATTGATCTTCAGTCTCTTCAAAAGAGACGCGAGATCTCAGATATCGTATTTGTTCAAAATCTTTTGACAGTTCCCCCTTTCCGAATTCCCTATCACCGTACGAACTATAGTTTCTACAACCCTATGTCACCTATGTTACGTAATGTCAATGATTCCTTTAATCTGTTCGATTTCCATACCTCAAAATCAACCCTCCGTAAATCTCTTGCTTCTTACTCACAATGAATTGAACACTCCTGATTTCATTTTGTTTTTGAATATATTTTTTATTTTAGATTTAAGTTTTGCTTGTACTAAGTGTAAATAAATAAAAAAAAAAAATTAAGAAGCTAGTTGCAGGTGTTGACTTGTAGTTTTAGCCTACCCTTTTTTATAGAAAAAAATTATTGGTGTATCATATCACACATATCAAATTCCCGAGTTCTTTCCTAGATGTACGACAATGTACGATCATTTGTTCTATTGGGACCTTTTTAATCTAAAACCTGGTTGAAAACCACCTAAGATTTCCAACCTTCACATACTACACGAGCCGAGATCACTTAAGCGAGTTTCAGGAGCCTTATTCCTTAAATATAGGCGCAGTTGTGACTGTCGCACTTTTTTTCAAAATCGAGGTAGCTAAACTGAGGTTCAATTCACTGGCCATGCTTTATTTTCAACTTATAAATATTGTGCAGATCAGCTGGTGCTTTCTTTTCCAGCTAAATGAAAATCTCGACTTCAAGAGGATCTATACTTGCAGTTTTAATTGTTTGAAGCTTGCATTATGACAAATTTATCGTTTCTCTCAGGTCGGGAGGGCTTCATTCTTGTTCATCGTCCAAGTTGAGTGGGACTTTCTGTCCAACATCCGGATCTATGTCATCATCTCCTTTAATAAGTCTGCTGAATTTTCTCCCCAGATCACTTCAAGTGACTATTTTGACAATTGGTTGTTCCTCCTAAGTTCGAGGTTTGTACTTAAGCATGATAATTGTTGGTCTCTGATCTTTCATTTGACAAATGTAAGGCGCCTTCTGGCTGATCTGTAGTGCAAAGCAAAGAACTTGGAGGGGTCGTTATCTATCCCGAAAATCTTTCATAATTTTCCTAAACTTGTTATAGGTTATAATGTATCTGACTTTGCCTTTTTTGCTTTTCGGAGTTTGAAATTGCCCCCTCCAATTCCTCCACTGCGACATTGAATAATTTCTGTATGCTATCAGAAAGTGCCGTCGAGGAAACCCCTTATTGGAAAACCCGTCACAACAACTATGCTGGATTTTGACGATCCGCGCCTTTTCAAATGAACCGCGGCAAATGAACTGCCTGATCAATTCTTCCTTTTTGAGCTGGGTCATTGTTTATAAAGGCAAGTTCTTTGGTCTTGAAAAGCGAGGCTTGAATCAGCAGTCGAAGAAAAAAATGTCTCTATAGCTCCCTTCCATACTTTTGCTTCTTTGCTTTTTTCAAGGCTTACCTGATTTTAACCATGTTTTGAGAATCTATTTTTTAACCTATTACTACATAAGGTTTACAACACTATTCCGAGGTTTAATTGATTGTTGGCAATGTGACTTTAAAACACCTTAAGTCAGCGGTCTCTATCTTAACAAATTTGTTGTTAAGAGTACTTTGTGTTTAGGGCTTTGCTTACTGCCATCTTTGTCGTCAAATCATCGGTCTTCAACCTGAAGATTACACCACACAGTTCGTGCGATGAGGCACCAAACCCGTAGCGTAATATTTTTTTTAATGAATTTTTTTTCTCTAGAATTCAGCACGCCTCTCCACAAACAATATTCTTCCTTATCATCTTTCTTCCGGCGGGTACCTATAATGAATGCAAAAACACAAATCACCCGATAAAAATCAATTTCCCGACATGCATCCCACTCAAACGCAAATCACAAAGCAAAACCATCCATACTCTTCCATAATTTCAAATGCGTGAGCACGTCGCAAACATGTCCTCCGGGAGTTGATTTGGCTGATTAGTCGTGGGGTTTTACTTGTTTTCATCTTCAAATATTTGCATTACATTCCACCTTTTAGGCAACACAAAAAAAAAATTACTCTAGGGTGGCTGACGGGGGAGGAGAACAATTCAAGATAAGAACCACAAAAACAACATATTGAGACAAGTCCTTGTGATTTGAAAATCATCCCCTCTACGCCTTCCTTAAGTGAGGAAATTATGATCCTGTGACATGGAGACCACATTTTAAACCCACAAACAGATGTTGTTTTCTCTATTTTTTTTAAAGAAGAAAATACAGCTAAGCAGTCCGTTCCAAATTAGGGCGCAAGGTTTCTTTTTTAAATGCATCGCACTTGCCTTAAGCCGTCAGCTAGGATTTTTTTTTTGTTAATATCATGTCCCCTTTAAAACATGAAAAGAAAGAGTATGAAGCCTGATGACGATGTTAATGGTGATGCCCATCGTCAAATTTAAGCGCCATTTTACAGCTTTAATTATCCTCTTCAAAGGAGGGAGACCGACAGAAAGAAAGGGATGTAAAGAGTAAAAGAGAAATAAACTTAGAGGACCTTGTTGCAACCAGTGTTGCCACAAGACTTTCAAAAGTTAAATCATTTAAAAATGAAAACTGTAACCTTTTGATTCCATCAGGTTGCTATGTTGGTGGAAATGAAGAATATGTTTGTCTTGTTGTGAGTTCCTTTTTCGAACTGCCCCTTACCATGGAAAGGGGGAGTTAGAAACATTGCAAAGTAAAATCATATTCAAAATGTTTGATAAGATAAAGGGCTACAAAGGAGTGAAAAACAATTTTTTGTTTCACTATTGGACCAATCGACATTGCAACAAAAAATAAATTTCACAAGAAAGTGAAAAAGTCTTGTAACATTGTGGCAACGCTGGCTTGCAACGGATGGCGAGGCACTTAATTTTTTTTCGTACTGGTCATCAAAACGAGAAGGGAAGAGAGTGAGAAAACAGGGAAAAGGATAATTCCCCAATTACACGGATGAAAAAGTAAACTTACACCGTTTCAAGAGGGAGGTACCGCTGCAATGCTGCTGACGACGAAAATCTCATCTGGTTGGCCTAATTAATTTCATTAAAACCATTTTGCCCTGTTGAGACGACAACGACAACGACCGACGACTACGACGAGAGATATCCTGTCGCAATAAGGCGAATAGATAAAAAAAAAAACAAATTTCACACACAGGATGCCGTCTTTTTTATATGCACGTTTTCGTTTCTAGGCATTTGAGCATCACAAATGCGATTTGTGGTGAGTGGGGCGGCAGGTACACGACACTAAAATGTGGAAATTGACACAGAATGGCATGAATAGAGGAGCCGACGATTAAATTTTGAGCAATTCCATGAGGAGTCACAATTAAATTTGAGATGAAAGAAGACCTACAGGTACTTACTTGTCTGGGGAAAAGTGGGAACTGTGTAAAGCTGACGACCCACAAAGAACGAGTAAGGCTTTGTCTGGTTTAGCAGCGTTGAAAAGTGTGTGTTTGTTGTTGGAGGAGGGCGGACGACTCCATAAGGTAAAAAAATATTATAGATGTTGAACTCTGTATAGGGCTCTGCAAAAAATGTCTTTGGTGTTTTATTACTTCCCACAAGTAATGCCTCGTATAGAATTTGTGTAAAGCAAACTCATGAAAGCAAAGCATTTTCAATGCAAAATTTTCTGTAAAAGCTTGTTGAAGGTTTTTAAAACGTGTTACACAAGGTCTCTTCGATGATTCTTTAATTGAACTGTATTGCTCTATATAAGAGATTTTTAAAGGCTCACAACCGTCACAACTTCATGACTAGTTAGTGAATCCATTGGTTCATCGTGGGCCGTTTTAGTGTAGGTCTAAATGTCTTGATATAAATTGCAAACCTTTACCAGTTTCTTTACAAGTTCGAAAACATTTTAGGCAGTTTTCTGTAGTCGAGGTTGACTATCAACTTTTTTTCAATAAACTGTAACGAAGTTACAAATACACATCCTATCACCAGCCAATACATATACCAATGTTGTCACATGATATTTTTCACTCATGCCATAGAATTCACACGCACATAGTGTAGATAATTTTATAAGGCATCCTGAAAAACAAGAGATCCCGAGCGATGGAAGAAGGCGAAGATCGTAGCCATTCCCAAGAAAGGAAACCGAAACATTGTGTCTGGTTACAGGTCCATATCCCTACTCAGTAACGTCAGCCAAATTCTGGAGGATCTGGTTCTCCGAAGGCTCAAGGCATTCTGCAATGACAACAGCATCATCCCAAATATGCAGTTTGGATTCCGGGAGAAACATTCCGCCATTCATCCGCTCCTAAAGCTCCAAGGGGACGTTATAAGGACACTCAACAACCACCAAACAACAGTTGGATGTTTCTTGGACGTTGAGAAGGCGTTTGATAGTGTCTGGATAAACGGACTTATCCATAAACCAACCATTTTACGCTTTCCAGGTTCATTAATAAAAATTTTGTTTAATTTTCTTCATTCCAGATCTTTCTACGTGCAAGTAGACAACACCGTGTCTTCAACCAGACCCATCCGAGCAAGGGTTACTCAAGGATCGAAACTAGGTCCCTTCCTATACAGCATCTTCACCTCGGACCAACCTCAACCAGAAAACACCACCAACCTTCTCCTTGCGGATGACCCATTGACCTACGCGCACTCACTGTCACCTGTGATCGCTGGCCGTGGAGTTGAAGGCCACATAAAGAAGCTCTTCGAGTACTACAAACTATGGGGAATCAGAATTAATTCAGCAAAGTCCGAGCTAATTTGCATAAGAAGACCAACACAAGGACGGAGACGTTCGAGATCGGCAACAAACCGCCACAACATCTGCGTAAACCTTCCCGACGGTACACAACTCAGGCCGAAAAAGCAGGTCAAGTATCTAGGAGTCCACTTCAACGAACTGATGCGTTTCAACCCGCACACCACTGCAGTCGTCAAAAAAGTTAACTTTGCTTTCCATCGCGTCCAACCGCTGATGTGCAAAAGAAGTGGACTCAGCCAAAACACAAAAGCTGCTTATACGACCCGTGATCACCTACTACTTCCCCGTCTGGTTTACAATATCCAAGACTAGAATGCAAAAACCGGCTGTATTCGAGAGGAAGGTTCTGCGCATATGCACAGGGCTTGGCTACGATCCGATACGCAGGAAACACGTCAGCAATAGAAAGCTCTATGAATTAGCAAGGGTCATCCCCATAGACAAATACTTGGTGCAATCTGGAAGACGCCTACTGGAAAACCTGGTCACCCTTCCGAACCCCTTAGTAAGAAGGATAGGATAGAAGAAGGCCGACAGCCGGATCCGAGATACATCGATGCGGTGACACTAATGGAAGACGACACATTCAACAACGATGAGGCAATGGCCTTCTACGCTGAGGCAGCGTCAACCCACCACCGTGGCTAGCTGCTCAATCACCACATCACCCCTCCCCACTCCCCCTCCTACACCACCGTCCTCCCCCATCTTTAACCACAACTAACCCCAGAACAACAAGAACTGAACAGTCCTACAGTTATTAAAAACAAACAATGTATTCTATTCTTTAATAATCATCAACTTAAATTTCACTCATAATCTAAATAACCGACAATGTATGTATATCGTTGGGCCCTTTATGTGCCAACACAGCAAAATTTGCCATATAATTAAGTAACGTATAGTTAAGTATCAATTGCAAATATCCTTTTGTTCAATAAAAATCGGATTGGATAAGACCAATAAAAGGATTGGACCTTCGTAACCGAAATTTCGCGTATTTTCTTTGGTCGACCCTGGACCCGACGAGCATACCCCAGCTCTAGAGAAAAAAGCACATCACAAAACTTGTAGATTTAAGTTTTTCACTCGAAGATCACAGTCAACTTTAGATTTTAGTAGAAGTAGAAAATTTGTTGTCTGTTTTAAACTTGCGCTCAACTCCAAAAAAAAGATGTTGAAGTTGAATTTCAAAAATAGCTTTTAATCTTTCTCTTACTGAAGTGAAAAATATCGACTCAATGCTTTGAGAATCAGCGTCCACTGTCAAAAAATGTTACATACTACAATGCGTACAAGTCGATATTAAGCACATTCTTACCCAATCGCAGGATAGCAAAGGAACTTACTTCGAAAAATAAAAGAAACTTTGATCTCCTCCATACTATCGCCTCTTTTAATCCAGACACATAAAACTTCTTCAATATGAGCAGAGCCAGCGTCTGTCTAATCCTTTGCCAAAGTGCCCCCAGGGGTTCCTGGCTCTTTTACTGGCCAATTTAACCACGAATAAATTGATGAAAACACCCCCTGGACACAAGAAGCATTTGATGTTCCTGTTTATCTTGAGACTTGTGTGTTCTTATTTGACTTCTTCGCCTTCATATTCGACTTACAAAATATAAAAATGGATCTAAGTAATAATACCGGCCTGAGGCAAAATACTTACATACCTATTCGTAGTCGTATACGAGAACCCCTTTATTTGTTAACACACTCCAGCCAAAAATATTTGATCCCTTTGTATATGGTTCTATACTTAACAAAAGAAGATGTCCTGCTGCTTCTTGCAGTTTATGTTGATTTTCGGTCAATACCGTTTGCTTCCAGGTGGCGAAACTGTATCTGCCCCCATCAACACACATGCACGAAAGACAGAACATATGGGAATTCTGCGTGCGTGTAAGGCAAACTGCCTCTAGGATATTGTTCCAAGAAGAGGTAGAAGCCTTGATGTGTTGCTACAAACACACATATGGATATGAAAAAGCTTTAACCGAAAAATTTGTAATTCTGCAAAGGTTGTCGCCTCTAAGCCAACCGAGATTAACTGTGCACATAGACAGCCGGTTTACCTTCGTGTGTACGCACATCTTCATCTCAGAGGAGAGATAAGGACGTGCAGTGCATACTCGATGTACACTGAACACCCCCATTCCCCCCAGCTTACGTACATATATGCCAAAATTGGTTAATTAATGCCTAGTTAGGAGTTTGAGGCTAGAGAAGTACTCTCACTCCTCTGACTAATAACAAAAGCAATCATAAGGATATGTGAACACGAAAATGAGCGAGTATACCGTACAAACATTTATGCGTATATATAAATACGAGTGATGTGGGTGTAATAATAATGAACTAACCTTGTATGAGCCTAAATTTTTGACAGAACACGCCAGTTTGACATTCCTTCCCGCTGGCACGGTGATATTCTCTATGACATCCGTGAATTCAGGATCCTCGGTAACAACTGTAATAAGAAAAGAAGAAAAAAACACGATAAGAGAAGAGAAAAAAGAAAAAAAAGATTGAAAGGAAAAAAAATAATTGATAAATCAGTTTTGTTGCTGAACGTGTCGGTGCGGAACGGTGAGAGGAAAGAAATTAATTACAGAGCTCTGTTATGTTGTTAATATCAATTATTTTGAATATTCAAACGGAAATTCCGTGTTGCTTTGGTTGTCATGGTGTGAGAAGCCGTCGAGGGGGATAAAAAAGAGCGAGTATTATTGACGACTTTCTTTCGTGATTCATTGGTTTCGCACGTAATTATTTACGAGGCTAAGAATTTTTCTTCTTTTTTTTTTTTTTGTCACAATAATGTTTTGTGATTTTTGGGAGTCTGCATTACGTGAAAGGAATTGTGGCAAGATGCTGTGAGCTAATGACATAGGCGAAGGATTTAATTAGTAGAAAGAAAGCGTTCGTTGGCCTTTGGAAGTTAATTGGGGAAGTTTTGTGTTCGTAAGGGTTGCATAGTATTTTAATAAATAGACACGTGGAGTTGAGCTAAGCAACTAGTTGAAGATATCTACGTACCTACGTATATTTTACTTTGGGACTGAGATTTTTTTAAGTGAAACTTCTTATGCGACTTCCAACAAGGTTGTGTTAAACGTTTAACGCGGATTATCGATTGCATACTTTTCGGCACTCGCAATTTGTTGATATAACAGCTGTATCAATTCCGCTTCATTCAGCCAGACGATTTAATTGTAGTGAAATGTGTTCTTCGGTGGAAGTTTGAAGTTTCATTTCTTCCGCACGGAGAGACTCGCTTTTCTAGGTTTAAGACTTTCGGGGCCTCATTCTATTCAAAAACATCCTTGTTCATTTAACACGGATGTTTTTAGATAAACCGTGAAGTGATTATGTTTAAAATGTCTCCCCTGTACGTGGAAGTTTGAGGCTTAAGTCTCAGAAATATAAAATTGTTTTTCCACGGGCATCGTCTTCTGCTAAGAATGGGCAAGTTCTCCGAGAGTAATTACTACACCGACATGAAAAGTGTTTTCTCGTTTTCTCATTCAACTGGCTCGGAATCTGCATAAAATTGTAGGCTCTCCAAGAATTGTCGCTACACTTTTTTTTTTGTGCAGATTTTGTTTGTTTGAGAACAAAATGTTTTTCTTGATAAGGCCAATAGTTTGAGAAAAATAATTCTTTTTTAATTGAAACAAAGAAAAATGTAAACATTTTTTGGTTAACATTTGAAACTGTTTGATGCGTCGCAAAGTTGTGTCAACCCTGGAGTAGAGTGATGTTGTACAATCTAAATGAAGTTTTGCTTTGCTTTGGCTAAAGTTAGGCTAGGTTGGATGTGGGGTATAGCCACAAGCGGCACCACGTCACTGGGATCTCAATAAATCAATTGTGTTCCCCGGTGAACATGTAATGATAAGGTTGTTTGAGGGAGAGGGTATTCGGTGATGAATGGGGGAGGATTGAGTTGGTGACTAGATTTTTGGGACTGGGAACCCACACAAGCCAAATGCCAAGGGCACTCACAGAGGCAGTGGAATTAACTTTCCTTTGCTTCTTCGTCTTGACATCCTCTACATAAGTCGGGCGTTGTTTTTCTTGGAAATTTGTCGTTTCTGGAAACCCTGCGTGTTTCCAATGATGACCACCTGTCTTTGGTAGTTCTTAGTTGGATCTTGTTTTGTTCTTGGTCTAGTGGCTTAAGTACAGAGGTCTTCGTTTCGTTATATTCGGATAACACTTTTTTCCAGCTTATCCGTAATTTCATAACCAGTTATGTCACTGTGTCCTGGAACCCAAATTAAAGTTAAGGCGTTCATTGAGCCGAACAGTTTTAAGATACTACTATAGGTTTGTGCTTCATTTTCACCCAACAGGTGTGTAACGGTATTTTAAGAACTACGCGTTATTTTATTGCTTAAGGTTTGAAGGTGGGTTCTCGTTGTCGATTTAGGTAAAAAAAAATAGTGGGAACGGTTTTGGTAGTAAGAAACTGAACAAGTAATAGTTAATTTATTGCAATGGAAAGTCATTTGTTTCGTTGGAAATATCATTAACTAAAACAATTTGCAAAAAAAAAACAAATTTAATAAAATCTTTGCCATTATTTGTGGTGTCCGGGCACTAAAACCAAAATTGAATATGTTTTTCCGTACCCAGACATGCTGTCCGGATACTATCAATGTGCGATTATCATGTATTTTCAGTACCCGGACAGGGGTTGGACTAATTTTTGCTGTCCGGGTACTAACGCAAATGGAACTTTTCTGAATTGTTATTTTATTAACTTTAACAATGATCTCTTTGCAATTTACTTGAACACCATATTATTGAGAAATGTCTATATTCTTACAATCAATAAAAGTTTCCGCGGTAGCATTTATGGTTACAAAATGGTTTGAAGTCAAAGTTGAAAAAAAGTTAAGTGTCCGGGTACTAGTGCGTTTACCCTACCTCATTTTTGAGCGCTATATTCCAAAATTGATGACTAGAAAACTACAAATGATTTCGGGAAGCAGTTTTCTGTCAATGTTATCATATTGTGGTACCCGTGGTGTGATGGATGGCATGTCCGCCTGTTTATCCAGAGGTTCGAGTTCGAAAAAATGTTTTTTCTACGGGTATCGCCTTTCGCGAGGAATTGACAAGTCCTCCGTTAGTATTCATTGCCATGAAAAGCGCTTTCTCAATCAGCCGTTCGGAACCTGCAGAAAATTGTAGGTCCCCTCCATTCCCTCACAGGGGATGGTTGTGAGAAATGCGCTAGGCCCAGGGGCTCCTCGCTCTGTAGCGCCGCCCCATTTATTTATTTTTATTTTATTATTCATTATTGAACATTGTTTTTTTTGCTTTTGCATAAAAATGACGTATGTGACCGATACACGTCCTTCACTGCGTCCTCGTCAAAAGTGTCCAGTGCGCACGGAGTGAACGATTTTGACTGATCAGATCTGAAACCAAAATACCTTTATATTTTTTTTTTTGTCATCCCCTTGGCTATGGATAGACACGAGCTTTTCCAAAAATTCAAAAAATTCTTATCGTAATAGAATTTTGAAGAAAAAATATATTTTTTTAAACTTTTTTTCTGCTATTCAGGCTGTTCAAAATTTTTGGACAAGAATTTCAAAAAAAAGCTCCTGTCTATCTCTGGCGAAATGTTTTCTGATAATAAAAATGTTTAGTATGACAAGATCGGTCAGGTAGATTTTTCGAAAACGTTCACCCCATATCAAAAAGACGACTTTCAGAAAAACACGTTTAAAGATTGACAACGTAATAAAATATTGTTAAAAAATCTTACGATCATTGCCAAACGAGTCCGTCCGATGTTAAATCCTTTTACCAGCGTATTTCTAACACTTAATCGATTTTTGAAACTGTTACACAGAAAAACCTCCTTAAGTATTATTTTAATTTTGATCTCAATTTATTTTGTATCTCCCTTCCCTTTGTTCATTGGTAGAAAGTAGCTTTCCTTTTACTGCTTAAGTAGACTATCACTAAGCTTTGAAATGAAAATCCTGCATCATCTAAGTCCGATGTCTCCCATCTCTTTACAAAACTCGTATTGTTTCTCTTTTGACACAGCCAGCAGCTCAACAGCTACCTCACTACTTCGATTGTGGTATTTCAGATAAACTCGGTTCAGCTTCTGGAAAGTGCAGGAAACTGTTCTTTTAGTAGGCATTCGCAATACTCTTGCCAAATGTGCAGAATTTGTTATTGAACTTGGACGAATCTCCAGAACATTTCTCTTTAATTGGTCGTTTTTGATTTTTTGACATTGTTTTATCGTATTTCTAAAAGTTTGGAGGGAACCTTGGCCTCAACCATCACCTTTCTATAACGACTTTGATTTCAGGGAGCTCTCTCCAGTAAAACATTCTTAAGTCGGTTTCAAGGTCTTTTTCCACTTGATTGCGCTACCTAAGACAAGGTCTTCCAATTGCGCGATTTCCCTGCCATGTGCTTTCGAAAACCCGTCGAGCCGCAGCCTTGGTGATCATCCGCTCTACATGGCCCAGCCATTGTGGTCTTCTAGCTAGCCCCATGTCACGTTACAGCTCATACATTGTTTTTGCATTCGAGACAAAAATCATTCAGAGTATTTTTCTTTCGAAACTACCAGCGATTTCCTCATCCGTTTTCGATAAAGTTTCTGCCCCGTAAACTACGACTGGGATGATTGTGGTTCTATAAAGGGCTACCTGGATTTTTCTAGAGGGGGTTTTGTTTCTTACCAAAAGAATCCTCTGTTTGATCTCCGCGCTGATGTTTTTTTTCCGTGTCTATAGCGGATCTTAGGTAGACGAAGTCAAGTACTACCTCGATGTTACGTCTGTCGTTTGTGACGTTTTGTCGAATTTCTCGATGTTCTTTGTCCTTGTTTGATGACAGCATGCCCACTTTTGCAGCTTCTGTTTCAATGCTCACAAAAGACCTATCACGCTTGCTTCTTCAAGACAACATTTGCCAAGCGACTCCGCAAATGCTGCAAAGGCTAATCAAAAATAGGACCTCAAGATTGGACTACAACCGAGCCAGCCGTGATGGCTGTATGCCATAGAAACTAGTGCTCTTAATTTTACCCGGGTATAATACCCATCATAACAATTACCCGGGTGCCCGGGTAGCGCGGGTGTCACCCAAGTTGGCGGGTACCCGGGTAACGCGTCGGGTACCCGGTTACCCGACAAAATAAGCTATAACTGAAAGTTTTATGTTATGAGTAGCGGAGAGTGAAAATTCTCTAATGCACATTGAAATATCTATCGGATATCGACATCAAATGATTTAAATATTAGCAGGTATGAGTTCTTTAAAAACATCAATCTAGGAAATTAATAAAGGGGGTTTTGATACATGAGCACCGCAGACTCAAATCTTAATTGATATTTTTATTTTTATATTAAGATTCAATTGTTAAATATTATTTAAGTTTTTTGAGCTGATCATAACAACACAACATGTAACGCAAACACTTTAAGCTATTTCACGGTTGCCAATCCTATCATCAGATTCCTCTGCTTTTATGTGTTTTTTCTCCTCATCCATATTATTTTTACGCTATAAGCGAGTACCCGGTACTTAAGTACCCGGGTAATACCCGATATTGCGGGAACCCGAGTATGCGGGTATTAAGAGCTGTAATAGAAACCATATTCAAAAAACTTAAAAAGCTTAGATTTTCAAATGAAGTCAATTTATGACTTTTTTTTACTTAAATGTGTTTTATATCATTTTATAGTTTTTAACCCTTTATGAAATTCTTCTTGTTTTAAGATAACTTGTCTCATCTTCTTTTTAAGTAGCCGATTTTTCTCAGTGCAAAAAATCAGAATCTAATAAGAAAAGGCTGTAATTATTTTCCTTTTTTTCTGAAACTCAAAACTTAATCTACACAGATTTTGCTTTAACGAAAAGTTCTAATTCCCATGAAAAACTAGCGAAAAACTTTTGTTTTCCTTTCTTACACAGTTTAGAAATGAAATCGTTAGTTTTTCAGGAAAGTTCCCCTCCCGGCGGAGATAAATCTCCAAACCTATAATAAGAAATGATTTTAGCTAAATTTTGCGCATTGTTATTTTGCGATGCCTTAATTAGGTACCTACCTATTGTATCTACTAGTGCCGAAAATTGTCTTAGCAAAAAAAATGTTTTCAAAGTTTTTGAAGGGCTTTCAATTAGACCATGGTATTACAGATGATAAGTACATTATTTGTTAACGTTTTTCATTCCGGCGTTGACAAGCAAAATTTATTAAAAACAAAAATATAATTAATTGAGGACTATCATTATCAAAATCATGAATTTCAAAAACAATATCATCGGAGTCCCGAGACTACATCTGTTCCTTAAATTCGAGATGCTGGTTGATGTTAAATACATTTACGTGTTGTAATTTTTATGTAGTCAGTTTCTGTTGCAGTAGAAGAAAATAGCCCCCATAGCTAAAGCTTCGATAAACTTTTAATAAATACTTTCTGGATGAATCCAAATTTGTCGTCCACACCTTTGTGTGATTCATTTGAATTCATTCATTTTTGTCTAGAACGCGACTAAACTCAAACCAAACATTTAAATCAAAAAATCAATGCGATGCAAATCAAATTGAAGACAAGACAGCCCATTCCATAAACAATTAGCAAGTTCTATAAATATGTCAACTTTTATGGGCGCCCTCATGATTTTTCACATTTCCATTATAGGACCCCATCCCATTGAGACATTGAATTGGAGCTAGAGCATGTAGTCGTTTTCATGGTTGTTCGAATAAGAGCAGAAACATTTTGACATTCGAGGAATGGGGGGAGAGGGGGGAGAGAACCGAACAGCAACAAAAAAAAAAAAAGTCGAAGAAAAACATTGTCTGTCTCCTCTCCATCGGATAGAATTTATATTTTTTCGAGACCGAAGTACCGCTGTTGTTACGTATCATATTCATACACCATTTGGCTCGTGCGCCTGTCAAACGGCCATTTAACCCTCGAATATTTATTGCTTATGTGTCTCTAGCTACTAATAGATACAAATAAGAAAAACCATTTTACATCACACGTATCTCAGTCGTGGATATCATAATGCCTATTTGTTTTCGTTTTGGTTTTATTCAAAGTGTTTTGTTTGAAAATGACGAAAATAGGAGGGGGATGGTTATGGGGCTATATTTTGAGTTTACTTGAGGTAATGGAGTGGGAACTAGATGGTTGTGCTAACAGGATGTTCTCTGCATGTTTAATTTTTGGAAAAACTAAATTTTAAGAGCTCACAAAAACAACAGAAACATGGTTGTGAATCTTTCCCTTTCCACTTCCCATTTAAGCATTAATTTGTTCTAATGGTTGGGTGGGTTGTGTACGATTTTTTTGTTATTTCAAATATGTCTGTTGGAAAATATTTGCTTAAAACTTATTTCAATCGACTGTGTACGGATAAAATTCCTTATAAATCAAAGCATGTTCCCAAACATTTAGCAACGTTTTTATTTTTCAGTGCACTCAGTTTATGATGAAATGTTTTGTCGATTGGTGATAGTGAACGGTGAAAGAATTTTTGAAATTGATCCAGTATTTTCTAAGTTTCCGGTTATGTCTGCGTTCCCATTCCGTTCCCATTTGAATATGGAAAGAAATATAGCCTATGTAATTTATCAGTTTCTAGCTCAGTAGTTTTGGATCCTATACTCAATGCAAACACTAAGTTCTTGTTAACGTTCGCGTTTCCGTTGTCGATTAAACTTTCTAAACTTGAAACCATCACTGTTCTTAATTTTAATTCAAGTCGGATCAGTAGTTTTTGAGCCTATTCAATACAAATGAGGGTAAATAGTGCAGTGAGTATATGGGCCGTTTTCACTCATAAAAACACGTGTTGCTTGAGTTTGTCGGTCTTCAATCATCTAAATTTATTACGCTAGAGAAAAGAATAATCTTTTATTTCACATATCGTGCGTCGTACACGGCGAAATAATATTCTATGCTTGGTCGGCAACTTAGGACTGTCTCTCAGCCAGGCATTGATACTTTAGTAGAGAGACTATAACTTCTATTGGAATGTTATGAAAAATCAAATTAAATATTCATACAAACTAGCATTTAATTTTTTTCGCGCATATTTGAAGAAAAAATTGATGAATTTTTTCCGAGTATGCCAAACTTGATTACTTTATAATGTGCGCCTTTCCTTCCTATTTTTATTTTAGGGGATGTATTTGTCTCCTTCAAATATGAATATGACGTATTTTCAATTAAAATTCATAAAAAATATTTTTGTATTCGAACAAACGACAGCTCAATTTAGTAACAATAAAACCACCTTTAACGAACATAAAAAAAAACTCATGCCTATCACAGTCAGACATCTAGTTTTTGCCTTTAATAAATATTGGTAAGCACTATAACATTTGTTATATTCGACATAATTTAAATCAGTAAAAGCCAAAAGCATAGGATTGTGGATGCTGAAGTACGTTGGAAATTGGGCAATTTTTGATAATCTCTTCTTCTGGTTGTTGTATAAAACAATACGATTCTCTGGGATATACAACACATAATAGTGGCCTTCAAAAAACGACATATATGTACTCAAAAATCCAAAACTTAAGTAGAAAATAATACTTTATTCCATCAAATAAAAAATTACTGACTTTTTATAACAAAGTGACAGTGATGAGTGGTTAAAGCATCGGCCTTGGGAGATCGGAGTTTGAATCCCAGTAATGAGAGTAAAACTGCCATAAAAACTTCTTTCTGAAAATTTTAAATCGGCAAAAACTTGTTAGTCCCCTCCATGGGCCTGTAACAGGAAGCTACAAGTCAACACGTCAAGAGCCATTTATATATTATGTCCATTACACTTTTAGACAAGCAAGCTTTGTAGCTTTGTTTTACAAAAAATGTTTACACTTGTCATAGTTCACTCGTAACTTTTTCAAGAACTCTTTCGTGCCCCAAGTGATGTCACGCAACAGATTTCAGCTGCTTCTAAAGTTCATCCACTTTACAGACAACTCGGCCATCCGAGGTAACCGATTAAGAAAGGTGAGTACACTCATTGAGCTTCTGGAAAGGAACTTTGTCAACGCGTGAACTCCGAACGAAATCTTGGCTGTTGACGAATCTATGATTCCATGGCGTTGTAAACTCCAATTTCGCCAGCACAACCCCGGAAAATCACACAAAAATATGGTGTGTTTGTGATCCTATACCAGTTCAATATGTGCAGGAAAAACTGAAAGTAACATCCAAAGAGGTAGACAAACCCCAACGACCTCAAATTCGACGCAAATTGTTTTGGATCTGGCCGAGCAATGTTTAGATCAAGGAAGGACTATTGCAACCGATTACTTTTATACACCAGTGTATCTAGCCAAACATCTCCTTGCTCATCAAACTCATCTTTTTGGTACACTTCGGAGTAATAGGACACGAAATCCAAAAGAGGTTACTAATGCTTAGCTAAAAAAACATGAAGTAAAAGGCATGGAAGACTCGGGCATTGAAGTTGCAAAAAGTAAAGATGAACGGGACGCTCTCATCCTTTCCACTAAACATGGCTTGGAGGAAGTAGGGACAGCAAAAAGAAGTAGAGATGGCCATAGGAAATAAAAAAGTTACGTATGATCGTAGACTACAATCATGCTAAGCAAAGGAATCGATATTTCAGACCAAATGGCGTGCTACTTTACACCACTACGGAAAACAATACGATGGTATCATAAAATAGCGTTTGAATTTTTGACATCAACGTCGATAGTGAACACCTTGGTTCTTTACAAAAAACACAACAAAAAAATGTTCAACTTTGGAATTTAGAGAAGATGTTTGCAAGGCATTATGTGAACTTACTTCCGAACATCATGCAGATACATCTATTGTCAAACACGAACTGAACGAAACCGAAAATAAAGACTCAAGATACAGAAAAATTAGAAAAAGAAAAGAGATTGCTATGATGCGATGAGTAAAAATGAGGATCGAGAAGCTGCAGTCAAAAAGGTAAAGAAGGTGACCACTTTTTGTGCCATGTGTGAAGGAAATCCTTCTTTATGTTTGGAGTGTTTCAATAAGCATCTAATGTGAAATATCTTATCCTCCAAAGTAGAAAATTGTATCTTTTTTGTATTTTTTTTTTTTCATTTTCAATAAAGTAGACTAAATTTATGCTTTCATTTAAATGGATTGAACTCTGGAATTTTTGTTTATATAATTTAGACCTTTATCTAGGTGCCAACATTGAAAATTAAGTGTTTCTTCAACAGACCAATTCAGAAAAAAATATTTAAAAATGTATAGCTTGTGACCGTCGCGTCGGCGCCGGCGCGGTGGGTCACACGGCCTCTCAGGAGTCAAAAGTTGTGACCGCCGGCGAATCAAATGGCAGCGAACGTGTTAAAAACATTGTCACTATCATTTACTTGAAAGTGTTTTGGAAGTTAAATTACAACTGGAGACACGTCTGTTTTGAAATTTGCCTTTTCCAAACAGGATACAGCACTTAAACGTTTTGATAGTGATGAAGTAAGATAGCTGCTTAATATTTTATAGATTTGCCAAATTTCATCTGCAGCACGTTAATTCTCATTTCGTTAACCAACGATTGGAAGTTTTGGCTTCCATTCTTTTTCCAGCTGTTCGGAATTTTTTTCCGACATTATTTTGAAAAATCCTGGGTATCTGCGTTGAAGTGCGACCAAGTGCTTTATTTGGGAAATTTCTGACTATTGTTTTTCTGATTTCGTCCGCAGTTGCGGGCAATTTTCGGCCCCTCACTAATTCCGAATATTCGTGAACAATCTGAAGCAACTTTCATTTTTTCGACGAAAAAAAATCGACAAAAATAAGTACAAAAAAATTACTGACCTTTTCTTCCTCCATTTAGGTGGTCTAAAAGTTATTTCAACTCAAAAAAGATATAAATTCAATGTCATCGCCGTAGTAGATATTTAAAATTTCATGCAGAGGAATTTTTCTATAACTTCGTTTTGCTTAAAATTAAACCACTTTCATAATGGCTTTTGCAGTCCACATACAGCGTGTTTTGCATAAAATGCGATATAAACCAAGAACGGAAAGGTTTGATCAAAACAAGAAAAAAGCGTATGGGACGGGGGAGGTTGTCTATCTGCCTCTGTTTAGGCAGGAGGAGCAGTCTGCTATAAAAAATGTATTAAATATCAACTTAGCCCTTACTACTAGATTCTATATAATACAGTGTTCTTGAAAGCTAATACTTTATTGTTTAATTAAAATTTTAGTTCAAGTTATTAGTCAATGGTTTTTGAGAAACCAAGTCTCAATGTCAAAATTTTTTATAAAGAGTAATTCTTTCCTCTAACAATCAATGCTCTGTTTAGTTTTGAGTCAAACACAGTAAACCTAACGTCAAAATCTTCCTTAGTTTTGGAAAAACTACAAAAATGTGAAAGAAACCTTGTCAAATCGAATTTTGTAGGTTTTCCGCTGATTGGACTTTTACTCTCTGACCAAAGCAGACAATGCTTCAAACAATTCCCGAATAGACCCGTCGTTAAAAGGTGATACCGATTTACATTAGTTTTAAATCTCTAAAAAAATCAATGAAAAGAAAAATTACAGCTGGGTAGTGCATTCCACATTTGCATAGTACGTCTGAAAAGGGATCTCTGTATTTGAAGGTACGTCCAAAGTTGTGTTCATACGAGTATCTAGAAGCTCGAGTATTGCAGTTGGGGTAACTTTTACTCTCACGACAGCGTTGTGTTTTGGAAGCATGAAATTCTAATCTCTGTTTCTTATTAGGTCAGAATTTTATGACCTCAATATACGTTCTAGTTCCATCTCCAAAAAAGAAGGATGTGATTCTAGAAACGATTATGAAAAGCTTAGGATACTGTCTTTGGTAGAGTAATTTAGTGGATTAGTAGTTCCAGCCTGAGACCGTTAGTGAGATGAGGGCCGGAGACAAAACGGAGCCCTGAGGCACACCAACATTTATTTTTTGGGTTTCCAGAATTGAAACACTTCAAAACTATTTGAATCGAAAAGTTTAAAAAATAGAATTCTAATTCATCGAAGAGGTAATTCATCAAAACCGAAAGCACCTATCTTAGATGAAAGAGCTTTATGCCAAACTCTGTCGAATGCCTTTGAAATATCAAGCTTAATAATCTCCCTTTCTGCAAAGCGATGTAAAGATTTGTTCGACTGTTTGGTGAGATATCGGCCCCTATCACAAGGCTCGTCATAACATTTCGTCGTACGAATATTGTGTTTCAACCACACAGGTCTCAAGCTAATAAGTTGTACGCGGTATCTACAAAAGGAGCTTAGATGATCTGTGAGGACGCGTGGGTAGCGTTATCTTTTCAGAGGTGACAGGTTCAATTTCCATATATTGCTGATAGAAAAAGAAACTAAACCAACATCCTGACAGTTCTTATTTTTCCAGCCAAATCGGTTTAAGTACCAATATTTATCTACCAAAAGTACTCAACTCTTAAGAGCTTACATTACAGTGTAGTGATCTTTCGAGAAATGTTAAAATCATTCCCAATTAAATGCGAGCATTCAAGGCTGAAACAGCGGTTATCTATTCAGCCAAACAGCTCATATGTTGAATGCTCACCACCAAAATATAGAAGCAATGACGTAGACATGGAGTCTACGAAGAACTGACTTTTCATTGAGTCACGAGCGATGATGGCTACGCTATTTTTTTTTTTTTTAATAAATTATACTTACTCTCCTTTGGAAAGAACAAATTCCTGTTCATGAAATATTTAAAGCAGTTGAATGCCCTGAATCTATTGGCATTAGATTTCATCCACACCTGTCTTGATTGGCATTTAAGAATTTGTCTGAAGCCTAATTTTGGCTAAGAGCATAATGACAACCTAAATCTTAGCATCCTTTCTTAAATCTCAAGACACAAATGAGAAGCGATTTGCTTGCTTAATTTATCTCCATTTAACTTGACACAATAATTAACGTCGTTGGTTTCAGACGAAAACAGAAATAAAATTCTCAGACATTCCAAGCGATCCGTTTCTGACAGACAAAAATGGTAAACAGAATTGTATACGCCTTGAAGCGAAAATCTGTGAATGCGACATTCCCGGCCTCCCAGAATTTCTAAGAAAAGGTACTCTTTGATTTCGCCAGCAGACTGGAAACGATGCCCCTTCTTAACTGATCAAAAACATTTCGCAGACTCATCTCCATCATGACAGTGAGTAAGTGCACGAATTAAATTGCTTTTACTCTGTCAGCGCTGTATGTCGACCGACAGCAGGCGGGTTTAAATCGGTTCACGCTCATTGATATACCTATCATCATTACAGAGGCTCTTTAAAAACGCCGGTCGTCTATTCAAGTTTCAAATGCGAATGCAAATGCGAGTTTATTTCAACACAAGCCCCAAAGGCAACGACTCGTATATGTTTACAAATGCGTTTAGCTTATTGAATGCATGACTCTACTTACAGCCTTTGGCAATGAAGTCAATTTTTTCTCTGGCAAAATAACCGTCTCGATAGATTTACGATACAAATCTTGAACTCCATCAGGCACAGGCAGAAACACCATGGACTTGGGCATGCCTCACTGCAGAAAAAAAAGTCTACAATTCGATTTGCAACTCATGATGACAGTGATTTTTTGTTCTTTCGCCTCTCGCACCAGTTTTGTGGATTGAATTAACACCCCAGTTGCCGTTTTCATGGGATAGGAATATCCTACGATAACATGCGATATAGAACAACTTCATTTCGAAATAATTAATTAGCATCATCTGCTTGGGCTGGCGCTCGCTCGCTTCCCTCCCCAATCCCAAACCCATCTACCAACATAGAAGTCGATTTATTTGTTTGGGTGGAGGCATTATAGAGTATAGAGATGGAGCTACGGCTACGAACGGAGCGGAGTGGCGCGGCGTGGCGGGCGCAGCGCTGCGGCGTACGGCTACGGGTCAAAATCATTATCATCACTATGAGTTCCCCTTTTTCATCTGGGCCAGGGTAATAACGAAAATAAAAGAGGAAACATTGTGTTTTACTTTGTTTTTAAATTGACTTTTGAGAGGATTTGTGTTTTATGCCCGACACCCTTATATTCCACCCAGCCATTTTTGTTCCTGCTGATGCTGATGCTGATGCTGATGTTGTTAGCTTAGGAATTGGGGTATGGTGGGGTAGGAGGGTTGGGGAAAGGGGTTTGTAATTATACAAGGGGAGATAAATGTCACGGAGAGATTTGAATAAGTTAATAAATTTGTAGTTCCTTTTTGTACGGTTTCGGTGTCGGTTTTTCGGGTCAGATGAGACTCTGGCTTTGTTATGATAAATGATGTTTTGCCGAAAGCTATGGAAAGCTGAAAGGGGTCAAGGTTCAAGGGATTATTAAGCAGATTCATTGCAGGATATTAATATGAAATAACCTGCAATATGAGAGAAGTGTTTGAATGTGATACTTTCAACCTATGGCTTTGAGTTAATTCAGAAAAAAATTTCTTTGGTGATGGATGGCATAGAAGATTTATGTCGTTTTTCATGTCTCTTAAAACTTGTTTGTAGGGTGTAGGTGTAATAAGGAAAAGATTACTCGGGGTTTTTCTAGAAAAAGAATACTTGAATGCTGCTTTGCTTTGATGGTATGTCGTCCAACGGGGTAGGCCGGTATGCCTTATGCCACGCATGTCAACAAAATTATGATTCTTTTTTATTATTTCAACTAAAGACCCTTAGAAGTTGAGCATTGAGAAGCTTATTTCAGAAGAAGGTATGTAAAATTCAAAATAAAAAACAAGCCATTGCTTCGGACAAATTGTGGAAAGTATGTTGAACAACGTTAAGAAGAAATCAGTTCAGCCTGGACAATCAATAGGTGAAAGTAAGAGTCAAGTTCCGCTAGCTATTCATTCTCCTAGTGACGGAATCATTGAAACACGTTATCAACCACAGATGGGTGAATAAGAAAACGCTGAGAAAATAAGACGAAACACCCGTCAACAACCAAGATTTAGTAGATGTTTTCAAAACGCCAAAAATCAAGTAAACGGCTAAGACTTGTTGCATTGGGTAGCGAAAAGCAGCCAAAGAGTAAAATGATAAAAAACAGCAGATGGATTATGAAAATGTTAACTTTGGGTCTAAACTAATTTGAAAACAAAGTTAGTTAAGTGGAAACTTTTATACATACATAGGTCGGCGCAACAGAGAGGGGAGCTCCGGGGCCTAGCGCATTTCTCACAGCTATGCGTTGTACTGGAATGGAGGGGACCAAAAATTTTTTGGTTTCTGGAGGAATTTGGACCACGAACCTTCCACGTAACAGTCATAGACATGCTAACTATTATGGTACGGGCACCACTCCAACCCAAATTAAAAAAAAAAGATATCTTGAGAGCTGAAACTTTATCTTTATCAAATTCGAAAAAAGAACTTGCAAATCGCTACTTCGCGTCGTATTCACATTTTGACTTACAACTCTAGGATACTTGCTTACTTAGGTGTGCATTACAGTTCGGGGACCACCTGGGCCTCAACCAACACCTTTCTCCAACAATTTCAATTTCGGTCGAGCTTGCTTCAGTTTTGCACTCTAAGTCGATTGATGTCTTCTTTTACTTGATTGTGCAACCTAAGATAAGATCATACCCCTCCCCGATTTTCATCGCACATTACCATTGCTTTCCAAAACCCATCGAGCCGAAGCATTGATGTCCATACTATCTACACGTCCCAGCCATCGTAGTCGCGTGATGACTTCTACCCTACCGTTCCGTTGCAGCTAATACAGGTGATTGTTGAATCTTTTTCTTCACATATTTACTTCATTTACGAAACCAAACACCAGCTGGAGTATTTTTATACCGAAACGACTAAGAACTTCCTCACTTGCTTTATATAAGGTCCATGCTTCCGCGCCGTATAGCTGGACTGGCATAATCAAAGTCTTATGTAGGGTTTCCTTGGTTTTCCTAGATAGGGTTTTTGTTTTCAATTGCCAGCGATTAGCAAGAGTTATCATCCGTTTTATATCCGCGCTGATGTTGTTTTCCGTGTCTATAACGGGTCCTAGGTAGATGAAGTCCTGTACTACGTCGAAGTTATGTCTGTCGATGTCCTTGTATATCTCTGTCTGGCATATATTTCGTTTTGCCCTCATCAACCATTTGTTGCTGCTTCTGTTTCAATGCTCGCAGAAAAAGCTATGACATGACGCTTGCTTCAATGTCGTCTACTTTTGAAAGACTAAGATTCTGATGTTTAAAAAATCGCATAAAAGTTAGTCGCCTTGTCGAAAACATTTTTCGACATCAAAGGTCTCGGTGAGTTCTTCACTGACTTTGATGGAGCAGCGTCAACTCTCCAAAGTCATAATTCATAGTTGTTCGAATTTTGCAGGGATACTGAAACTGGATAGGTTACTCAAGATCAAATTAGAGGCCGACCAAAACCTGTACCAACAAAGATTTTTATATGTTTAGTCGAAAATCGAAGAATCCTTTTTGCAAAGAATTCTGTGAAAGCATCGAAACTCTTAGTCCTGAAAAGGATCAAAGCAAACAGAGTGGAAACACTCAGGAAATCAAACGCATCATATATATTGAGTCGAAAATAGATACTCCGCCTGATGCATTGAAACACTTACCTCAGGCTCGCAACAATCTATCTTTCCCAATTCAAGTGATCTCGATAAATCTACTCGATGCAGAGACCATCAAATATGCTGTTGCATCCGTTGGTAGCTTCAAGTCACTGACTACATCATCAACTTTGTACATTACAGGAAAGTATAAACCTTTTTCTGTCTACTTTTAAAAACATCTCCACTGTGAGTCTAGCTCTAACGTAGATACCAACCCCTTGGCTGAGTGCTAGAGTGACTATTCTCTTGCTAAGAGCTTCAGACTCATCAGTTTTACTCCCTTTTTGCTTAAAACGCTGGAAGGAATTGATGAGATTTTCATACACAAAACGATACTCCAGATACACTCTCTGTGTCAGATGCAACATGCTTTTTAAAGCGCGAATCTTGTAGAACGATTCAATGTGCTCTCGATAAAAAAAGTTTTGCAGTGGGAATTTTCATTGACATAGAACATACTTTTAACAATATTTCCTTTGGTGACGAATCATAAATTTTGTGGATTGAAGCAACGCTAATTAGTAGAACAGTGATCGTTGAAGCGGAGTGTGGAAAATATGTTACAACAGGAGTGAATATGGGCTGTTCACAAGTTGGCGTTTTATCTCCTCTTCTGTGGTGCATACTGATCGACTCTGTGCTTGAAATGCTCAATGGATCTAACGTGCATCTCCAAGCATTTGCCAACGACGTCACCGTGGATTCATTTTTCAAGCTTTTTCATCCAAGACGAAGGCTACACTTAGCTTCATTGAGTGTGCTAGAACTGGTCTCTCCGTCAATCTTAAAACCGAGGTGGTGCTTATCACCAGACATACAAAATGGATGTGACCCAACTTACTTTTAAAGGCGTTAACATTTTCTTTTCAAACAAAGTCAAACATTTTGCCTTAAGTAAGAGTTAATACGCTTACGCTTCCCAAGTGTGAAAAGTTTAAATATCTGGGATCTATGATCAATAGTGAAGCAACTTGTGATGACGACATCAATCATCGAGTAAGCGTAGGGTTCCTTATCCAGGAACCATGGATCAACAAATCCTGCATTCATGGATTAAGGACTCCTGGATATACTCAGCTATATGTAAAGGACAAAGGTGAACCCAGATCCTGCATATTGGTAAGAAGTAGCACTAATGTATTTTTACTCCCTGATTACAGCAATTGTGATGTAACTACTGCTAGTTACCAAACCAGTAACAACATCTACTGGCTGGTATCAGCTTATCTCGGCCACGACCATCCTGGCCCTCCTCCAGGCGACCTGATGAAAAAGATTGTCGCTGCAGCAGAACGGCAGAAGATCTGCCTCATTATTGGATGCGATGCAAACGCGCATCACACAGTATGGGGAAGTACTGACATAAATGAAAGGGGTGAGTCACTTTTTGATTTTATTTTAAGTACTAACCTTACAATAAGTAATATTGGCAATGAACCTACATTCATTACCAGAAACAGACAAGAAGTCTTAGACATCACCCTTGTCTCCGATTCAGTTCATCATAGGATTACAAATTGGAAAGTATCTACGGAACACTCCTTTTCTGATCATAGGATACATTCAATTTGATCTTAATGAAGAACCTCTCAAGCACCCAGTTTTCCGAAACTATCGGAAAACTGACTGGCAAAAATACTGGGTAACTCTGAAAAAGTTTATTAAACCTGAACTTTTACAAAACCCTACAAACAAACAGGATCTAGACAAAAAAGTCAATGATCTTACCACTGCCCTTAACCATTCACTGCAGAAATCCTGTCCTCTTATAAAAATAAGAGGTAAACAGAAACCACTGTGGTGGAGCTCGGGGCTAGAACCGCTCAGGAAGGAATGTAGAAAACTTTTCAACCGAGCTAAACAATCAAAAACTTTAATAGACTGGGACTCCTACAAGGAATCCCTCAAAACTTATAAATATCAACTGAGGAAAAATAAAAGAACTTCCTGGAGAAACTTCTGTGGAAAAATAGAAGATACTTCAGAAGCTTCTAGATTAAGAAAAATCCTCTCAAAGAGTCCGACCATGCCTAGCAGTTTGAAAACAGCTGACGGCTGGACAGAATCCTGCGAAGAAACGCTCAATTTGCTTCTGGACACTCATTTTCCAGGCAGCTCCAAGACCTTATGTAACTATGATTCCATAGTATCAAGCAACAAAACTACAAACAATCTCGATCTGATTACAAGGGAAAAACTTTATTGGGCCATTAACAGCTTTGACCCATACAAATCCCCTGGACCTGATGGTATAATTCCAGCCGGACTTCAAAAGGCTGCGGATATCATAATCCCTGTCCTTGAAGTGATTCTTATTGGCTGCACCGCCTTAAACTATATCCCCACTCAGTGGAGAGAGGTCAAGGTGGTGTTTATACCTAAGGCTGGGAAATCATCCCACGTAAATCCAAAAGATCTCCGACCAATAAGTCTATCATCTTTCCTTCTCAAAACTTTAGAACGACTGATTGATATCCACCTGCGTAAAGCTATAGATCCTAAACTGTTATCTACAGCACAACACGCCTACTGTAAAGGAAAATCTGTAGAAACGGCCCTTCACACCCTGGTTCGTACTATAGAATATTCCCTCCATCACAAAGAATACACTCTGGCCGCGTTCCTCGACATAGAGGGTGCCTTCAACAACGTCAGCAACTCTGCAATTACAAAGGCGCTGACGAAGCTCAAAGTAGACAAATCCTTAGTGGAATTGATAAATCTTATGCTAAAAAGCAGAAGAATCAACTCAACACTGGGAGATTTCTCTGCAAAGAGATCTGTCAGCAGGGGCACACCGCAAGGTGGAGTTCTATCCCCTCTTCTATGGAATCTAGTCGTCAATGAACTTCTAGTTGACCTAGAAGCTGAGGGATTCAAAGTGACTGCATATGCAGATGACGTCTCCATTGCGGTATCCGGCAAATATGCTCACGTCCTCATGGATCTGATGCAAACCGCTCTAAACAAACTAGTAAAATGGGCGAGAAAAAGTGATCTAGGGGTCAACCCTCAGAAAACCGAACTAGTTCTCTTCACCAGGAAATACAAAATTCCTCAACTAACAACTCCATCAATAAATGGAATCCCACTTCAACTCTCCAACGAAGCGAGATATCTAGGTATTATCCTAGACAAAAAGCTAAACTGGAAAGCCAATATAGAGGAAAGAATCAGGAAATCAACCGTAGCCCTGTTTTCCTGCAAAAAAGCCATTGGCACTAAATGGGGCTTCTCCCCCCAAATCACCCACTGGCTCTACACCGCGGTCATCAGACCAATACTCACATACGGAGTAGTGGTATGGTGGACCGCTCTTGAAAAAAGGACCTACTGCGATAATCTTAGCAAAGTCCAACGAACAGCCTGTTTGTGTATAAGCGGAGCACTGAGATCAACACCCTCAGCTGCCCTAAATATACTCCTCAATCTCATACCACTAGATATCTTCAGTAAACAAATGGCCGCAAGTACGGCCACTCGTATCAGAGCTATCTCCCAATGGACCGATAACAACATCGGTCATGCCACAATCCTGAATCTATTCAGATCAATCCCCTGCCACTCTGACTACACCATCCCCCAATTGGTTTTTGATAATAAGTTCCATGTCTCAATTCCAACGAGAACGACCTGGGAGGACGAGGAATTTTTGAGAGATGATTCAATTCATTTCTATACAGATGGGTCAAAAACCGAGGAAGGGGTTGGCTGCGGGGTGTACTCAAAACGACTTAACGTAAGTCTCTCATTCCGCCTTCCAAACCATTGTAGCGTGTTCCAAGCGGAAATCCTGGCGATCAAAGAGGTCCTATCATGGCTAAAAGAAAACGTGATATCCTCAGCGAATATCTGGATTTTCTCAGACAGTCAGGCAGCCCTCAAATCACTTGGCGCCGTTTCCACGAACTCAGTAACCGCCCTTAACTGTCGCCTGTCTCTTAAGGAGATGGCTGAACAGTTCAATATTCACCTTTTTTGGGTGCCAGGGCACAGAGATATCGCGGGCAACTGTAAGGCCGATGAACTCGCCAGAAAAGGAACCGTTCTACCGATATCAACCAGCAGGTTGAATATCGGTATACCAATCGCTACATGTAAACTTATGCTAAAGCAAGAGGCAATGGATAGAACAAATTATTGGTGGAACAGTATCACCACGTGTGTGGCAACAAAACAGCTATGGCCAGGACTTGATCCAAAACGCACAAGACATTTGCTGTCCATAACCAGATTGCACTTTAGCTCCGTAATCAATGTCATTACCGGACATTGTCTGATAGGCAGACACGCCATAAGACTTGGTGTTCCCTCAAATGACTTCTGTAGAAGTTGCTTAGATGAGGAGGAGGAAGAAACTATTCCACACCCCCTCTGCTCATGTCCTGCACTCTCCATTAAAAGAAAACGGCATCTTGGAAAATATTTCCTCGATGATCTAAACGATCTGGCGAACACAGATATCCTGCATCTCTTTCGCTTCATAAAAAGCTCCAAATGGTTTTATTAAGTGGGGTTCTTCCTCACATAAATCTTATGGTATCACAATGGACCTAATACTGGTCTAAGTGTGTCAGTTGTTTTCCTGACAACCATTTCAACCTAACCTAACCTAAGCGTAGGGTGGATGAAGTGGCGAGAAAACTCCGCTATCTTCTGTGATCGAAAAATGCCCCCTAAGCTGAAGGGAAGACTCTACACAGCAGTTGTCCGTACAGCTTTGACATACGGTTCACAATGTTGGACAATGTACAAAAAGTATGAGAGCAAATTGACGGCAGCCGAAATGAAGATGCTTCGGATGACAGAAGGAGTAACAAAGCTTGATCGAATTAGAAGTACTAAGATCCGTGGAAGCCTTCATGTCAAAAGTACCATCTTGGACAAAATTCAGCACGACCGGCTCAGTTGGTATTGTCATGTTCAAAGAAGAGATCCGCAGAACCCCGTCCAAAAGGCAATATCGTACAACGTTTCAACAAATTCGCGACGAAAAAGAAAAGGCAGGCCAAAACACTCCTGGTACAAGCAAATGCAAAAACAGCAGCATTATTTGTCATGGAACAATCCAAAACCGGGAGGCTTGCCGACGCTTTCTGAGTTCAACGCGGCGTACCCCACAGGCGGATCACTAGTGTGAAGCAGAAAAGTGGGAGAGTTGTGATCGCTTCAAGATCACTCCTCGTAACGCCGGAAATGAAAAGAAGAAGAAGAAGAGTTAATACGCTTCCTTGGTCCAAGTATTTCGAGTCAGAAACTACACAGGAACTTTTAGTCTTCTGTTAACTTAAGGGAGACTTTGACCAAAGATATTGGCTATCACACAATTCACATCACTGCAGCTCTGTGGATCTAACTAAAACAGCATATTTTTTGATTCAAATCTAATGGACATGCCGTCTGATACGGTGATTCCAAGGATGAAACTGCATCAAAAATACACGGTCAACCTTCTGTTTGCTTAGGATTTGTTCAATCTAGAACCTGAACGAAGAAAGGATTGCTATCATATCTTCGCGAATGGTTCAAAAGTCGAAGATGAATCTGGCGCTGGTGCCCTTTTGGAGAGCAATGACATAAGAGTGCACTCCTAGTTTGGCACATAAGCTTCCGTCTTCCAATCGGAGACATACCCTATTCAAATTCTTGTAAGCTACGTTACGAAGAATGGCTGGATGGGGAGAAGCAGTTATTTGTGCTTAAGGCTCTAGTCAACCCTTTAACTAATTCGAAAGTAATCCTGTAATGCAAGACCTTTCTGAATGCGATCGGAAGACTAAATTAATGGAGTCTCTTTTGAGTTCTAAGCCATCATGGTATAATTGGAAACGAGATCGCATATAAACTTGCGAGGCAAGGATCTTAAACAGCTTTGTCTGGACCTAAATCAGACCTTGGTCTACCCCCGTCCTCAGTGAAGGTTTCAATCAACGATTGGATCTGTCTAGAGCACAACCGTAGATGGCATGCCTCTATTAGATGCAGGCAGACTAAACATGTATTAAAAAATGCAAAAATCTGGAAAGAAATAAATTTCTAAAAAGACCATGTTGGAAAGCTCTCCAACGTAAATAAGAAAACTGCAACATTTTTCTATCAGGTAGCTGGTGAGCTTGTTTGCAAAAATGTACAACTTCAGTTTTCATACGCGTTCTTTCCCGGTTCTGCTTAATCAAACAGACCTTAGTTGACTCCACACAGAGAACATCACGCCGACGCACGGACATATCGTTAGTCCTCCAGAACGCGTTCTGTTTGACCGAGATAACCATTTTGCCAAGCCGATGGAAACCAGCTTTTATACAGCTCCTATCAGACACTCAAACTTCTTTTTACTGCAACGCAGTGACTCTTTATGAGTTCTAAAAAAGCCAATCTAATCTACGATAGAACAAAAAGTGTCTTCTCTGGCAATCTTTCTTCTTTGACTTTGAAGAAACACCATCAATTTGCTTCAAAATCAAGTAGGCCCAACTCAAGTGACGCCATATTGATCAAATTCAAATCATTAAACCCAAGTTGTTTAAGCTTAATAATTCATGCTCGAAACAAAAATTCAAAAACAACAAAAAAAAAAAAAAAGGAGAAAAACAACAGCACCCAAGTTGATACACTGATTCAAATAATTCTCTCAGGTTATTTCATTTTGAATGGCTGGTTAGAGTTTGGTGATTGATTCGAAACCATACACACAACATGTAGGTGCAAATGTATCTACATATTTCCTAATTTTCCAGCTATGACAGCCATCACATGGTTTCGAATCAATCAAAATACTCCAAGGGAGGGTTTGTTTGATTTCCTCTCCGAAAATTTCTATGAATTCATACAGGCTCTTGCCTATGCACACACAAAAACCTGGTGCGATAATAAATCGTGTTCCATCGGCATCATCATCAATTGGGCACAACACATCAATACGCCATCGCCACCCTCTCGAGGGAGCTGCGTTGTGCGACGTAATTATATGTGCCATCACATCCCCTCGAACACACAATAATAACAAATACGGTACACGTTCTACAAAAATAATTCCGCGTTGCCTTCACCGCTCGATGAGAACAAACAAAAAAAACAAAAATGTCTACTCGTATAATCCGCTGCTCTGAAACCGCATGCAAATAATTACCACGCGTACGTTTGTTGCATGGAATCACGATTCCCATTACGTTCTACGCGCATTATTCTACGTGCAGTGCGGGTAATTTTTCGGAGCACTTTTGGGCAACAGCTGCCTTGGAAAAATCACCCAAAGAGGAATTCTTTCTCGGGGAGACTCATTCCCAGTGCAGATGCACTGCACTGTGCACTTAGGCGTCATGCCGCCCAACGTCACTCGAAATGCACACATACCTCGATCATGACGTTTACTATATTTGGACTCCCTCCCTAAAGATGGCGGAACCTTTTAAACTACAGATTCCCCAAGTGAGACCAAAGTCACTTCTTCTTAGCTGGTGTAAGGAAGGACGCACGGACTTCTTCGGAGTTTGTTTGTTTTGTTTTTTATGTCCCATACACTTTTGTTTGTGGATTATCTCTGGAGAAGACTCCGTTCTTCAAATTTTATTTACGAGACAAAGCACCAGAGAGAATCTTTCGTGTAATGTAGACCAAGGGGAGGGTGCGATGGCTATGGCTGAATGGCGCGAGTAGTAAGAGCAATGATGATGATAATCGGTATATCTAGCAGAAGTAGTGTTTCTTAAAAGAGCTGGGGGAGCTGCTGGTGAAGAAGATTTATTTTGTTTTCAATGTTTATCCAAGGAATGATGCTTTATGGGTTGCCTTGAGTTTCGGTCGGAATAGATCTTAAGGGCGAACGAAGAATAGATATTTCAATTAGATTTTGAAGCTAAAAATGGAGATCCCTGATGGAGAACAACTATAGACAAAAATACCAGATGCAGTTCCATGAAGTTGCATTTGGCTCTGTATTTTTCTTTGGAAATAAAGTTCAACAAAAGCAAACGTCAGTGTGGAGAGGAGTATAGTTTCTGTTTATTTGTTCGAGTTGTTTTGTATAAATGCCGTTTTGTGTGTATGTGTGTAAATTAACGTGGTACTCGTACGTTTTTTGTTTTGAATGTTTTTGTTCACCTTTTTTTGTTTTTCTTTCTCGGAAAACAATAACGGCGAACAACAAACAGTGGATTGGAACTAGAGGCCAGGATGGGAATGTGTTTATTTTGCGTCAGAAATTATGACATTCAATCGTTGACAGAAGTGTCAGTATGATGACAGGTGTTTATTGACGAATCCGACAGCAAGCGATTGGATTGTAAGTAGTGATGTTACCTATATTTGGAAATTGTAAGCTATGCGGTAGATCGAGAAGATAAAAACATGGAAAGTTTTAATAGTTTTTTTTCGTTTTGTTTTCTTTTTTGAAGGGAGAGAAATAACATCTCTGTGCTGTACTAGCAAAGAAGACCAAAATAATTTTCTCTGCAAATAGAACTAAGTGGGGTGTAATGTCTTCAATGTTGTTTAGCGAATGGTAAATGTTTTTGGTTCCACGAACTTCTTTTTGTTTTCCCACTTTTGTTAAACTTAAACTTGACTTAAGGACAAATTGATTGCTCACATGCGCTCTGAAATGTTTTCAGGTCGTTTAAAGTGTGTTTATGTTCAGCACTCCTTTCACTCGAAATGAAGCGGGCTAATATGCAACTCACGTATGTTAAAGTACAATCCTACCTAAATGCCTTCAACGCAGACCTTTAGCCTTGAATTGATGGGGCTGAGACTTAATATGATAAATTTTTTTCAGCAAGGCCACATATGAAGATTGATAGCCTTTAAATTTAGAGATTTTCCTCTCCATACTTTGCTTTGAACTAAGAGCCATCTAGCAGGTAGCATAATAACAAACAACCCCGATCTGATTACAAGGGAAAAATTAGTTTGGGCCATTAACAGCTTTGACCCATACAAATCCCCTGGACCTGATGGTATAATTCCAGCCGAACTTCAAAAGGCCGCGGACATTATTATCCCTGTCCTTGAAGTAATTCTCATCGGCTGTACCACCTTGAACTATATCCCCACTCAGTTTAGAGAAGTCAAGGTTGTGTTTATACCTAAGGCTGGGAAATCATCCCACGTAAACCCAAAAGATCTCCGACCAATAAGTCTATCATCTTTCCTTCTTAAAACTTTAGAACGACTGATTGATATCCACCTGCGTACAGCTATAGATCCAAAATTGTTATCTACAGCACAACACGCCTACTGCAAGGGAAAATCTTTAGAAACGGCCCTACACACCCTGGTACGTACTATAGAATATTCCCTCCATCACAAAGAATTCACTCTGGCCGCCTTCCTCGACATAGAGGGCGCCTTCAACAACGTCAGCAACTCTGCAATTACAAAGGCACTGACGAAGCTCAAAGTAGATGATTCCATAGTGGAGTTGATAAATCTAATGCTAAAAAGCAGGAGAATCAACTCTACTCTAGGAAACTTCTCTGCAAAGAGATCTGTCAGTAGAGGAACACCGCAAGGCGGAGTCCTATCCCCTCTTCTATGGAATATAGTCGTCAATGAACTTCTAGTTGACTTAGAAGCTGAGGGATTCAAAGTGATTGCATATGCAGATGACGTCTCCATTGCGGTGTCCGGCAAACATGCTCACGTCCTTACGGACCTGATGCAGACCGCTGTAAATAAACTTGTAAAATGGGCGGGAAAATGTGATCTAGGGGTCAATCCTCAGAAAACTGAACTTTTTCTCTTAACCAGGAAATATAAAATTCCTCAACTAATAACTCCATCAATAAATGGAATCTCACTTGTACTTTCAAACGAAGCCAAATATCTAGGTATAATCCTAGACAAAAAGCTAAATTGGAAAGCCAATATACAGGAAAGAATCAGGAAATCCACCGTAGCTTTATTTTCCTCTAAAAAAGCCATTGGTAATAAATGGGGTTTCTCCCCCCAAATCACCCACTTTCTCTACACCGCGGTCATCAGACCAATACTCACATACGGAGTAGTGGTATGGTGGACCGCTCTTGATAAAAGGACCTACTGCGATAATCTAAGCAAGGTCCAACGAACAGCCTGTCTGTGTATAAGCAGAGCACTGAAATCAACACCCTCAGCTGCCCTAAATACACTCCTTAACCTTACACCACTAGACATCTTCAGCAAACAAATGGCCGCCAGTGCAGCCATTCGTATGAGAGCTATCTCCCAATGGACCGTAAATAACATCGGTCACGCTACAATCCTGAATTTATTCGGATCAATCCCTTGCCACTCCGACTACACCATCCCCCAATTGGTTTTTGATAATAAATTCCAAGTCTCAATCAAACCGAGAACGACCTGGGAAGACGAAGAATTTTTGAGAGATGATTCAATTCATTTCTATACAGATGGTTCAAAAACCGAAGAAGGGGTAGGCTGCGGGGTGTACTCAAACCGACTTAACGTAAGTCTCTCGTTCCGCCTTCCAAACCATTGTAGCGTGTTCCAAGCGGAAATTCTGGCGAAGAAAACGTGATATCCTCAACGAATATCCGGATTTTCTCAGATAGTCAAGCAGCCCTCAAATCACTCGGCGCTGTTTCTAAAAACTCAGTAACCGCCCTTAACTGTTGCCTATCTCTTAGGGAGATGGCTGAACAGTTCAATATTCACCTTATTTGGGTGCCGGGGCACAGAGATATCGTGGGTAACTGCAAAGCCGATGAACTCGCCAGAGAAGGAACCGTTCTACCGATCTCAACCAGCAGGTTGAATATTGGTATACCAATCGCTATGTAATAACTTATGCTAAAGCAAGAGGCAATGGATAGAACAAATGAAAGGTGGAACAATATCACCACATGCGTGGCAACAAAACGGATATGGCCAGGACTAGATCCAAAACGCACAAGACATTTGTTATCCATTACCAAATTGCAAGTTAGCTCCGTAATCAATGTCATTACCGGACATTGTCTGATAGGAAGACACGCCATAAGACTTCCCTCTAATGACTTCTGCAGAAGTTGCTTAGATGAGGAGGAGGAGGAGACAATCCAACACCTCATCTGCTCATGTCCTGCACTCTCTTTTAAAAGAAAGCGGCATCTGGGGGAAATATTTTCTCGATGATCCAAGCGATCTGGCGAATACAAATCCCCTGCATCTCCTTCGCTTTATTAAAAGCTCCAAATGGTTTTGTTAAGTGAGGTACTCCCTCGCATAATTTCTATGGTATCACAATGGACCTAGTATTGTTCTAAGTGTGTCAGGTGTATTCTTGACAGCCATTGTAACCTAACCTAACCTAAGAGCCATCTAAAAAAATAACAAAGTCATTTGATAAAAAATTTGATTTGTCTTTAAATAACTAAGATTATTCAATCTGTGTCTGGCTTTCGTGGACTTTAAAGGAATTATGTGACAAATGTATCACATTCCTTTGCCATGACCACACTTGAAATTAATCTAGGTTTTAGTCCAGGATGATTTGAGTTAACATAGTTGTGTTACCATATTAAATAAAGTTTTGAGTTGATGTTTTTGTTTTAAGTTATAAAGAGACAGACATTCTCTTCTCTATCAAAAAATGTATGGGTTTTTGAATGCACTTATTAATGATTTTTTTTTTTTTATTACATATTGTTTTGTTCAACTGTAAAACATAAAGAAACTCTATGTTTAACAGGCATTTTCTGAAAATATTGACCTCAAAGTCAAAACTTTACTGGGAGAAAAAAATTTGATCACCATTTAAAATCTGGCAACCCTAATCCTATCAGAGACCAATTTAAGTACTGTTTTAAAGTTTATTATTTCTGCAAAAAATTGAAACTAAAATTTGGCCTCTACGATCAGTATTGACAGAGAAATCGAATTTAACACAGGTCAGGGTACACCAAATCTAGACTTTTTTAAATTGCCAAAAGTGATGTCAAAGTTGAGAAACGGACTTTACTGTAAAACAATTTTTTTCTTAGAATATGACCAAGAATCACATCCCAAAGTACGAGTATGTAACACGAATTACGGGACACAATGTATAAAATATAATTTATGAATGAATTGGTAACAACCTTTAGAGCAGTTCAAAGACAATCGTTATGAATGGGCGTAAATCTGAAACCCATGATATAAATACTGATGTGCCTCAGGGCTCCGCTTTCGATCCTGCTTCTTGTTTTCATTAACGATCTTTGTAGCAATATACTTCTATACACTAAAGCGTTTTGCCGACAACAGTACCCTCAGCTTTTCATATTCTCGACGGTAACACCCGAAACGAACACTTTTCGACTCATAAAATTGTTAATCCTTATGCTGATATTTTTGCGTTTTAATTTTTTTTTATTTTCTACGTATTTAGTTGCTTTATCTCAATTGTTAGATTTGAAGATTTTAGCAAAAGGATAAACAATTTTATGATAAATAATTTTATGAGTCGAAAAGTGTTCGTTTCGGGTGTTACCGTGGAATGACCCAACTGCAACATATACGTTGAGATTGAGAAGATAATACAATTCTAATCTTGACCTCATTGATAAATGGGAAATCAAAAACCGAGTAAAATTTAATGCTTCCAAACCCTGATACTATTTCTAGTTGTTGAAGCAAAACTTGGGGACGTACCTTGAGCTCTGTTCTTTAACGGACGTTGTATCGATAAAACTGATCAGCTATCAGTCGTGGATATATGTGACCAATCACCACACTCACTACTGAGGAATTGCAAAGCATTCTAAATGGTAGCAACTGGTCAACGCTAGTAAGTTTTGTAAAAAACGCTTTAAGATATCGTAGACAGATTATAAACGAAAGCTTTTGAAAAAATTATAATAACAATAATATTTTATAAACTTATATAAGCATCTCTACTTATAAAACCATCTGATATTTGAATATTCTCTTTCTTTTTCGGCTGACGGCAAATGCCATGCTTTTTTGTGAATTTTGTAAAACTATGTAAAAAACAAACTTTTGTATTCATTAATAAAATCACACATTTACTTACTTACTTACTATATGTGACCAATAATCTCTTGTGGAATAATTATATACTTTACATCACGAAAAATGCTAACTTTCCCATGAGCTGATCGCAAGTGTGTAGCAGTTAAGTGCCAGAGCTGTGATCCCTTCGCCACCGAAAAAGAAGGTGAAAAAAAATCCCGCAAAATGGTTAAGTTTCTTCCGACGACGACGCGTGGTCGGATTCGACAATCTAGCGGGACAAAACTATTTTGGAACAGAAAAACATGTTTCAACTTACTTATATTTTATTTTATGAGTTTAAATGACTAAATTGTACAATTTTTACAAAAATAATATTTTTTTTAAAAAGGGACACTCAAATTATAGAAATTATACAAAAATAATTATATAGAAACTATAAAAAAGTTGTTTTTTTTTTAATAATTTGATAAAATCAATTTTTGTCTTGAAAGTAAAATTTTTTTCCTGAAGTAAATAAGAATAAGTCTTCATTAAAAACTACTATCATCTTTACTAGCTAAAACTTCTTCATCGAGATCCTCGTATCAATCGAAAAAGAGACAACTTCTTTTGGTATTGTCTCACTCGAACGTATTCGTTTTGGTACATGTCGTAAGCTAGCAATATGGATCTGACGGTATCAACAACCGATTTTTTCCTTGTAAACAACTCTCTAAACTTCCTCGTATCCTTATTCCTAGCCTCTTGCGCTTCTTCCGAGAGTTGCCCAAAAGTAAGAATACAAGACGATATGATGTCTTTTCCATGAAAGAGGACTTTATGAACACTCACTGGCATAGTGTACCAAGAATATTCCCTAAAATATAGATCTCTTGTTGCTTTTCAAATGCATTTCCACTTATAGCGTATCCACTTCCCATCCTTTTCTAAAATTCTAAAATTCTATGAAACCGTTCTACGAGTTCTTGATTAACACCGGTAATTTCTGAGTATTGCCATCATTTGTATTGCCTGCTTGCTGTGTTGGCATATCTACAAGCAAACCGAGCTCGCTTCAAAACCTATTTTGGATTTTTTTTTGCTTCAGCTACTTTGGCTTAGTGACTCGTCAACTACAAACTTAACAACTTTAAACTTTCTTGTTGGCAAAATAAACCAAAAATCAAAATATGAATTACAGTTATCTTTCGAGTTGTGACGACAAGTGCATTATTTTAAAGCCGTTCACTCCACTTTCATTTTTACATTATGTTCACCTGGATGGGGCGTTGACCACTCAAGAGACCTTCTAGTTCCTCCAAACTTTTTTTTTTTAAATTTCCCTGTCCAGAAATCTCAAGCTTACAATTACTATAGAATTGCTCTAACCATAACAAGCTTATTTGTTATATTTTATAGGTAATTCTGAAAATTGAAAAAAGTTGTATGGGCAAAAACGCGCAATGGATTGTTTTTTTTATCTAATAGCCAACACTCCACAGAATTATTTTTTTATAAAGTTTGAGGCGGAGCTCGGCGGAGCTCTATACTTTTGCTCCAATAGAAAGTTCAATAAAAAAATTTCAGTTAAATTTTTCACGTTTAACTTAAAATGCTATAAGAAATTATTTAATGAAACAGTTAACTTCGGAAATCGTTTTTTTTACTGCTCAGAATCTATTCTATTCAAGAAAAAAAAAATTATTCCAAAAGACAAAGAAAGTAGCACTTTTTATAGCTGAACCAAATTGCGCAAAAAAACCTTTTATTTTCTGCCGTTAAATGGCTTTCATAAACTACTTACTTCTATGCTTAATATTTTCTTAACAGTGCAAAAAATCAAAAAACAAAGTATGAACTACAGTTACCTAGTGTATTGACAAGTTACGTACATCATTTTGAAACGTATCGCTTGACTTTGATTTTCGACTTTTGTCCCGCTAGATTGTTGAATCCGACCACTGTGCGACGACGTTAGGATTTCTTCTCTCTTTTTAACCTGGCTTTTATCTACGAAACATACGTTTGTCCTAAGATGGAGTATAACGTCCTTATTTGCAAAAGTGCTCCTTCAACTGCCTTGAATCTTTGGGATTCGCAGTATTCAGAGAAGAGGCTTCAAAAGATTGGAAAATGATAATCATCCAAACATTTACTTCACTTGATCGCCGCACAGTGGGCCCAAATGCAGTTTCGCGTCTCAAAAATCTGTAACTTTTTTGTCTATTGAAGTAATTAAGTGAAATTTGGAATATATTATCTTTAATATATAGAGAATCATAAAATCTAAAATTTTTTAAGATCTATTTAGTGTTTTGCTATTTAAAGTTTATTAAAAGTTCAAAAACTACAATATTGACGAATCAAAATGTGGATTTTCAGTATAAATTTTGCTTTCATTTATTATTTATGCTTAGGATACACATGTTGAGACAACGATAGCTATATATAATATACAAAAATGTAAACAAAAATTGGTTTTTTAATAGCTGAATGGCTTCCTCAGAAAGC
The DNA here is from genome assembly GCA_949752695.1 of Melanostoma scalare. Taxonomy (NCBI): domain Eukaryota; kingdom Metazoa; phylum Arthropoda; class Insecta; order Diptera; family Syrphidae; genus Melanostoma; species Melanostoma scalare. The sequence continues at coordinate 46,218,666 of OX456984.1, forward strand.
TCTGAGCTTCAGCTGTATTTTGTTTTCATATACTTTATATAAGAGGATCTGATGTCAAAAACAACCGATGAAAGACAACCTCATTTGTTGCTGTTCTTGAATATTATCTTGAATGCGTCATCCTTATTTTTTATAATCTTTGTTACGTGCTTCTTGTACATCTTCAGAAAGTTGACCGATTGGTAGGACTCCAAAATGTTGAACTATAGCTTCACCGTGAATTAGTATTTTATTGACTGAAGATGGCATATGTATTACCATTGATATTTTTCAACGTAAATGCGAGCTGTATAAAATGCATATTTATCAAATTTTTGAGCATCAATGTGCTGGGGTGTGTCATTTTTGGGCAACTTTTTTTTTCAACGATAAAACGAAGCCTCTGAAAATTTGAGCTCCTAATATTAACATTTAGAGGTCCCTGTTTTTAAATTTAAGTTTTCCATACCATACCATTTTTTCTTATTTTTATAGCTTGATATTTGAGCATTGTAGAAATAAACTGACAAATTATTTAAGTAGAAAATTGAACGCTCTACAAAAAAGCTCAAAATAATTTTTTTCATAGAGTGAGCCGTTCTGAAGATATTCAGAGTTTTATTTCTAGTACTTCATGGGGTCGTATTGTCATTATTCGAAAAAGGGGCAGGTTGGGGCAGAACATTTTTTTGTGCCTTTTTACTTATATATTAGGGAATAAAATGCACTATGCAAGAACACAGCGCAAGGTAGCGCAACCATTTAAAACCTTTATCAATGATTAATATATAAAAAAAAATATAGCATGTTAATTAAAATTGATTAATATGTAGAAAAAATATATTTTTTGAAATTGAATTTTAAGGTATTTAAAGTTTAAATTACAAGCTTTCCAACGATATATAACTTTTGTGTAATCACATAATAAAATGCAAAAGAAAAGTCTATTAAAAACGTTCTTTATTTCGTCATTCCAATGGGGCTATATGAAGCGACCACTTTAGATAGCCATATCCTAAAAGTATGCAGCTTAATCCATCTAATTTTTTTTTTGCACTGCGAAATTTGACTTTTGTTTGGTTAATTTGCATAAAAATTTTAGCTCCCACATTACCTTCGAAAAAATCATTTTTGAGACGATAAATGCCATTTGGGCCCACTGTGCGCCGTCGCAATGTTTCCTGTCTTTCCTTATTTTAATATTTTTTTCTTTGCAAACAGTGCAGTAGTGAGATAGCCAATTGCATTTTTCCCCTCAAACTGTCAAACCGTTATATCTCCTTGCGCATCTAGGAACGCCCATCGGCTTACCCTTGAGCTACGTTTATGACGTACTGTCAAATACAAAAAATTCTTTTTCCAGCCGAACTTAACAAATATGAAATTCATTATTGCAATTTTGTAGAAGTCCTCAGCACAAGCTTTAAACTATATTTCCACTTTTCGTCAAAAGCGCGGAACCTCGACGTTAAAATGGCGTTTAAACTATGAACTCCAGTGAAAATTTAAGGAAGATATCACTTTGCTGACCTAAAACCGAATGGAACCAAAAAATATACACATTAAAATGCTTATTATGCATGTGTTTCAGGACATCGCTTAGAAAACATACTTCACCATCCGTTTGTATTTACAGCACACAGACTAAACGACAAACACACAAAAAAAGGAAAAGAATATAAAGAACATTTCTGATAAAGACACCAAAAGTTTGTGGGAAATTTATTTTGCTTTTCTTTTAGGCTTAAAAACACTCACAAAAGGATTTATTGTCCTCTCTAACTTTATGTTCGGTATTTATTTTGTATTAACTCGTCAGGAATTTCCTAAGGAAGTTAAATTAATTTTTCAATTTATCTTTTTTGTATGTTTTTCGATATAAGTTGTCTTTTGAAAATCATCTAAGTGATGAAATGACGGTATCTAATTAATAGTTTCAACCTATTAGGATTACGGTTTGACAGAGCCTTTTACTCGTACTTTCTATTTATTATAAAGACAATTTTTATATATCAATAGGAAACCCTTTGGAAAGGCTATGAAAAGTTATGTTATGATGAGTAGGTTCTTAATTTGGATAATCACATCTTCTTTTTTTTGGTGAAATCATCGATAGTTCCTAAAGAGGCTAATTCTGATGGACAATTTTAAATCCGATGGCAACACTAGAAGAATAAATTTCAACAATAGACAAATATTTTTTTTATGGTTTATAGAATTGTAAAATACATAATTGAAGAAAAAAGAAAGCGTGTAGGGACTAAAGAGGTGGACTACCTGAAAACATCATAAATTCCTATTTAAATGTGTCTACCAAAGAAAAATAGTGCGCGGAGGGAGCGCGGAAGAAGTGAAACTTCAAACTTCCCCCGAAGAACACATTTCACTATAATTAAATCGTCTGGCTGAATAACGCGGAATTGATAAAACTGTTATATCAACATTGCGAGCAGTGCCGAAAAGTATGCAATCGATAATCCGCGTTAAACTAGTCGCATAAGAAGTTTCACTTCAAAAAAATTGTTGCGTGGAGTGGGAAAGCAGTGCGGAAGTGAGAAAAGCAATAGTTTAATTGAAGAAAATCATTGTTCTCACTACAACAGTAATGGTATTAGAACAGCAGTGGCGGGAAAAGAAGACAGTAATTCAAATTAAGGCTCTGAAAGGTTTGTTCGTAGAATATACTTTAAATCGACAAAAATCTTTAAAAAAAGAAATAGTATGCAGGGTTACCTTCTATTTTTTAAGACACAATTTCTTATTTCTGTTTTTATTCATTCATTTATTAAAACGGAATCAAGCCTTTTTATACACCACCAAAAGGTAAGACAACCGTCTGCGAACTCTTTGTTTAGAAATCGGAAATAAAATCAAAAGATGTAAACCTAGAAAATATTCTTAACCGCTTTCGGAAACAAATTTTTGGAGCTTTCGAAGATTTTGTGGTATTTCAGACTAAACGATGACGAAAACATCAGTAAACAAATGCTTACAAAATGCATATACTTGAAATGAAAAACGCTTAGCAATACTTCACTTTACAAAAGTAATTCCTTTGGCCAATTCCTAATATATCTACGGTTCCGTCGCTAAAATGTCCTAAAATAAACAGAAGTATTCTTAATAGATCACTGATGGCCTAATAAGAGGCCGCGCGCGCCGTTTGGAACTTGTACCGACGAATATTTGCAAATTTTTATTCGAAGGTTGAAGAATGTTTCTTACAAAAAATTCTGTGAACGAAGTGAAATACTTTGTGAAAATAGAGGGCTTACCAAAACCTTTGAAAGAATCGAGACGGACTGGAAGTAAATTGGATCGCAAAACAGAGATACTCGGTCTTATGAACTCAACCCAGACATCAATCGGCTCACAAAAATCTATCACTCCCAGATTGATTGTCATCGATAGTTGCTTCCGACAAAACTAAAAATATGCTGTGGCACCTTTTGATATCTTTAAGCCACCTGGCACTGACGGTACAGCTTTTTTGCAATAAATTCTAAACCTATTGCTGCTTTTCCTGAAAAATATTTTCAAACACTGTCTTGTCTTAGCGTATATCCCAACCTATTGGCAGAGCGTTTTAGCGAAAATCGGTAAAACAAGACATGACCACTCGGTAAGATTTTTAAACCCATTAGTCTTAGGTCCTTTCTTTTTAAGACGCTGAAAAGAATGGTGGAGCTTTACACACGCAAAACCTCACTACAAATACATCCTCGTCACCGATGCAACACACGGAAGATCTTGTGAGATCGCTCTTCAAAATGCATCCAACAAGAAGGATAGGCTTTTTCATCGACAAGAAGATGTTTTTGACAAAGCTAACTTTGACGGTTACCGAAAAGGGTCCTTTCAATATTTATGGCTATGATAAGACTAATCTTTTCCTATGCGTTAGTTTTTTGGTGGAACAAGCTCTGACGTAAATACGTTCTAGCTTCGTTCGCCAAATATGAAAGCATCCTAGCTAATAATATCAGGCTCTCTATGTTACCGTCTCTCGCCCAAACTACTGAACCGATTAGGCTTAGACATAGAAACTACAGCACCGATTTCAAAAATTCTTTCACCGTTAGAATGCTACTCTATCCCCGAGTAACATGAACTTTAATTCACCCCCATATTCCTGAGGGAACGGGAGTCCTTACTAATATAATGAGTGCGAAAGTAGCTCTGCCTGTCCGTCTTTCTATGTTACATCTCCCGCCCCAACTACTGAACATCTTTAAATGAAATTTTGTACAGAGATAGGCTAGAGCCTGAGGAAGGAAATGGGTTGTATGTTTGGTAATCCCCACATTTCTACGGGAACGGCAACGTAAACGGGAACCTTGAAACTACTGGATCGGTTTCAAAAGTTCTTTCACCGTGAGGTGATTTCTATCAAACTGTCGATAACACAGTTGACCTGAGAAGAGATGTCTATCCTGATCTTCAAATAAATATTGGCAATCGGGAATGGTTGTGTGAAAGGTCGATTTCGGTGTCGACTAATGAGATATTTGAAGTTAGTCATATAAGCTAATAAATGATGTTTGACGTGGTGGGGGATGTTGTCGAATGTCTATCAGTAGACAATATTATGGACACTGTGCAAGTCACATCATACCTTATAGAGTTTCCAATTCCTTAAGATTATCAGGAGTGGTTGCAAATTGGTATTCCAGTGCCAATAATGAGAAATTTAGAATTGTACACTGCTACAAATTACACATCTGGGATGCGGTACTATAAAAGTTTTAATAAATAATGACTGGAACGGCAAAAGGAGATTTGATTCTTCGTATTCCTTTAATTCCCACTGATTTGTCATTTTAGAAGAGTGCAGTTTCCTCTGAAACCAGTATTTGAAATTAGTATAAAAATGTTCAGACGCTTAAAGTTGCAGGTGTCCATTTAGAAAAGAAATCCCATGGTAACTCTATGTGGTACGGCCACGTGTATCAAACCCTCAAAACCTTTTTATTTGGTAAAAAATGAAAAAGTAAGAACGTCGTGTGCAAAAATGTACTTAAATAAAATAATATAACGATAGGTTACTTTAATGCGTGAATGTGTTTGCAAAATAATTAGCCTAAATATTAAAAGCCCTGCCAAAGTCACTTTCCACGCGGACGAAGTCGCGGGGAAAAATATTTTCAAACACTGTCTTGTCTTAGCGTATATCCCAACCTATTGGCAGAGCGTTTTAGCGAAAATCGGTAAAACAAGACATGACCACTCGGTAAGATTTTTAAACCCATTAGTCTTAGGTCCTTTCTTTTTAAGACGCTGAAAAGAATGGTGGAGCTTTACACACGCAAAACCTCACTACAAATACATCCTCGTCACCGATGCAACACACGGAAGATCTTGTGAGATCGCTCTTCAAAATGCATCCAACAAGAAGGATAGGCTTTTTCATCGACAAGAAGATGTTTTTGACAAAGCTAACTTTGACGGTTACCGAAAAGGGTCCTTTCAATATTTATGGCTATGATAAGACTAATCTTTTCCTATGCGTTAGTTTTTTGGTGGAACAAGCTCTGACGTAAATACGTTCTAGCTTCGTTCGCCAAATATGAAAGCATCCTAGCTAATAATATCAGGCTCTCTATGTTACCGTCTCTCGCCCAAACTACTGAACCGATTAGGCTTAGACATAGAAACTACAGCACCGATTTCAAAAATTCTTTCACCGTTAGAATGCTACTCTATCCCCGAGTAACATGAACTTTAATTCACCCCCATATTCCTGAGGGAACGGGAGTCCTTACTAATATAATGAGTGCGAAAGTAGCTCTGCCTGTCCGTCTTTCTATGTTACATCTCCCGCCCCAACTACTGAACATCTTTAAATGAAATTTTGTACAGAGATAGGCTAGAGCCTGAGGAAGGAAATGGGTTGTATGTTTGGTAATCCCCACATTTCTACGGGAACGGCAACGTAAACGGGAACCTTGAAACTACTGGATCGGTTTCAAAAGTTCTTTCACCGTGAGGTGATTTCTATCAAACTGTCGATAACACAGTTGACCTGAGAAGAGATGTCTATCCTGATCTTCAAATAAATATTGGCAATCGGGAATGGTTGTGTGAAAGGTCGATTTCGGTGTCGACTAATGAGATATTTGAAGTTAGTCATATAAGCTAATAAATGATGTTTGACGTGGTGGGGGATGTTGTCGAATGTCTATCAGTAGACAATATTATGGACACTGTGCAAGTCACATCATACCTTATAGAGTTTCCAATTCCTTAAGATTATCAGGAGTGGTTGCAAATTGGTATTCCAGTGCCAATAATGAGAAATTTAGAATTGTACACTGCTACAAATTACACATCTGGGATGCGGTACTATAAAAGTTTTAATAAATAATGACTGGAACGGCAAAAGGAGATTTGATTCTTCGTATTCCTTTAATTCCCACTGATTTGTCATTTTAGAAGAGTGCAGTTTCCTCTGAAACCAGTATTTGAAATTAGTATAAAAATGTTCAGACGCTTAAAGTTGCAGGTGTCCATTTAGAAAAGAAATCCCATGGTAACTCTATGTGGTACGGCCACGTGTATCAAACCCTCAAAACCTTTTTATTTGGTAAAAAATGAAAAAGTAAGAACGTCGTGTGCAAAAATGTACTTAAATAAAATAATATAACGATAGGTTACTTTAATGCGTGAATGTGTTTGCAAAATAATTAGCCTAAATATTAAAAGCCCTGCCAAAGTCACTTTCCACGCGGACGAAGTCGCGGGGACAGCTAGTAACATACCTATGTATCTTAGTCTTTGCTGTAATGGGAGCTATCTCATCACTCCGAGTTCTGTTCTCGGCTTTCCGTATAAATGATTCGTACTGTTAGGTATTTCGCCTAGACCTTCGGCTATTGGAGTTTATTAGAAAGGCGATGGTTCAAATATCGTTTCCTTTCAGAGCCCGGCAATCTTTTGTTTATAAGGTCTCAAGTCACGGCAAAGTCAAATTGAACAGTTGGAGAAAAGCTATCTTCTAATACTCAATTCGAAAACTTTATGTTCACAAAAACACCACCACGGCTCTGTTGAACTTTTGGAAAAATTTTAGATATTGATGAAACTTTTACAAATCATCCTCTAAGCATTTTAAGAACTTAGCCAAAGGATACCAGTCCTCGTTTAAAAACCCCAGTAAATCATGTGTATCTCCAAATTATATACCCCCTCCCTTGCGCCCTTCTAATTGCCGACAAAAAACTACCTTTACCTTATTCATGTCTCCTCCTCGTTGACATCAACTATACTACAAAACATCACTTACTATTCATCTCAAGTATATGTCCTGCTTACGACCAATTGATTTCAAAAAGATCTCTGTCTATATCTATATTCTATACATAATTTTGTCTCTCACAAACTTTCCCCCACTCAAAGCCATCGAGTCCAATTTTGATGAAAACTTTCCAATGATAAAGTTTTTCCATTTCTATTTGACTCCTGTGACCGGTCGCATTGGACTCCGTATTCAGCCCACACAGGTTCTCTATTTCTTACCAAAGAAACCTTAAACGATGAACTGTGAGTTGAATACTGGACCTGTCATTAAAGACACAAAACCAATGGGTTCTTATAAATGGTGACTGGTGACCCCCCATTGTATCCGTGTCTCCTACCACATTCGAAACAAGAATTTCACGAAGGATGAAGTTTTATTATACATTTTTTTTTTTGTATCTCGCCTTTTTTTTTTGTTTTGACCTGCTCCTTTCAACTTTTGTTATTGTTCTAAAGTGGAAGGAAGGATTTCTATTATATCTTTTCTTATTTTCCGCAGGACTTGGTCAAAATTAATTTAACAAAGTATCCGCGCGTTACGTGCAAATACACACATACTCATGCATTCACTATAGCCCCACACACAGTAAAACAAAAAGAGCGGAAAAAGGCTAAATGAATTTTAAAAGAAAACTTTTTTTAACCAAAAAAATAAAACAAACAAAAGTAGCGGATGCCACTACAGTTAGGAGGAGTAGAAAAAAGGCGCCACTGCCGCCGCCGCCAACTACGACGACGCCTTCGCCCAAAGTTGAAAGTTCTTCACTTCGTTGAAACAAAGAGAAGAAAGAAACAGAATAGAAAAACTGCAGCATTGAATGATGGAAAGAAGTTTCAGCAAAATAGGTACATAAAATTCACCTAAACTAAAGGATTCAAGAAATCACTCATCACTCATCACTCAGTATAAGCCCTCACGTTGAATAAAGAAGTGAAACTTCAGCAGCTAAAAAAGCCCATGTCCTTTCACGTAGGATCTAGACGAGGTAGGCAGCCAGACCTATAAATTGTGAAAAACTCATGACTGAATCATATTTTGTAGTCTTTACACCCACCGAACATCCATCGGTCTCTGTCACAATTTTTGTCTTTTCTTTGTCCTTCTCTTCACTCAAGCCTTGGCTGAGGGGTTTGATAGCAATTGGCAACCCCTAAAATGGACGAAGAAGATACGAGTAGTCTGTCTCGGTAGTTATTATTTTTAGTATTCCCATGACGTTTTTGGTTGTCCTTTGTCCCAGATTTAAGCTACACCACCACATTACGGCGGGATCCTTTGGGGTCAGCCTTCGGCGCTGGCTACCTACCAGTCTCTTCCATTTGTGGCCCTTAACCGATGAGGGGTATTTACTTTTGTGTTTATTTTCATAGCTTGTCATTCTATTTTATCCCTTTTAGGGTAAGACGTGCCAGAGGGAGAAATGGAACGAGCTATGACTGTATTAAGTCAGCATGCAAATGTGGCAGGAAATAGGATACAATTGAGGATAATATTTGCTTGCCTGCTGTCTGTTTGTATTTCAAATCAATTTTTCAATCAAACGATATTGATTCCATTGACCATGTTTATTTACCAATATCGTAGATATGACGCTGGGTTAGGCTGAGACGGGATATTTTTTTTTTTTGTCCAACGGGTATAATACAGCCACTTGGAATATAATTGCTTGGGACAGCAAAAAAAGAATTTAATTTTTCTCTAACTCTTTTCAAGAGAAGGGGGAAAATTGTTTCCTCATTTAAATTGGCGCGACCAGCTGGTGCTCTAGTTTCTGATTTAAATTTGCATAATTAAGGAGCAATTTGAAGAGTAGTGTGAAAGGTCAGTGGCATATAATTAAATGGAATTTGGTGTGCAAAGCAATGCAGTGAAGTCATGGTTTAAGTGTTGAAGCAAAAGTTTTGCTGAGAAGACGTGACGATATTTTGCAGATTAAGGTGTGTTCCGTTTTGAACTTTAGCTTTGTTAGCGCATATTGGAATTTGACTTACACAGAGTTATCAAGTCGTCACGTCATCAAAATCTTCTTTTTGTTTGACTTATTCCTTCATTGGATCTTTATTTTGTAACGTACACTAGGGGTTGCAGTTGTGGTGTCGGTGGTGTAATGTTTAACATGTCTGCCTGTGATGTAAGAGGTCGAGGTTTGAAACCCAGAAACAATTAATTGTTTTCCTTCTAGGATCTCCTTTTGCGAGGAATTGGCAAGTCCTCCGAGAGAATTTAACTGTGATCGTCTTTTTTACTCAGTTGTCCGAAATCAGCAAACATTTATAGGTCCTTTCCATTCCTCACTTAGAAATGTTTGAAAGAAATACGCTAAGCCCCGGGGCTATCCGAGCTCTGTTATGTCACCCTGCATATCTATTTAGTTTTCGTCCAGTGAACGAAATTCGGCTTATATCTAACATCGAGATGTTTTTAAATTAAGCTTAAGCAGTTATGAGTTGCATGAACGGGTGGTATATCGGTGTATAAATTTTAAAAGAAAACAGAGAAGCAATAGAAGAAGAACAAAAAACAAAATCATTTATCATCATTCGTTCGAATTTTGTGCATCGGAAAAACGTCACCTCAAAGTAAAGTAACGAAATCTCCAAGACTAGCGTCGTTTGGATTACTAACAAAATGAGAAGTACACCGACCACGAGCTTGGAAGTAATTTTCAATGCAGCAAACAGCGCACTTGGGCTAAATTAGAGTAATGTCTGGAAAACAGGACATGGACAGATTTTATCTAGATACGCAGACAACAATATCTGCACGGATTACATAACTCCATATCTGGATTTTAATAAATTCTCTCAACCAGCTTCCATTATAGACAGGATTGGGAGAGTGAAACACCTCATGCGAATGACATCAATATACACCGACGAACGGGTCGAAAATGGAAGTCGGAACGGGTGCAGGTTTCTTCCCAAAAAACCTCAGCTTTGTCAGTTTCTTCAAACTTCCAAATCACAGCAGTGTCTTCCAAGCCGAGGTCTTGACAGTTATACAAATGCTGAAAAACAGGTGTTCATGATGGCGCTATCACATGCTGATATCAAGCGATTTCTGCTACTATTATAAAATCAAAGCTTGTGTCTTGCTGTCGCGAAGAGCAAAAGATTCTTAGAACGCAGCGTAACGTTAAACCGGGAAACAAAAAAACGGACGAGCTGGCGAGAAAAGGCTCAACACTTGACCTTTCTCTCATACACCAATCAATAATGGTTCCACTCTCTGCAATAAAACAGATCATTGGTAACAAATTAATACGAAAGTCTAATGAAAAATGGAAATGCCTATAGATTCCTGTGTCATCTCCAGGAAACTATGGCCAAAACACGATAGGAAAAGATCAGAATGGCTATAATCCCTGAACCGGCCTTCATTACGATCGCTTATCAGTATTCTAACAGAACACAACCTACTAGACTACCACAAACAGAAAATTGGTTTTTGCACCAATTTTCTTACTTATGTAAGGGATGTTATGGCGAAGACTAACATGAGAATACCACTCACTTTCTTTGTCACTGCCCGCCCAGCAATCTGTCATACCAGCAAAATTCCTGGGCAGTTACTTCTTCAACGAACTGGAAGAATTATCAAACACTCCAGGCAACAGCCTGTTAAACTTCATTCTTCTTCTTTTCATTTCCGGCGTTACGAGTAGTGATCTTGAAGCGATCACAACTCTCCCACTTTTCTGCTTCACACTAGTGATCCGCCTGTGGGGTACGCCGCGTTGACCTCAGAAAGCGTCGGCAAGCCTCTCGGTTTTGTTAAACTTCATTAAGTCCACAAAATAGTTAAAAACTGACCAACCATAATATCATAGGTTTTTAGGACTTTACAACACTCCTGGTTATCACAATGGATCTACATTGTTCTAAGTGTGACGGAAATAAGATCAACCGTCAGCAAATTTTACTTAACCTCACCTAAGGAGCTGTTGATAGTCTTGAGTTAATTAATCAATTTTTGATTCTCGCTAACGAGTCACAAATTAATTTATTAATTCGAGATTCTTTCTATTCGAAATTTTTGTTTTCAGAATTATTGCTTTAGAGATTTGGGCGTACACATTTAAGGTAGGTATCATTTGAAAGCTGAATGTAAATTACAAATATTTTCAAAATCGGTTTTGGCGATCTCGAAATATTTAAGCTTGATGTAAGAAAAAATTTTTTTTGTGGAATAACAGCTTTTCACTTCCGACTTATGAACTGTAAAAAAAAATATATTGGCGCCAAATGATAGTTCACAAAAATACCTTTCATCAAGTACTGTTTTTATATTTGTCAAGCCAATTATCATATAACAAGCCTTATTTGTGTTTGAATAAAATATTTAAAAGTGGCTTTTTACAAACTGATGTCTAGAAAAAATCAGTGATGGCACATACTTTATTATATATCATTGTAACCCTCACTTTAAAACCTTTAATTTTATATATAAATCAATTGTTTATATTATATTATTATATTATTGTAAATTATATATTGTAAATATTATATTATTACTGTTTTGCATTCGATCCCAGAGTTATTGGAACGTGACAAGCGTGACGATTACACAAAAGATTCTTTGTACCTTTATTGTTGTAGCTGATTGGCCTCTTGCCTCTGGTGAGAGGAAGTGGATCCTGTTAAATAGATCAGCAGAGTTAATTTAACTGCCCCTTACCGTTGGTGGGGGATGTAATCAAAAGACGCGTACTAGTTGCAGGTTGATAACAAACTGTGAAATTTATTGACTAAAAATACTTTTTATATTTACATAAAAAGTACTCACTAGTCTAATTAAACATTTAATAAAAAACAGCAATGAATTTCGATTAAGTAGATACGAATTTGAAAAATAATTCCCATCGACTGTACCTACGCTTAGTCAAGGTACATTGAACCGAACAAAATGATTAAACTTTAACGTTTATAGAATGCACCTTGACCAGGTATGCACTCGTCGAAGTGCAATGAACTAATAATGCTGACTTTTGTGGGAAAAATGAAACTCATTTCATGAATAATATAAAAATGAACACATTCAGAGAAGCCGAATTGAAGTTGGTGTAGACGCAATGAAATAAAAAACAAATATACAGAGGACAGTGAAGCTATATTTTATGTTGGTGTATTTATTGATCTGATGGATCAAAATACACACACGTTACAAAATTCTTCGGAAAAATGATATTTTTTGGCACTGAATACTCAACAGTTTGCAAATATTTCTTAGAAAATTGTTTTATACGTTAATACAAAATTCAGTGAACGTTCACAACAAGGTTTTATTAAATTTGTGTCTCTTTTGAAAAATATAGACAAATATGTCATATGTGCATATATGTATGCTTTTATTGCATTGAAACTGTTTGTCTTTTTCCAAACTACTTACTAAGTTATATGTAAAACATGTTTTTCCGCTTATGTGTTTGGGTTTTATTCTTTCTCAGAATAATAAATTGATACCTATCAGACTTAGATGAGCTCAGTGAATACTTATATTTTATGTTGGTGTATTTATTGATCTGATGGATCAAAATACACACACGTTACAAAATTCTTCGGAAAAATGATATTTTTTGGCACTGAATACTCAACAGTTTGCAAATATTTCTTAGAAAATTGTTTTATACGTTAATACAAAATTCAGTGAACGTTCACAACAAGGTTTTATTAAATTTGTGTCTCTTTTGAAAAATATAGACAAATATGTCATATGTGCATATATGTATGCTTTTATTGCATTGAAACTGTTTGTCTTTTTCCAAACTACTTACTAAGTTATATGTAAAACATGTTTTTCCGCTTATGTGTTTGGGTTTTATTCTTTCTCAGAATAATAAATTGATACCTATCAGACTTAGATGAGCTCAGTGAATACTTACACAGCTTTGACAGATTTCTATGACGTAACTCCTATTTCCCTTCAAATGTTCTCTGCAATAGGAACGGTCTTTTTTTATTTGTAAATTCCCTATTGACATTTTACGATGCTTTACTATACCAAGTTAAGGGAAGTTTTGAACATTTGAAATTTATATTTATTGTTACGAACAAATGCAGCTCTCCTTCTATTTAGCCTTTGTTCGATTGCGAAATCTCCTAAATAACATTTACATTTACATGAAACCTACTCCACACATAAATCTGCGGAGTGTTTAATTTTCTCAACTCCATGTAGGGAATTTATGGAATTTATTGAGTAGTCAAGCTTCTTCTTCTTCTTCTTCTTCATTTCCGGCGTTACGAGTAGTGATCTTGAAGCGATCACAACTCTCCCACTTTTCTGCTTCACACTAGTGATCCGCCTGTGGGGTACGCCGCGTTGACCTCAGAAAGCGTCGGCAAGCCTCCCGGTTTTGGATTGTTCCATGTCTGAGGCCAACCAAATGCTGCTGTTTTTGCATTTGCTTGTACCAGGAGTGTTTTGGCCTGCCTTTTCTTTTTCTTCGCGAATTTGTTGAAACGTTGTACGATATTGCCTTTTGGACGGGGTTCTGCGGATCTCTCCTTTGAACATGACAATACCAACTGAGCCGGTCGTGCTGAATTTTGTCCAAGATGGTACTTTTGACATGAAGGCTTCCACGGATCTTAGTACTTCTAATTCGATCAAGCTTTGTTACTCCTGCTGTCATCCGAAGCATCTTCATTTCGGCTGCCGTCAATTTGCTCTCATACTTTTTGTACATTGTCCAACATCGTGAACCGTATGTCAGAGCTGGACGGACAACTGCTGTGTAGAGTCTTCCCTTCAGCTTAGGGGGCATTTTTCGATCACAGAAGATAGCGGAGTTTTCTCGCCACTTCATCCACCCTACGCTTACTCGATGATTGATGTCGTCATCACAAGTTGCTTCACTATTGATCATAGATCCCAGATATTTAAACTTTTCACACTTGGGAAGCACATTTCCATTCAAATAAATGTCTGGAATAGGCTTGTCTGGATCAGAAAAAGGGCAGCACAGGTATTCAGTCTTTTTTGCGCTAATACGGTACCCATTTCCTTCCAGAACATCAATCCAAACGTCAAGTGCTCGTTGCAGGGATGTAGGATCCTCGCTTATGATGGCTCCATCGTCAGCAAAGAATAATTGTTGTACTTTATTGTCCGTTACTTTTCCTTCGAGCAAATAATCCAGAACAGCAATAAAGAGCAGTGGACTCAAGACACTTCCCTGATGTACACCTACTGTTATTTGGAATTCTTCGGTGACTCCAGCTGGGCATGTCACTTTTGTAACTGCTCCATCGTACATGTCCATAATTATTCGCACATAGGCTTCAGGAACTCCTCGGTGTCTGAGGGCCACCCATATCAGATCTCGTGGTTGTCGATCGAATGCTTTTTCGAAGTCAACCAACACAATATGCAAATCCTCTAAGGCATCTCGGTGTTTTTCCATAATGATCCTTATACTTTGGATTGCGTCTGTAGTTGACTTACCCGCGACAAACCCGCATTGGTCATCAGACAGCCTTATTATTTTCCGCAGTCGGCTATCCAAAACCCGCTCAACGATCTTCATAGTGTGGGACATCAACTTGATCGAACGATAGTTGTCACAGCTTCTGGTATCTCCCTTTCCCTTGTACATTGGAAGGAGAAAACTTTCCCTCCATTGATTAGGCAAACTGTCACCTCTTATAAGTTTGGAGATGAGAATCGTGAGCCATCTCAACCCGATGTCTCCCATATTTTTCCAAAACTCATATGGTACCTCGTCTGGCCCAATCGCTTTGCCTTTTTTGGAGTTCTTAACTGCCTCCCTAACTTCTTCGACTGTGACGTCGGATACTTCCGTAAAGTTAGGTGCAGCTGTTGGAAAGTGGCGCCGAGGAAACTGTTCATTCAAAAGATCATCACAATACTGTCGCCACCTGTGAAGAATTTTGTCGTCATCCACAAGTAGCAGTCCTTGAGCATCATTTATGAACTTTGGCGAACGAATCTCCTGCGCATTTCTCCTTCTCTGAGCGGCTATTTTGAAAATGGTTGCTCCCTTATTCAAGTTGCTTTGTCTTAGCTCTTGGATTGCCTGATTTGCTTCAGCAGCTGGGGCAGAAATCTCTTCCAGCTCTCGATACAGGCCCTCCGTGCTTTTTGCTTGAAGTTGGGCGCACTTTTTCTTCGCTTCTTTTCTGCAGCTCTTGTATTCCATTTTGAGACGCGCTTTTTCATTTGTATTTCTTGAGGGGCACTTCGACCAAGCTTGGAAAGCTGCTTTCTTCTTTCTAATCACTGCTTTAGCTTCATCATCCCACCACCAGGTCTCTTTAGCTTGTTGGTGGTGTCCTTTTGAGACTCCTAACAGTGATTTGGCTCTCTCTAAGCAGGTTCGTTGTAGGCGATCCCACATATTTTGTGCCGTCATTGTATTTGAAACTGCGTCGATGGTATTACACAGCTGACTTCGCATATACGAAATGAATTGCTGTCCTTTGGTTTTCTCCAGATTGTACCACTTGATTCTCCTAGGAGCCTTTGTTTGTTTGACCTTCACCGCATCCGTAAAAAATTCTGTTAAAAGAAGACGGTGTTGTTGAGCGGCAGCTTCTCCTAGAATCACTTTGCAGTCTTTCACCCGAGATTTCATGTAATTGGTTACCAAATGGTAATCAATCTGGGTTTCATTTCCTCCACTGCTGTAAGTGATAAGGTGTCGGTCTTGTTTGATGAACATGGTATTTAGTACGATTAGACCGTATGACTTGCACATATTTAGAATATCTTCACCAGGAGTGTTCCTGGTGCCGAATCCAAAACCTCCATGGCAGTCTTCATAATCCTCGTTTGTCTTCCCGACATGTCCATTCAAATCTCCTCCAACAAACAAACACTCTTCTTTTGGGATGTTCTTAAGTAGGTTATGAAAATCAAGCCAGAATGCATCTTTTTCCTCCTGCTCACACCCTATTTGGGGAGCATATGCACTGATTATATTCCAGACCTTTCCTTCCATCACCAATTTAAGAGACATCAAACGGTCACTGGACTTCAAAATGGTCAACACGCTGTTACATAAACTTTGGTCAAGGATGATACCGACTCCGTTCCTACCTTGTTCTGTTCCATAGTAGAACATCTTGTAAGCCTTGGTCTTTACATCTAAGAAACGGGCTTTGTTTGCTGTGTTTCGCCATTTCGTTTCCTGAACACACAAGATGTCCACTCGCCTCCTTCTCATCATCTCTTCGAGTTCAAGACTTCTACCAGTCATACTTCCAACGTTCCAACTCGCAACTCTAAATTTTCGTCCAACTCGTCGCATTACTTTGCTAGCCCCCGGAATCCGTATAGCTCTGACCCGAACATTGCTGCTCGGTCCAGGATCAGCTCCATGCATAGCAATGGAAGTGCCTGGCGGGGTAGTGCTTCTTATGTTTGCAAGTACTTCCATAATGCTCAAAATTTTTCAAAAATTGTCCTTTCATCCTTTTCGACACATGCATGCTCCATTTAATGAGTTTGATTTCCCTTTTACTACACCGGTAATCTCCAGTCGTGTAAACCCCGGGATCTGCATGCATACTTGGGGAGAGTTTTTAGGTAGTATGTGTGTCGCTAGACTCACTTTGATGTTAGTCGTCTAGATATGATTGCTCCTTTAGTCGCCGGAAGTAATATCCACCTTTCAACATGCCTACACAAAAGGAAGAAGCGTGGAAACAGCACTTCACTGTGTAGTAAGAACCATAGAAAAAACGCTGCAGGATAAGGAATACACTCTGGCAGCCTTCCTGGACATTGAAGGAGCCTTCAACAATGTACAAAACAGTGCAATTAAGAAGGCCCTGAATGATCTAGAAGTAGAAGATACAATTACAAATTGGATCATGAATATGCTAACAAAACGTCAGATCCACAGCGAACTGGGAGGTGCGAACTTGAAAAGGTGTGTGTCAAGGGGAACCCCACAAGGAGGTATCCTCTCACCCCTGCTCTGGATCCTGGTCATGAATGAGATCCTCGTAGCTCTCAAACATGATGGCGTAAAAGTGGTCGCCTATGCCGATGATCTAGCTCTTCTGGCAACGGGGAAATTCCCTTCCACTATTAGCGCACAATTGAACTATACACTAACCAAGGTAAGCGCTTGGACAAAAAGGTGCGGCCTTACAGTGAACCCCCTCAAAACAGAGCTGGTACTTTTTACAAACAGAAGAAAAATACCTACTTTTGAGTTACCAAGACTAAATGGGACCCCTCTTAAGATCTCTGATCAAGCCAGATACCTGGGTGTGATCTTAGATAAAAAACTAAATTGGAGTTCCAATATACAAGAAAGATATAAAAAATCTATGATAGCACTGTACTCGTGCAACAGAATTTTTGGCAAAAACTGGGGACCAAATCCCAAGATCATCCTGTGGATGTATACTGCCATTGTTAGACCTATCCTTTCTTATGGCAATTTGGTGTGGTGGAAGGCGTTGGAAAAATCCACGCATTTAAAAACCCTAACCAAAGTTCAAAGATCTGCCTGTATTTGCGTAACTGGTGCAATGAGGACTACACCGACCGCGAGTTTGGAAGTAATCCTCAACCTTACACCTCTTGATCTCTACGTTCAAGAAGCAGCAGCAAATAGTGCACTTAGACTAAACCAATGCAATGTCTGGAAAACCAGCCAAATAGGACACGCACAGATTTTATCAAGATACGCAGATAACAATATCTGCACGGATTACATAACTCCATACCTGGACTTTAAAAAATCCTTCACAACCAGCCTCCCCAATAGACAAGATTGGGAGAATGAAACACCTTACGAAACGTCTATAGCAATCTATACCGACGGTTCAAAAATGGAAGTTGGAACAGGGGCAGGTTTCTTTTCAGAAAGCCTAAACCTAGCGAGTTCATTCAGACTTCCAGATCACAGCAGCGTCTTCCAAGCCGAGATCTTGGCAGTCTCACACGCTGCAAAACAGGTGTCCATGATGGCGCTATCACATGATGATATCACCTTTTTCATTGATAGCCAAGCAGCAATAAAAGCGATTTCTGCCACTCTTATCAAATCAAAGCTTGTTTCTTGCTGTCGCGAAGAGCTAAGGGTTCTTGGCACGCAGCATAACGTTAGACTCTGCTGGGTTCCTGGTCATAGTGGTATACCGGGAAACGAAAAAGCGGACGAACTAGCGAGGAAAGGATCAACACTTGACCCTTCTCTCATTGATCAATCAATCAGGATCCCACCCTGTGAAATTAAACAGATAATCGGAAATAAAATAAAGGAAAAATCCAATGAAAGATGGGTAGGCCTAGATTCCTGTGTTACTTCCAGGAAAATATGGCCGAAATATAATAAGAAAGAATCTGAAAAGCTGCTATCACTGAATATAGTGCAGTCAATGAAGCATTTTAGGTCCGAATTTTTTTACTGTGAACCGATTTGCATGAAATTTTGGAATTAGGCTCATCTTACCCTTAAATTCAAAAGTGAAAAGGATTTGCACACCGCCACCACCCTGGGGGTGGTTGCCACGCCTTCTCGGGGGTGAATTTTTTTTTTTTTTAAATAACCTCGGATATCGATAGAAGGCCTAATTTTAAGCAAAAAAACAAATATAAAGTTTTTTGTTAAGTCCAATACTTTTCGAGTTATTGGCAATTGAAAATTCGCAATTTGTTCACGTTTTTCATCTATTTATTGCAAATATCTCCAAAACTATACGTTTTATCGAAAATTTTATAATGAACAAAATTGTAGCAGGTAAAACAATGAACAATTTGGTTTTTTATAAAGTATTCTAAGAACAATATTAAGCTAGATATTAAAGACCAAAACCATTTTTTATTTTGTCTGAAATTTAATCGATGTGTTCAATGCCATCTAGCGGCAAGCAGATGCATTTTATTTATTCTAATATAAGAAGATGTTTTGTAGTGCTTGAAATAAGCTTTAAAATGAGCACTATTAAAAGTCTTTTGAACGTAAAATAAGTGAGCTGTAGTGCAAATAAGGGCAGCATCTAATGTTTTTTTCTTTTAAATCAATGGCTTTCATAAGTGCCATTTCCACCAAAATTAAATTTAATCGTATTCCGCCTAAAATTAAGTTTGTTATGAAGAGTTTGATAGATAGTATCAGTTTGGCTGCTTTTGGACACATATTTTTCAAAAAAGTCACGATTAAAAAAAAAACAACAAATTTTCAAATTTTTAAAAACCCTACTTTTTTTCATAATATCTCAAAAATGACGACAGATACGTATAATAGTGTAAGAATAAAAAATGTTGGTATTTTTTTGACAAACAATTTGGTCTTTTAGTTTTTTCTGTCAAACAAAAATTGACGGAGATATGATTGTTTAAAGAGCGCGTGGCAGCGCAATCACAGCCTCTCTTAAGTCCTTTAACCCTTCACCGTTTTAGCAAAAAGTTGCTTACTATATATTGCAATAAAAGATGTTGTAGCTCTCTTAATTACCTTTACAATGGTTTCTTACCAATTGTGATAGCATAAAAATTGAAGGAGTTATGGTCCAAAAACTCATTGATTTAAAAGAAAAAACCATTAGATGCTCCCCTTATTTGCACTACAGCTCACTTATTTTACGTGCAAAAGACTTTCAATAGTACTCATTTTAAAGCTTATTTCTAGCACTACAAAACATCCTCTTGTATTAGAATGCATAAAATGCATCTGCTCGCCGCTAGATGGCATTGAACACATCGATTAAATTTCAGACAAAATAAAAAATGGTTTTGATCTTTTATATCTAGCTTAATATTGTTCTTAGAATACTTTATAAAAAACCAAATTGTTCATTGTTTTACCTGCTACAATTTTGTTCATTATAAAATTTTCGATAAAACGTATAGTTTTGGAGATATTTGCAATAAATAGATGAAAAACGTGAACAAATTGCGAATTTTCAATTGCCAATAACTCGAAAAGTATTGGACTTAACAAAAAACTTTATATTTGTTTTTTTGCTTAAAATTAGGCCTTCTATCGATATCCGAGGTTATTTAAAAAAAAAAAATTCACCCTCGAGAAGGCGTGGCAACCACCCCCAGGGTGGTGGCGGTGTGCAAATCATTTTCACTTTTGAATTTAAGGGTAAGATGAGCCTAATTCCAAAATTTCATGCAAATCGGTTCACAGTAAAAAAATTCGGAGGTTGGGCCCTATTTTTCGCTTCATTGACTGCACTAATAGACCTTCATTGCGAATGCTTATCAGTATCACAACTGGACATAACCTACTAGGTTATCACAAAAAGAAAATGGGTCTTTGCACCGATGACCTGTGTAGAGGATGCAATGACGAAGATGAACACGAGGATACAACTCACTTCCTTTGTCATTGCCCAGCACTCTGTCACATTAGGAAAAAATTTCTAGGCAATTATTTTTTCAATGAACTAGAGGAATTATCAGACGCTTCAAAGAGCAGTCTGTTAAACTTCACTAAGGCCACAAAATGGCTAAACACCGAATAGACATAAATTCATAGGTTTCAAGGACGTTACAATACGTCAGGGTATCACAATGGATCTACATTGATCTAAGTGTGGCGGAATTAAGATCAACCGTCAGCCCATTCTACCTAACCTAACCTACCTCCTTTAGTCGCCTTTTACGACAAGCGGGGAGGCGCTGCAGTGCTATTCTAACCCGACACTGCACGGGAGATTGAGTAGTCAAGCTGCAGTTTTGAAATTATCCATTAAATGATTAAATAAATAAATAAATAAATAGGGTGGCGCAACAGAGCGAGGAGCCCCTGGGCCCAGCGCATTTCTCACAACCATGCCTTGTAAGGGAATGGAGGGGACCTGCAATTTTCTGCCGGTTCCGAACGGCTTATTGAGAAAGGGCTTTTCATGGCAATGAACTTACTAACGGAGGACTTGTCAATTCCTCGCGAAAGGCGATACCCGTGTAAAAACATTTTTGCCTCTGCTGGGATTCGAACCTCGAAGCTCTGGGTTAGCAGGTGGACATGCTAACCATCACGCCACGGGTACCACATAATTAGCTGGTAAGTTAATAAAGTTCTGTCGGAATAATTTAGAATCTCTTTTAAATCGCTCGTTTTCAACTTTCACGACCAATCTCATCATTGTGATAAATCCCGATTTATTGGCTTGTTCGATAGGGCATAAGGGCATATGGCATTTCTATCCATGTGATTGTAGACATGATATTGTATCACGAAAGCCTCTATCCTAGTTTAAAACATCATTCTGTCTCAAAAATTGCATCCTGTTAAATTTTCATCTTTAAAAAGGGTATTCATTATGTTTTCATCGGATGTTGTTGCAGCATAATGTCCAGAATGTAACCGTCATCATATACGACTTAACCAAATTTTCGTGCTTATATATTATGACTGTGTTTGAAATGAAGTATTAATTTTGTGTAGGGCTTGCACTTCGGTGTGGATGCTTTCGATGTCGGATTTGGTTGGCAAGTTTTGCAGCTTAGTCTACCTGCGAATACGCCTAATTATTTGATAATGCTCGAAACAGGAGTGTCCCCGCTGTTTGTGAAACGCTCAAACTACAAGTAGATTTTATATGTAGAAGTTTAAGCTTGAGAGACCATCGGCTACCGAAAAAGGCGGCCTTGAAGGCAATCCATTCCAAAATTGGGTAGTACAGAGAATGGCTTGTGTTGGCAAGCACTACTGGCGTGGATATAAGCTACAATGCTGATGATCTAAAGAAATTTTGGATGGACTTGTATCAGCTAATTGCAAAGGTCGATGAACAAGCTAGAAGCAGGTATATATGTAGAAGAGGCCACAAACTCACACAAAATCACAATTTGCTCCAGGAGAATTACTTTCGTGATGAACTTAGCATAGAAGAAATATCCATGATGATGCGGCTTCGGGGAGATATCCTAAATCTTAACTATATACCACACAGAGGAGACTTGCCGATAATCTGCAGTATATGTAACTTGGAGGAGAGGGAGGACGTAGTGCATTTCATAGGGAAGTGCCCCACATTAAGGGAAACAAGGAGAAGCGATTTTGGGAGAGATTTTCTGGATGCCGATGAAGTCATAACCAAATTGAATGAAATGGATGTTTCTAAATTGTTTCAGTTCTGTAAAATCGCTTTAAACTATCGTGAAAGAGTTATACTAGGTCAATTTTAATATTAATTATTATCTGTATTAACTTACAATTTTAAAAGGTATAGTTGTTTAAAAAGTTTATACTTTCGGTTAATTATATGTAACAGTATATAAAAATTGTCAATCTGGCAGACGGCAGAAGCCATGTCATAATGAATTTTGTTTATCAAGTACATATCTTGTAATATTTATAGGAATGTCTTATTTAACAATGTTCAATAAACTAAACTAAAACTAAAAAACTAAACTATTATGACTGTAAATCTTTTTTTTTTTTTGTAAGCTGTAAAAAGCAAATTTTTTTTCTCTTGGAGGTTTTTAAAATACCAGCTGGGCCACTCAGACCTAAATACCGGTCCATTGTACTAGCAGAAAGTATCCTTCTTTTTATTATAACTTTCCAGATGTTGGTAGAATAGCCAAAAGACGCTGCCATGATAAGGAGCCTAAGTTACCAGTTCTCAGCATGTCTGCGCCGAGTATCTGTAACCTGGTACGAGAAAAAGCAGGACAATCACAGAGGAAGTGCTCCGCGCTGTCCTCATCTTCTCTACAAGATCCACAGAGTGTGGTATCACTTAATCCTAACATGTGGCAAAAGAGAAGTGCTCCGTGGCAACGCTAATAAGCTTTCTACATTATTTTCTGCTACGGCATAGCATAAATGTTGCAGTCTTCAAAAGCAAATACTGTATGTTCCTATATTTTAAAAAAATTAAAAAATCAATTGAAACCTTGTTGTTAACGTTGAGTGAATTTTGAATTTAAGGAAATAGGAGCAAATTGTTGAAAAAATGGTACATATTTCAGCTTTACTTCAGTAGAAAAAAAGTTTTTCAGAAGAGTTTTGTCATGAGAATGCAATTTATTTGAGAAAAACAAGGGATTAAAATGATTAACCATAAGGTATATAGTATCACTGACTTTTTCAAGACATCAACACGTTGAGAGCCGTTTAAAAACACTTTTTCAAACACAGTTAAGGATTGTTCCTTGTTTATGGGCATAACACATATAAAAACAGTAGTAGATGAATAAAATATTTTGCAGTCTTTCATTTGGTACCGATGTCTTTTTGGTAAAATCAATAAGTTTGTAGTTATAAACGCTTAATCCACAAAAAAAAAATAAATTGTTTCATTTTTCTTACATTAACTTCAAGCTGCAATATCTCGAAATCTCTAAAATCGATTTTTGGAAATATTTGGA
The DNA here is from genome assembly GCA_949752695.1 of Melanostoma scalare. Classification (NCBI taxonomy): domain Eukaryota; kingdom Metazoa; phylum Arthropoda; class Insecta; order Diptera; family Syrphidae; genus Melanostoma; species Melanostoma scalare. Next base: position 46,242,253 of record OX456984.1, read on the forward strand.
ACTTTTATTCAGATAAGCATCAGCTTTTAAATGATATCTAACTCATTTGTATACGCACTGGGCCCAAGTAATTATTCTCGATTCAAACTCAAAACTTGTCGAAGCTTCCATAAATGAAAATGAAAATTATATTGTGCACTTCATCTTTGAAATACCTTTCCAACAATATATATTTTGTCTTAAAAAGTTTCTTCTAGGCCAGGTAAAAGGGTTTCACCTGATCCTGCTTGTGTAATGATATTGAGTAGCAAAATGTCAGAGAAGTATAAGTATAAAGAAGAGCTAAAGAACAAGATAGGCCAATACACAACCACCAAACCTTGGGAACTCTTTCATATTCGTGCTATCGTAAAGTATCCCAATACAACACCTCAAATCCTTCACTGACATTAAAGGCATAAGGCGCACTGATAAGCACTCTGACCAAACTACTGATTCAGATTAGTATTGAATAATAATGAATTACTATTACTATTACTCTATCACCTACATACATAGTAAAAGTGTCCATACATCGCTGTTGCTACCAATTCGACTTAGAAAGACAATTGAGAAAAACAAAACACAGAAACTTTATGGTGCTACTCGAGCAAAGAAAAAGAATTATGAGTGATCGCCTTTAACAGCTTGTGGATATAGACAACCCAATTCTTCAAGTGCTTATCGATCATAAAGTCCTCTCCACCCATTCTAATGGATGCAAACGAATTATAACTCACCGGTCCAAAAATAGTTCTACTCTAGTGTTCCTTCGTTTTCAAACAAAAGCATTTGTGTGGTCGGCGGCGCGGCGGGCGGCAGCGAACGGCTGTCAGTCATAAGAAAATATTTAATAGCTTTCGATGTGTGCTGCATTTCAGTCATTTTTCCACGTTTTAAAGTCGTAAAAACTCCAGTATTAAAAATATCTACCCTCCCTTTGCGTGAAACAGCTTTTAAGTGATTTAATTGAAAGTCAAGAGGAGTGCTTCAATTATATTTGCAACAGTCCTCCTTTTTTGAACATTCGATTACACAATGATAAACGACCAGAGAATGTTAATTACATTTACTGACACGAAACCCATTATTGGTGGTCTTTGTAAATGGAACAGACTTTCTTTATTATTACTACTACGCTGCGCTGTCTGTGCGTAGTGAGTGGCGCCCGGTGTGAGTCGATCAGCAGTGTAAAAGTATTCTTTTTTTTTATCGCCAACTTTACTGCCAAAGGATTCAAAAAATACAAAAGCTTTTATGCAAATAAATATTCTGGCCTTCGAGAAATAGTTCAGAAAACATTCCACCATTGTGTCAGAAAAACAGTTGAAAATAACACCGCTGCAAGTGTCAAAAATATGTTCCATAAAAAATGATGTAAGCATAAGCACTCGAAACAAATATTCACGTCCCACACAAATTGTCGCACAAAAATTTTGAAAAACTATACCCAAGAGCCATTGCGCGGCATATGTTGGAATGTCCTTATGTTTCGTTCTAAAACAAATAAAAATATAGGCAAAACACATCACATACGAAGTCAAACAACAACAACAAAAAATAGAAGAAAAAATCCCTGAATCCTGAAACTGTAACAGACATTATCAAAGATTCATCTTTTTACCCGCACATAGCACATAGACTCACATGAAATGACAGTGAAAAACATATGCAGAACTCATTTGGCTTTTTGTTTTTTTTTTTTGAGCAGGTTTGAGAATGGAATGGCAATGGAATTGGATATCATGAATCATCCCCTAAGGGGTCTATAGTTCTATTTTTTATCCTTTCTCTAGTGGCAAGCCGTCGCCACTGACACCCCTTTTGGGATTTTTGCCTTTGTCTCCTTTTTTTTAGATTTTATTCAAACTTTTGCTTTTTTCCTATTTTTGCATCGCTATTTCCGTTGCCGGTTTCTTTGCAGCCATTACTTTGCAATTTGTATGTGGATGGTGTGAAAGTTGTGTTTTTTTTTTTGTTCGTCATTCTTGGTGTCTTTTTTGACATGGTCTTGTATGACCGACCACAAATGGAAAAGTGCCTTTCCAGATTGTGTAACAAAAGCACGAGACACACATTTGGGTTCGATTTGGAAATAGTTATAGTGAAACTGTATTATATTCGTAAAGGACTGTTTGTTTGTGCCTGTCTCTTGCGGCGTATTTTCTTATGAAATGGAAGATTAGAATACTCCCTTTTTTTTGATCGTTACTATATTTGACATTGGAAAAATATGAAAGACAGACTGTGGAGCAATCCTTTTTTTTTCCCTTCTTATATATGATATTTATGACCCTTCAAGTAGGTTACCAGGCAATTGGAATTTGTCAAGCGGGTGGGAGTGAGATATTATATTGTGTCTGAAAAGCGAAGACAAATGTTTCGTCTAGAATTAGCATATCCGTTGAAGAGGATGGTAAATTTATTATTGCGAATGATTGTGGCAGGAACTAAATGGAAGCTTACATAATAGAAGAAGTAACTTCGACTGATTGTTGATGTTTGATGTCGTTCAAGCCATAAAACTTTACGACACTGTGATGAGAGTGAAAAGACAAGAACTGTGATAATAAGTTATGCGTTGTTGGCATTTAAGTGAGGATTGTTGGTACAATCCAGATTTTGTTGTGCTAAATGCTTTAGAAGCTTCCTTAAACACATATCAAAACACTTATGAAATTGAAAACCATTGACAGACATAACATTCTTCAGAACGATTGCTTAAGATCAGTGGAGGAACGCCGCAAGGTGAAGTCCTATCCCCTCTTCTATGGACCTAAGTCGTTAACGAGCCTTTTATTTCAAAAAGTCATAAAGACATGGAGGATCTAGGGATCCATTGACCTCAACTCCAAAAATTAGCGTTTCGCCCAGGTACGACAGTGGGCTCATCAGTTAGATGCTGTCGTACTGAAAAAATTCACAAAATTGTTTTCTATAGCAGATGAGAATAAAGTTATTCGCATTTTCTTGCACACCCGGTCTGGTGACCAGTAGGACACCAGACACCAACGACGGGTTAACTTCCAATTTAGGGACTCGACATGATTGTATGGGATGATATCGTCGTCACCGCGGTATGTGGGAAGCATACTACACAGTCTTACAGAGCTTACGGAAACCGTTTCGTGACAAAATGTGGTCTGGGCGCAGGCCTCCAGAAAAATGAAATCGTTCTACTCACATGGAAATACGAAATTCCAGAACTAATACCACCATCAGTTAATGGCACTCTTCTTTACTCCTTGGAAATGTTACGGCATCATCCTTGGTAAAAAGCTAAACTGGAAGCCTAATACAGGGTAAGGTTTGAAAAGCCAAATAGGCTATATTTCTAGTAAAAAAGTCATTAAAAACAAATGGGACATATTCTTACACATTACTTTCAGTCATACAGGGCAGTTATTAGACTGATACTTACCTACGGGGTTGAGGTATGGTGAACCGCCCTACACAAAGTGACTTTTCACTGCAGACTGCAAGTCAAAACCCAGCGATCTGGCTGTAGCGGAGCGGAACTCATCAATCGAAGCCTTAAAAAACGAATTAAGGAGTGGGTGAATGGCAGAGTGTACTTAGACAGATTAAACCCAACTTGTCATTCCGTCTTTAAAACTACTGCAACGTGTTCCAAACGAAAATTCGAAAATAGCTCTTAAATCACTCGGCGCTATTACCACGGACTCAGTAACCGCCCGCAACTGTCAATTGTATCCCATGGAGATGGCAGAATAGTATAACACTTACCTTGTCGAGGTGGCGGCTCACAAAGATTTTTTTCAAAGCCGATGAACTCGCCAGGAATGAAATCATTACAGAGACTTCAACCTGCAGGGTGATTATTTATTTACCAATGAAACGAAACTCATGTTAAAGCAAAATGCCATGGATATAACAAGCCGTAGGAATTCCACCACTTAGCTAGAGACAACGACCAAACATAGCTTGTCAAATTTGGATCTACAACGGACTAGACATTTGTTATCTTTAAACAGATTGCACCTTAGCTGCATAATCGGTGTGATAACAGGACACTTCCTCATTGTAGCTACGCAACAAGGCTTGACTTCCTATCGTACAACTTTTGCAGAAGCGTTTTTGAGCAAAGAGGAAAAGGAGACATTCCCACACCTCCTTTGTTCATGTCCTGCTCCCCCTTTAAACTTGAAATACAATAAATTTTCTTCTTCAACTTTACAATTGATCTAATGTACGCAGAAAATTGCCTCATCATGTGGTTACCGTAGCGTGATAGTTAGCATGTCCACCTTTTAACCCAAAGGTTCTTGGCTCGAAACCCAGCAGCGGCAGAAATGTTTTTCCACGAGTATCACCTTCGCCATGAATCGGCAAGTCCTCCGTAAGTAAATTCATTGCCATGAAAAGCGCTTTCTCGATTAGCCGTTCGAAACCGACAGAAAATTGTAGGTCCCCTCCATTCCCCCACAAGGCAATGGTTGTGAGACATGCGTAAGGCCCCGGGGCTACTCCCTCTCTGTTGCGCCGCCCTATTTGTTTGTTTATTTACCGCCTCATCATGAGCTCGAAAAGTTTTGGTTGATAAATTAACTTCCTCGCATCTTTTAAAGAGGTATCGCAATCTGACAGCCGCCCTAACCTATCCTGATAAACAGATCGTGCAGATCAGAGCACTCTGTGCTCATTCGTTATACGCCAATTTGCTTTACAAGCTGTTGAATTAGACGAGGTATAAATGTTACTAGATGAATTCGGACCTAAAATTTAAAATGAGTTTATTAACAGCTTAGATAGCATATCATCTAGAGAGTAACGAATGTCGCATGGGATACCAATGAGGATCTTCTGGGACGTTAATGTAGATCATCTGATTTATGAATGAAGATCACTTGGAATTGGAATAGTAAAATATTAGCAAGAATCAACAGTTAAAAAGACTTAAGAACCAGAGAACTGAATGAGTGCAATCACTTGCGCTTTCGAATCATCAACCGGAAAACAAGCCGTACACAGTCTCACGCTCACAATGATGAAACAAGTGTGATGCTTGTAGAAAAAGTACACACCACTCATGAATACGAGCCTTCGCATTGCTTGTGCCCATGAATGAATGGACCATTCAAACTCAAACAGGTACACCATTCGCTTGCATTCGAAAAAAAGCGAATGTTCACGAATGATGAAGGATGACAACGAATTTATTTTCATGTTCTGCGAGATCGCTCAGAAAGGTTTGAATACACATTTTGTGACCTGACTTGAACGTTCTTTATATTTTTTGGGTATTGCACTGTGAAGTATTCGTTGCACTGCAGATGATTCGTTGCTTTAGACACTATTCGCACAATTTCATACGCATACAGATATTGTCATTGCCTGCCATTGCTTCAGTTAAGTGAGTGAGAGTGAGAACCTGTCTTGTTGACTAAAAGAGAGTGCAGTGCGTGTATTTCTTTGGATTAAGATGAATGGTGCCTGAATAGTGTAGAACGAGACATTCACTGCAGCTCCCTGTTAAGAACTTCTTTTTCTTTTCTTCTTCTTTACTTCATCTTTTTTACGTCTTTACGAGTATCGGAATCTCGTTAAATGTATTGAAAACATACAAATTAAAGCAGAGTCGCCAGAATCTAGCAAAAACCAAGTTGAATTGCATTTTACAACAAATCTTAAAGTGTGTCTTCAGTCGTGTGTTTTTAGTTCTTTGTTCTGTTATCCTGTTTTATTTCGTCTAGAATACCTTTCAAATATAATCTCTTCAATTCTTCCATTTGGGAAAATTCAAGTTTGACGTACAGCCTCCCCGTTTAGTCTTTTTCTTCATACAAACATTAAATAAACGTACTACTTATACGTTTAGTAACGACTTTCGAGTTCGGGCTATACAAAACCAAGGCACATTAAATTATTTCACAGGACGACTTTATTTTCGAGCTCACTACAAATATTCGAATTTCTTTAATTTTTAAATCTGGAAACGAATACCGAAAATAGCCAAAAGAAATTTGCAGTTAACATAAAGAAAGAAAAAAAGAAGAAATACAAACATTCAACTTCGATTCAACTTTCTCTTCAACCCCATTATGAGTTGAAACGAAATCAGAGAGTCAAGAGCCAAGTATTAATGAGTTTTTGGCTTAAAGTTCACAAAGCAGGTCGGCTTTCAAAGAAAAAAAAAAATGTTTTCCTTCAACTATCGATTCCCTTAACAGTAGATTTTCTTTTCTTTTCAAATTCAACACAATATTTTGACCAAAGGAGAGGGCACCAACTTTGCACTTTTCAAAAGTATTACAAAAGCAAGAGAAAAATACAAACCAAAACGCATCCTTTATTCAGAAAGTGAAATTTTTTGCACACTCAAACAAACAAAAATTCATTTAGCCAATGATCATAGAGAGTAGGTCCTAGTCGCAGAACGAAGGACTATCAGAAACTGCAAAAAAATGAGAAAAAAAATCGTCCTTTGGATGTAACAAAGAAACCCAACTAACTTGCACATGTTGAATGTAATAATTATTTTTCCGTCCCATCCTTTTGTCCTTTTTCACTCTTGGGAAGTTTCCTCAAACTTTAACCTAAAGTAAGTGGTGTTGTAACAATTACAAACAAGCCGCCTAGGAAGTAGTGTGGGCATAAGGACCCACACCACACGCTATCACATTCAGAAAAGTTCAACTCTTGAAAGCAAAAAAATTACTGCACTCAAAGCAAAAAGAAAACTGTTGTATATGGAAAGAGAGCGCGGGATATGCAGCCAGGACTCGTCCGCCAATGCTTCATTTCAAGAGAAGGAACTAAAGAAAGGAAACTTCTATGTGAGAAATGGTATTTTTATGCTGTAACAATTTTTTCTCGGTCCTACTTCTCGACTGACTTCCTCGTGTCTCCAGCAACGATCAGGGCTATTTCGTTGGTTGAAAAATAGGATACAGGACGACAAGGAGCACTATTTCTGTTTAAGCGAAGAAATAAATGTGGAGGGTCTATGGGTGTGAGTGGCAGTGTATGTATATACGTTTAGCTCCAGTGGGGAGCTATATGAAAAAAAGTCTGTCCTACATGCTCAAAACCTCGCATATCAAGGGCGATATTAGCATATCCACTCTCGATGGTCGTTCTACTATCCCGACGACTGTGTGTGTACTCGGTACAAGGATTAAATAGCTCACAGGTCTTTTATCACGCCAGGACATGCCATTGCTCTGTGTTGCTACTGCAAAATTGCGTTGCAAGGCTAATGTGTGTGATGTTGCTGCTTGTTCGAGTATGTGCTGTTCTGGGCTTAGCTTAACTCTTTTCTGAATTCAATTGGGGATTTGTGCGTTTTTTTTTTCTTTTTATAGTTCGCGTTATATTCTTTTTTTTTTTTTTTTTAATATGCAACTCGTTTGCTATGTCAATGTTGTCGTCCTGGGCTTTGGAAGTCGTAGCCAAGTCATGGTAAATTTGAGGTTAAATCCGACAGCAGCGTTACATTTTTGAGCTTTAATTGGCGTTTTTGATGTGAGGATTTTTTGACACACAAATTCTGTGTCCTCTGATGTTGCCTTTGAAAGTATAACAGCGATGCTTGCATTTTTTTCTTACTTGTTGAATGTAACGAGTATGAGTTTACACGGTTATGTGCTATTGCGAAACAAAAACAAAATAAAAATTTTATTTTTATTGAAAAGGGTGTTTCCGAGCGTTCGCAGAAACGATAAATGGACCTTTTCCGAGAAATAAAAGTGGCGCTACGTTGTGCACCTTGTGAAACGCAGATCCGGTCTCTTAATTGGCTTGAGGTGAAATAAATCAGAAAATATCGATCAAAAGAATTAAAACCATAAAAGTATTTCGAGGATTGTCATTTGAAAAATAAATAAAAAGTGAAAGTGCAACATTTTGGATTGAGCCAAGGCTCATTCCATTGTTGACAACCCTTCCTAAGAGGATCTTAAGAAGATGTTTGAGTTCAAGCAGTTAAGTGAGAAAGTATTTTTCAGCTCAAATTCTTTTCTTCATTCAATGGCGTTTTTCGTTTATAATATTTTTGTTTTTTCTTCAAATATGTACCTAAATAACTAATTAAGAAGATGCAATGAAGCTCGGCGAACCCTGGGGCTAAAAGCTTTTCAAAAACCAACAATTTCAAGCAGATTTCGAGCAGTAAAGTGCGCTTTCTATAGCGGTTTTTTTTACTCTCGGAGGTCTTGACAGTCCCTCGCGAAAGACGATACTTTTGGAAAAACAATTTTTTTATATGATTTTGGGATCCGAACCTCAAATCCCCGGTAAAAGGCAGACATGCTAAGAACTACGCGATGGGCGCCACACCAACATTGAAAAAACCTGATAGTTTCTCAAAGATACAAATTACGTTTTGGTTTTGAAACACCCTTTGTCTATGTATAAACAAGCAAAGAGCACCCAAACATTGTTGCAGATTGATGCAATCATCGACGGTATTTGCTTGTTAATCGGTACAAAGTTTGGCAGCAGGGATTGAACTTTTTTTTGTTTTATTTGCGGAGTGATTTTGTTTGGAGATTCGACTGACCACTCTCATGTATAGGTAAATGTAAAAAGTTTTGATATTTAAGGTTTTGGTGTGTGATAAAGGAAACTTATGCCCTAGTTTCACTTAATGGTATTGGAAATCGTGTATGAAACGGTTTACTCAAGTAAAAATAGAGCTTTGGAAGCTTAAGGAGAATAAAAAGAAAAAAAAAACAGCGTTACACATGTAAAGTCATGTGACCTGGTCTTTTATCAAAAGGACACTGGTGATGACTCTTCATCCGCTCTTGAAGAACAGGTCGATAAAAATTACTTTTGTCTTCCCCAGTTGGAAACCTGGTGCTTAGGCTGGCCCCACGTTTAACTTTTATAAACTGCCCTTTATCAAGTACAGGTCACATTTCTTCATCATCTTCCAACTCGCTTCACACCTTGTTCGTTCGCTGAACATATATGACAAATTTATGGCTAATATATATATAATAATATTTAATTGTAACAGATACAGCGACAACACATTTCCTTGCCTAACTCCTTCACTCACCACAAATGAATGTTTAGTTATGGTTAGTAACTTTTTCTTTAAAACTTCTCCCAAAATGTTGCTGCTGAGAAGACTCGTTGGTCTTCAATTATTGGAGTATTCAATTGATTGATTCTAAAACGATGCGACTCTCGCAGTTCTGAAGGAATCGAAAAAGCGTTGAAGCTTAAAACAGGAATTTGCATTTTTATAAATTAACATTTTTTTAATAATTTAATGGGGGTTGGTTGAGTTTTAATGACAAAAATCAGCATTGGGTTTTTGATGGATTGAATTCTACTCGTTTTTTTTAACCTATGTAGTAGTAGTAGTAGTAGTATGTTTTTATTCAAGTTTCATTTCTATAATAATTATACATAAATTTCATACCAATTTCCTTATTTTTTTTATATCTTAAAAGATAGGTTGGAATAACAATGTAAGATATTTTGAATAATTTTAAAACAAATTTACAACAATGACTTTCGTCGTCTGTCGCGATCTATCGCCAATAATTTTTACAAACTCTTGATTTTTTTTTTTTTTTTTTTTTTTTTTTTTTTTTTTTTTTCTCTAATAATTAAATTCGTCGATCAAATTCTGTCGATATTTCAGGGCTGTTTCCAGATATTTTATAAGATGACACCAATCCCTTTCTCCATCCAATAGACTGACTCTGGTGTTCTCATCGAGTGTCGCGGTTCCGAAGCAGTTTCTGCGTAGAAGAAGAGTTTTTGGACAAATTCCCATAAAATGCATGTATCATTCTGTTTCATTCATGTTGCAGAGTGAACAGTTCGTATTTTCTTGTGGTGTTCTTGATGTTCCATTTAGTCTTATGAGTCCTGTCCTTGCCTTGAATATCCATCTCGTTACTGACGTTTTTAGACCATCGCAGACATAGCTCCTGCCAACTTCGTAGTTAAGCTGATGATACAGCCCATGTGATCTCGTCAGATTCGCTCTTTGAAGTGCCTCTTGGCGCTCTTCCGTAACAATATTTTGAGTTGTGTTCTCAATAAACATATGAAAAAGGTTCCTGTTTGCCACAAGTTCTTCTAGGTTAGTGAACCCAAATCGGTCAGAAGAGTTTTGCCAAGCTTCGAATCAATAAATTTGTTTTTCCTTAACTTTCCTAGCCAATATTTTTGGTAGTCTGCTTTCTTCATAGCAATTGAAGACTTTTCCTATATATTTCATGTGGCACCGCATCGTAAATTCGAGAATAGGCTTCATTTGGCATTCCAGCGTTAGCGCGTAGTTTGGAGTTACTCTTGGTAGGCCGAGAACTTTTTTAAAAAAATACCTTTGTAACTTCTCCACTTCTTCATATTTTGTGTGTCCCCAGACCTGTGCTCCATATGCTACGACGGCTCTGGTGACTGCGTTGAAGAGTTCTATCTTTGAGCAGAGTATTACATCCTTGTTGGCTATGAAATTTGACCATGTCAAATTCAAACCTTGCCTGGCCAGCTTTGTCCTCTCCTTAAAGTGTTCGGTCAAACTCAAACTAGGGGTCAGCCATACACCGAGATATTTATATTTTGTGACGACTTCTATTTGTTCGTTGTTAAGCTTCCATTGTTCCTGTGCATTTAACCGCCCCCCTCTTTTTCTAAATACAACAATTTTTGATTTTTCGAGGTTGATTGTCAGGTTCCAGCGTCTGCAGTACTCAGCAATCCTGTCTATCATTCCCTGGAGAACAATTGCATTATCAGCCATGAGCACAATATCGTCTGCGTACATGAGTAGGCGTATCAGAGTTCCATTCACGTCGATCCCGCCACCAATATACTCGTGCAAATCGTTGATGTATAGGGCAAAGAAAAGTGGGCTAAGAAGACATCCTTGTTTTACGCCCATTGATGTTTTAAACCACTCCGAAAGTTTCTCTCCATCCCAAACCGCTGACTCAGTGTCTTCATAAAGGTCTTTCACAACTTCTAAGATTTTCTCTGATATTCCAGACTTTTTTAACTTATACATGATAGCATTGCGGTCAATGAGATCAAACGCAGCCTTAAAGTCTATGAAGAAGCAGTAAACTTTCTTTTTTTCATGCATTTTTAGATTTATTATGTTAAATAAATTGAAAAGATTATCTGCAGTACTATATCCTTCTCTAAAACCGGCTTGATATTCGTTTAAAATTCCATATTCCTTTTCCCATTTCTGAAATCTTGCCAACAGAACACCGGCAAATGTTTTTGCTACATAATCCATAAAAGATATTCCTCTGTAGTTTGCCACCAAATTGCAGTCTCCTTTTTTGTGGATTGGAAATATCAGTGATTTTTTAAAGTTCGGTTCTACTTTTCCAGAAGAAAGCATATGGTTGAAAGTTTTTTGTAATATGTCTATAGCTGAGTCTGGTGCATTTGCGATGAATTCATAAGGTACTCTGTCTTGTCCTGGCGCTTTATTGTTCTTCGTGTTATTCAAGAAGTCACGTATCTCCGCGTTTGAAATAGCTCCATCTAGCAAAGGGATATTTGTGCAGGGGGTTATGTCTTCTATTTCTACGATCAACGTCGGTGGATTAAGAAGGGCATGGAAATAGTTCTTGAAGGTATCGCCTGTTATGTTGTTACCCTTCATAAAGTTATTTGTTTTAAGCTCTTTTGCAAGTTTCCACCAGTCTTGTGTGTTTCTTACCATTTTAAGTTTTTCTCCCAATGTTTCGTAATACTCCCTTTTCTTGGTTTTGCAGAGGGCTTTATATGTGGTGTTGCATTGTAGATATATTTCTTTTGTAGCCAGATTGTGGTTGCTCCGCAGTTTTCTAAGCCAAAAGAAAGATTTTTTCCGAGCACATTCGCAACCTATGTAACAATGCTGTTAAGGTCTCTTAGTCCTATGCAACCGTTCCAGTTCCACATCCGAAGAGCAGGGACGTGAAGTTGGAAACAAATATGAGAAACTGAGAGTAGAGTCGTCAGTAAAACAATTTAGTGGGTTAAAGGTTTCAGACAAAAGATCATTTATGAAGATGAGAAAGAGTGTTGGTGACAAAACAGAGCTCCGGCGTACACCAGCATTTTTATAGTGAAGTTAACGAAAGCTGAGAAACTCCTGGACCGAATTCACAAATTCTTTTACTTTTATAATATTGCTTTATCTCTGGGGAGCTTAGTCTTTATTCCATTTCCGTATCCCAACGGTAACTGGAACCCAATTCCTACAAAAACGGGAACTCAAAAACTGCTTTACTAATTTCCGAAATTCTTTCATCATTACTTTGTTACCTCCCTTTTTTCATGTTGCTTACGCGTGGAGCGTTATTAATGGGCGAACTACCCTTGCCCGAAATTGCAATCCGTAGTTTTTAATAAAGTTTAAAATTTAAAATTTAATCTTCATTTGTTTTTTAATTTTTAACTTTATTATTTCTCGTAATTTGCGGTCAATAAGGACGTTAGCAACACCTACATAATTAGAATGAACAATGCTTCTTAATCAAATAATTCGTGCATCAAATAGATCACCCCTGGGCCCAAGGAAAGGGGCGCCGACCGGGTGGATCAGCTAGTAGAAATACCATCCCAACAAAGGGAGGCCCTCACAATCGCGCTAAATATCTAAAGGATATAAGTATCCTTAACGTTTTATACATATAAAATTTTGACTGCTGTTTCGTCATTGTTGCTCTACGTCAACAATTTGATTGGTTCGTTTTGATCAGTTTTAGTATAAAAAAGTCAACAATACACCCCATTTTCAAAATGTTGACTTTCAACATCTTTTAATCGATGTTAAGGCCGATGTTACAGAGACCAGCTGTACAAAACCATGTCTAGTTTCAACACCCTGCAAAACTCGTATGACTATGCAGGATGACTTTGGAGAATTCACGCTGCTCCGTCAAGGTCGGTAAAGAACTCACCGAGAAGTTTGATGTCGAAAAAGCTTGCTAAGCAAGACACACTGCCATAATTGAAATGATTGTACGAAACTCAAACCTTTACACCAGAGTCATAATCGTTTAAAAGCCTGTAAAGTTAGTTACTCACTTATGTATTTGACGCAATGGAAAGAGATAATCGTATGTCATAGCTGTTTTTGCGATCATTGAAGCAAACTCTTGCCAACTGCTGCTTCTTTGGATTAGAAAGGCAATTGAGAAGCAAAACCCTCTCTAGAGAAACCCAGATAAGCAAGACTTTGATCATGCCGGATGCATGGATCTCATCGAAAGCTATTGAGGGAGTCCTTGGTCGTTTCGAAAGAAAAAAATCCAAGTGGTTTTTGAAGACAATATGTTAAGAAGAAGATTCAACAATGAACTGTGTGAGCTGGGGGTCAATTCCCGATCTGTCAAGTGAAAAAAAAATTATCATTTTAGTTTTCACACAGTTTTTTTCATTTTATCACTTCACGAACCCATTCTAAGCGATTCCCGATCTCAAAATGAAAAGTAGTTCTCAAACTGTGTTCTAAAAAGGACTAAAACGTTCTAAATGTCATTTTCCAGTTTTGTTTTGTGTTTTTCATAAGTTTTTTCAATTTTTTGAGAATAATTACACTTTATTTATTTCTTGAAAATAGATTCAGGATATTGAGACGTGCTCCATTAACTCTCCTTCATAATTTTTTGTGTTTTTCTTTTTTTCAAGTGGGATTTATAGATACTCAGTGAACAAAATTAAATTTTTGATTCATTTCTTACGTTAAAACCCATCCACCCGACCTGGGGTCCATTTGGATCTCATTACTGAATTTCTGTGAAAAATCATACTTTTTCTAATAAATAAATATTTTATTATAAAAGAAACATAGTTTATGTTTAGTAAGGATCTAACTTGAAGTTGTTGGCAGTTCTGGGAGACATTTTACACATAAGGTTCTAGTGTGGTGAAGGCAACAACGTCTGCCACATCCATCGCAGGTGGTTCTGCTTTTCTTGTCGTCTGCTTTTGGGCAAAGGTTACATCTGCCCCTTTTACAATAGAGCCTTTCGAGGACTATTGGTAATACTTCCTGAACTCTCCCCAAAATACCGAGAGTGCCCAACGCAGATTTTCCAATGCCAGATTGTGTTGCAGGTTGTGAACGATTATTCAGTTCTGACTCCATCAGCTAGTTCGATAAGCTTATCACTTCTGAACAAATTTTTGTTTCTTCTAGGTGGATTGAAGTGTCGAAAAATGATGATGCTGCTACGTTCAGCAAGTTGTAGAATACAACCATCGGCAAGCGATTTTTATGACGTGTACATGAATATATCGAGACCATTTGGTCGAATACATAGACTTCACCAAGAGCGGTTATAATCAAGTATCATTGCAGAATTACTTTGATGACCGGAAGTGGCTTTATCACTTGTTTGTTTGGTTTCGGAACATAACTCACCAACGCCATTTTTCCAGAAAATCCAAAGATTGATGAGTGCACTGAACCATACTGCTTCTTGTTATTGACCTTTACAGGATTATTCTGCTCATCAAGAAGCTCCTTCGCTACAATAGGCTTAGGCACATCTCTTTTGCCAGATCGTACTAAAAATGGTGATCATCTTAACCAACCTCAATGCCAATAGAAATTATCAATCGTCAGGCAGCGTCCAGAATCGAAAAATGATGGCATCAACGAAATCACCACATCATATCCACGACCAAGTCCTGTACTTTGGTCAGAGCTACCAGTATAGATAGAAAACTTCAGTGGATAGCTCGTTGAGCTTTCATTCAGCCACCAAAACTTCAAGCCATATTTGGCAGGCTTGACCGGGAACTGTCAGTTGTATTTATTATTATGATTTTTTTTTTGGGTTCTGTTTCAGTGGAGAATTGAGAAGAAAAGAAGTAAACCAAACCAAAAAAAGGAAATAATGAGACTTAATTGTACCCATGTCAAAATATAAAGTAATCTTCGATTAGACTACAGAAAAAAGAGTGAGGCTTTTTCAGACAAAACTATACGAGCTGTATTACGTGGAAAGCCCACCAAAACCAAACCAAAAAAATTGTTTTAAAGATCTCATTTGAAGTCGTTTACTTACACTATGAAAGTACCATGCTTTACGGTTCTTTGAGCTTATTTTACACTTTTTTTAATTTTTTTTTCTGAGAATATCTTCGGTGGAGTATTCATTTCCCAAGACACTTGAGAGTGGTCTTATGTGGTTTTCCTTTCATTACAAGTATGTCTTATTTAAGAGTTCATTTGTGTGCAATTACAACAATATGAGAACATTCCTATTCAGGAAGTAGCGCGCAAGTTGAAAAAATAATTTTGAAAAAGGCTAATGAACTTACTTTAGCTTTGAAATTTAATTGGCAACCTTAATTCTCATTAACTTAGAACGAATATTATTTTAACATGAAACGTTAAGGAATTCCATTACGTACAAGCTATAGAGTGGGAAACTCATCTCCTCTACCAATTTTTATTCGTATCAGCTTGACCCTTCTTTTTATCTGAACCTAAAGTTTTTTTGCGCTTTAGGTGTACTTTTTAAAACACACATAACATGTTCGTTGGTGTTAGAAACTTAATAAAATTTCATCAAACCGAAGCGATCTCTCTTAAGCCCTTATTTTCACAGTTTAAAAAATTCATCGAGTTAAATACGAAAAGCCCCTTCAAAAAAGTTAAAGATTCAACCCTTATAAAGTATCTACCAACTTTGGTGCGCTCGGCCCCATCCCCCATCCCCCAATTCTCATCCCATTCTGAATATTAAAATTAAAAATTTAAAAAAATTCTAAAAATGAAATTACAACAGAACATTGAAGTACCGTTACCTTGAGTTGGGTATAATACCGGTTGTATATAAATATGAACTTGTATACTTCCGCACGTTGTTGAAGATGAAGGCGCCGCGCCGCCAACCTCACCATTTTATAAACAAAACCGTTTCGCTTGTCTTATTTGCCTTCGCGCTTCGGTACACCGTTAATGAAATAACACTCACAAATTACTGTTAATGAAGTAACAAATCCACCACACACACCTAACGAGTAACCTCCGGTGTGGTACTTGCAATGATCATAGTGGGAGCTGGCTGGGAGGTGAGGTTGTTCTCGCTTTGCATACTTGAAACCCTCCTTGATTTTTATAAGTTAATTTGTTTTCAACTCCCTTCGCAAGTTGTAGTTAAAAAAAGGATGTTTTTTTATATGCTTTGTAAGATGGATTCTTTGCGAATGCATTCGAAAGAAGTGAAAATGCTGTTGTATCAACATCAACAATTTGCCACCCCCCAAGTAAAACTTGTATGGCGCCTCAGGTAAACCGAACCCCTTCCGCGCCTTCCGAAAAAGGGAATTGCGCTTCATTCTGCATGGTAGCACAAAGTCTTATTATTGAAGGGCGCACAGCAACATTTGTGTTTTATAACAAGCGTTGCATTAAAAAATCATTGCATCCTGTTTTTTTTTTGTGTTGTTATTGTTTACTGTCTTACCTTGCGAGATTCGACACACGATGTTGAGCTGTTGAGGTATATAGAATAAGTAAAGTGGCGCCCCCTTTTTTTTAATAATTCATACGAGGTTTGAATTATGAGGCACGATGGTGGGTAGACCCATCTTTTGTCGCAGTTTTATTTTGCCATTTAAGGGCAGGACATGACTTTCCCGCAGGGCGAACCTTTTTAGTACACTCTTTGGCTGACTTGATTTGGAAAAATAATGAGTCTACTATTATTTGCCAGCCGCCAAATTATGTACGTTTACCGGGAGGAGGGATGCGAACGAAAAATATGAGTGGTGCTGTGTTGTGTTGTGTTTGTGTCTTATGTGGCACCATCATTGACTTTGGGTTACGGTTTTTGTTTCCTTTTTTTTTTATTCGTAAGTTGGTAGTAGGAAGAGCCAAAAGGGCGAGTACAAGGTCGTCGTCGTTAATTTTTATTTTCAAAAATATTTACCCTTTGTGTGGTGTTGGCTGATTTCGAAGAGGGTTGAATGGTTTTAAATTTGTGAAACAATCTTTGACATTTATTTGTGTCAAAATTATCGCATCAAAAGGGTGAATTGTAAGGACCTGAGTGTTTTTTAAGTGCTCGCTTGAATGGCTCGAAGGGTTGATATGCGTAATTTGAGGCTTAGCTTTACCGAGTTGTAAGGCTGTTATAGCATGTACCATGCACATGTGATTAATTTGAATATAAATTGGATTTTTTTATGTTTAGTGGGGACCTTTATTTTGGTAGGTATATGTATCCTTTTTTGAAGAATATTTAAGATTTTAACATTCGTTATGTCCAATTCGTCGAAACAAATAAGAACTATTTGTCTACAATATGGAAATCCAGTTTCACCTAGTTCAGGTGAAACAGGATAAGGCACCGCTCATACATACCAATTTGGTTAACGGTTGATTGAACCGGAGACCGCCGCCGCCCGCCGTGTACCTTTATGATTGTTGAGGTGGCATGTGCTACTAACAACAAGATTTACCCCCGCAGAAAATCGATTAACCTTCCGATGACAACACATTTAAAATATACGTAAATAACAACAGGGGTGGTATAACACCCCAGCCAGGATTAAATTTAAAAAAAAGTACTTTTACAGATAACTTAAAATTTTTATTGAAACAAAACAACTCATAAGCTTTATCAAAAACAGAAAAAAGAGATTCATAAAAAAAAAATAAGTCAAATGCAATTATTGCAAATTTCTTTTCGGTGCTCAGGCCATACAGAACACTGACATTCATAACACGAAAGCTTACTCTTGCGGTCTTGTTTTCGTGGGCAAAATGCACACCGTGATTGCCTCTGAAGTTTAAGAGGGGGCTCACCTTCATTGGACTTCATGGGGGGTCTAGAACCCCTTTTATTCCCTCATGAAATTTTTTTTAGCAAATGTTGATCTAAACGTCGCTCCATATGAGGTTTGGTCAGCTGTAAACCTAATTCCTTTAGTTTATTCTACAAATGAACATTTTTGCCTTTCAAAATCTTTTTCGATTCTTCTGCAAGCGGTTCTTTTTCATCCGATGATTGACCTATAAGCGGTCATCATACATTTCAGATTGTATTGAATGATGATCTGTTACATCTGGGCAATCATCGTCTGAACCCGACTACATTCCACCATCCTCTCATTCCAAAACATTTTTTATATAATTTTCAATAGTTTCCCGACCAGTGGATGCCATTTTATTAACCTACTCAATGAAGAAAAAAAAATGTCCTACAAATTTTCGCATACACGAATAACAACATGGGGTTCTATACAACCCCAGTGCATACGAAAACCGCTCTGTATCAAAAACTACAGCCTATCGCGGGGACTGCTCATCAGTAACTAAGACCTGAGGTATTAAATGACAAATACATGGAATGATAGAAAGAGAAGTGAAGCGAAAACAAAATTACAGTTAAAATAAGAAGGCCTGGGGTACTATAGCACCCCTGTTGTCATCGAAAGGTTCAACAGTACCTACGTCTTTGGGAGTTTTGTCAGGCAGGCAATCCTTACCGATCAAAGATGTCGTCGCCTTCCATAGATTTAGATTAGATTAAAAGATTATTTATTAGTTTTCAAATATTATAAGCATTAGATTTGTGTGTACAATACATATAATCAATTTGGACATGGCTTTGCCGTCTGCCGATTGACATAATTTCTATTTTATAAATACTTCATATTTTATTAAGTTGCGTATTTAGTTATAGCTTCTATCGCTAGTTTCCTGTTTTTTCTTAAAAGTTTTCATTTATTATTTTTTCCCGGTAAGCTAGAGCTATTCTACAATAGTTACATAGTTAACTTCTTCACATCCACTTCATTTAACAAAAGAAGAATACCTACCTTCTTCGTCTTAAAAGTCTACGCCGAAGTAATATCTTCTTGACTCTCTTAGTGTTGGGCATTTTCCCAAAAAACGAACAACATCTTCTCGAACTCCTTGGTTACAAATGCTGCTTATCACTGGTACATCCTCCTGGTGTGGTATATAATTGAGTTTGACTAGTTCCACTCTTAGCTTAACCATTATTGAGATTTGTTGGATGCTATATTCGTCTCGGAAGTAGTTTGATTCCTTCAAGTTTTGGTTAAGCACATTATACGTTGCTCTGTGAACCGATCTTGACGCTTCTCTGAGGAAATCATCCCTGCACATCCAGTCAACCTTCTTGATCAGCCCATAGAGAATTGGCTTCCATAGGATATGTTGTTCGATGTCAAGATTTAACGGGCTACCACATGCACGTTTTGTCACCCCACACTTGCGCCGCGCCGCGCCGCATAGAATAACACAGACTCCGATACAGATTCAAACACTCGATATTTGCTGCTGTGAGTTTGCGAAGCAGTTATTCCAAGTTGAGCTTATTGCTGATTTGGCGTTCACCAGTTTTTCTTTAAGGTGTCTCTCCATATTGAGGGTTGGAGTGAAGTATACCCCAAGATATTTATACTTTCTGACTACTTCTATAGCTTGATTGTTGAAAGACCAATGTTCATTTCCTGCGTTTCTTCCAGAGTTCTTTTTGAAGACCATAGCTTTTGATTTATCTAGATTTACAGCAAGGTTCCACATGTTGCAGTACTCGATCAGTTTGTTTATCATCATTTGCAATGTTTCAGGTGAATTAGCCATTATCACAATGTCGTCCGCAAATAAAAGGGCTTTTATTGTATGATTATGATTACCATACTCAATGCCTCCTGGTAAGTAATCTGTAATATCATCGATAAACAATGCAAATAGCAAAGGACTCAAGGAGCATCCTTGTCTCACACCAAATTTTGTTTGAAATGGCTCTGAAAGATTTTAACCGTTCCAAACTGTTGACCAAGTCTCATCATACATTCTTTCCATTAAAGTGCAGAACTTCCTTGATAACCCTTTCGCATATAATTTGTAGAGAAGTGCTCTGCGATCCACGGTATCGAATGCTGCCTTGAAGTTTACGAAAAATGTATATGTATATAGATTATGACCCCTTATGTGGTAGGATTCTGCTATACTACTTAAGACGAAAATGTTATCAACTGTGGAGTATCCTGATCTAAAACCCGCTTGGTACTCTTTGATTTTATCATTTCGATTTATCCACATTGTCAGTCGATTTCTCCAGATTTCCGTGAAGACTTTGTATGACGCATTCAGGAATGATATGCCTCTGTAGCTTGCTGGATCTACCTTATTGCCTTTTTTGAAAATCGGAAAAATAAGTGATTCCTTGAATTCTTTGGGAATGGCTCCAGTTTCCACAACCTTATTAAATAAAATTTTAATTAGTCCCATAAGCTCTGTGTTTCCGTATTTGTACAGTTCTGTTGGAATTCTATCTGGCCCAGGTGCTTTCCCATCTTTGAGTACTTTTAAAGCTGTACTGACATCAAGTTCCGTTATTTCACAGTCCAAGAATTCATCAACAAACGCTGGCATCGCATATTGAAGCGAGCTTCTTGGGCTTTCTGGATTCAAAAGACTAAAGTGTGAAGCCAATAACGCTGGGCTCAAGTCCTTACTAATAACGAATTTCCATAGTTTTGCGTTAAAATCGCCAAGAACGATTTTCACATGTCATGTCTAGGACATTACCTACTATTATGTTTTTTTTCGAGGAGCTCGTAGAAGCGATAATTCTCGTCTTGCTCTTCTAAGGGAGCGTGGGGAATATTTTTGCTTAATGTTGGCGAATTTAGCCCTGACGTGGATGCTCATTTACTTTATTTTGACTGATAACTATATCCGTGAGTGTAGCTCTAACGACAAATCCGCTCCCAAATAAGCTTTGTCGACATAAACTGCGACAGATACTGTTTTTCATTTTCTCAATGCCTGGCCCATTTCATAGTACTTCTTGGATGGTGGTTTGTGGTTATACTTATATTTCTTGCAGCAGTCTACGGCGTTGATTCTCCATCTGTGAGTAGTAAGTATCTAGTGTATTAAGGGATCTTCCGTTCCACGTACAGATCCGGAGGTCTTTATACTTTTTTTGTTTGAGTGTTCGATCATTATTATAATCCGAGGCTGTTGGTTGTTTCGGAACCAGCTGTTTTTTACATGGTTGCGTGAATATACTTTGATGGATAATTTTAAAAATTGACAACTCCGGGGCACTGAGGACTAAATGGTTTGTTCGAAGTGCTCGTAGAACGAGTTTGGAATTATTGTCTTTTTCTTCAGTGGCGGTTTTGGTGCGTATTAGGCTTGGCGAATGTATCCCTGGTGCGGATTGTCAAAATAAGTACGCTCACTAATTGGATTTTGGCTGACCAGCATATCCTTATGGGCTTACCTCTAAGAACAAATTGTCTAGTCACCGCTAAATTTCTGGCTGTACGGACTTCGTTAAAACATATTATGTTCCGCACGCAGACATTGAGTTATTTATCCTTTATTCAATTAGTGGGGTCGTCAACGGTGAAATCGTTCTTGTTATCTGAGCGAGATTTGGCTGAAGCACTTAAATAGGAAAAGTATTGGAAACAACTAGCGTCGGTACAGAGGCGCGGTGCCTTGTGAATAGCCAGTGCGTATCGCACAGTGTCTGATTTAGGAGTTCTTGTTTTTGCAGGGGTCGTACCAATTGATCTCCTCGCAACACAAAGAAGATACATACCTGAAAAAAAAGCAGAAAGAGGAGTGGAAGCGGCGAATACGGAAGTGAAATCAATCACACAGCAGAAGTAACAAGAACGCTGGGAGTCGGAAAGCAGAGGGCTCTGGAATGCTGGCTTATCGGAGACCTTATCGAATGAGGTAGCTGGAAACACGGTGAAGTGACCTACTACATCACACAGTTCTTCACCGGATACGGGCATTCCAACGCTTTCCTAATACGGAGATTCAATTGACAGACGACGCTTATTACACAGTGTTCAAGTACATGGGAATCTCTCCATCAGGAAACAAATTGAATTATCAAAAAGTCCAGCCTAAATAATATCACTCAGGAGATGCTGAGAGACCAGGAGAGTTGGCGACGAATTAGCATGTATCTGACGGAGATTCTGATAACAAAGAAACAGTAGATGTAGTTGGGGAACTAGAACACGTTACCAAGACACGGATCCCCTCTCAAAGAAATGCGCAAGTGGTCCCGAGGGAGAGATCAGCGAAAAACTTTGGGAGTAGCCGGTATGCCAAGTCTAGTACACCTTGGAGAGCCCGGCACGAGGGGAACTATGTATACTTCCTTAGCACCGTAAAGCATTTCTCCAAAAGTAAATAAAAAAATCCTTTGCGGTTACCTTGGACATAACGATCCTGATAATCCAGTGTCAGTACCCTGCTGCAGGGGTGTAAGAACTGCCGTTGGCTCGCCAGAAATTCATTCGCCACCTTCTCTTTTCAATAACTGTTCTAGTATACTGAAAGATCTTTAATCCAAATATATCGAATTATCCAATCAGGCGTTACTCCGTTTTGTCTGCTGAGGTCCACCGTTGAATGAATGAATGAATAATTGGGGTTTTGTATTGCACCTCGACCTTTTTAGATCTATTGTACCCAATACTTCTTAAGTGGTATTCCTTAATTAAAGTACTTCATCCAGATTAGTTCTTCTGATGAAATTTAGTATCTGGGTTACGTTAAGGAGTTACGTAGTAGGATCCTAGGTACTTCTTCCTTTGGTGTATTAGAGTTTCGCAGTCACCTAAGAGGTGGTCAGGAGACTCTTCCTGTTCGTTGCAATATCTGCATTGGTCGTCGCTCTCTTTGCCTAGTACTTTAAGGTGTTTTCTTAGTCTGCAGTGTCCGGTTAAGAACCCGGCTAGCATTCTTACATTGTTTTCTTGTCTTTGTAACGTTTTGTGTTAAAGGTGCAAAGTAAAAGTTTGGCTTGGCGCATTTTGGGGAGGTCATTCCAGTGTTTAGCTCTGTTGTCTTCCTCCAACTTTTTGATTTCTTTCTTGATGTGGCTTTCTGTTACTCCACAAAAAGGTTCCGGTCCTATGAGTGGTGATCCGGCTCCTGTCTTAGCCAGTTCGTCTGCCTGTTCGTTGCCTATGATTCCTACATGTCCTGGCACCCAGTAGATTGTAGCCTTGTTATTGCAGCCCAGTTTGTTCAATTTTTCAATGAATTCGCTGACAAGATTTGAGGAGATTGTGTAGGATCTTAAGGCCTTAATTGCAGCTTCACTGTCCGTATTGTTGCAATATGTTTGTTTTTATATTTCCTGTCAATGTTTACTTCCGCGCATTTGCGTATTGCATAGACTTCTGCTTGGAATATACTTGACATTCTTCCCATAGATACTGAAATTTTTGTTCTTGGTCCAAAAATTCTTGCTCCAGTTCCCACCGTTGTTTTTGAGCCATCTGTATACCATTTTATTGCATGGCTCTTAATTAAGTATAAGTCTCTTTTTCACTCTGCCATGCCTTTTTGTTACTTAGCTCAACGTTGAAGAGCTTATCGAATTTGAATTCCTTGGTCTTGCTATCCCGAGGGAAGTCAATGAGTGGTAACTCGTTCGATATTATACTCTTTTCGCTAGATTTTAGGACACACTCAGTCTCTTTTGCAAATCTAGCTATCGTTGCATTTGAGATGCTTCTTATTACCAGGTGCAAAGGTGTCAGGTTTAGCAATACTTCCAAAGCCGCTGTTGGACAGCTTCTCATTGCTCCTGATATGCATATGCAATAGGTCCACCGTTAGTTCTGTGAGTTGAATTCCACAGCTGTGACATCCTCTGTAAGCTCTGGCAGAGCACTGAAATTCGAGTAGTAGGTCTCACAGCATTATAGTGTGACTCTATTTTTCTTCGTCCTTGTCAACACTCGCCTGTGCCCAGTAGATACCATGCCGAAGCATATTTTAAGCACAATTGACATCTACTATAAGTTGCAACATCTTTGCATTGCCAAGTTGAGACCAATTAGAGCCTTTCCAAATAGTGCAAAGTACACATCCATTCACCCTACGAGGAAAGGCCCTCATTTTTTAAATTGATTAACAGTAAAATATTGGGTATCATCCTTCGTGAGAAATTGACAAGTCCTCCAATAGTAATTTTATAAGAAGTGTTCTGGATTAGCAGTTCAAAATCGGCATAAAATTGTTGGTCCCCTCCAATGCCCCCAAAGTATGATCGTGAGAAATTCATTATTAACAGTATTCATTTATAACAGTATGTCTTCCTCGGTTTCATACACTTACACTTGTCTTTCTCACTCGCATCCCTTTTCATAAAATCACTTTCACAGTGATAAACTTTAAAAAGTTAAACTTTTTTATCTTGAAGGGTTGGTATCAAAAACAGTCCTCACTCTCCTCAAAAACCCTTTTCATATCTGCCAGCTTTTGACTTTCCCAAACCGAAGAATGCATAAGTACCTATGCGAGTATGTAAATTCCTTTGAATGAACAACTAGGTACCTACGTGAATTGTGTTTATCTACACAATAGAACAATGTTGAAAATTTAACCCACAGCTAAACATTTCTCGAAACACAAAACACCTGCTCACCGACCTGTAATAAATTAACTCCGGCTCATTACCACAAAAAAAATTATTCAACATTCACTTCCACATACTCACACATTGACTAGCAGTTAAGGTAGGTAGGTAGGTAACGTACTAGGAGCCTAGGAGGTAGTCTCTATTGCTCTTCATTTAACTGTCAAAACAATGCAATTCAAGCATAATATTTCTTATTTTCTCTTACATTTCTTTTTCTGTTATTTCCATCTCATTCCTTTTTTTTTGTTTCCTCTCTTCCCCCAACAAACACACAATTACATAAATTTTCGCAATGGAAATTCGTGGGGATGCAAATTTTAAATCATAAAATGCGAAAATTTATATCACGTGTGCATCGTCAACTACTACTGATTCTTGTCCTGAGTCCTTCTCTTTGACTCCTTCTCATGTCATTTGCATATTTTTTTTTTTTCTTTATACAAAAAAAAAATTATGCGAATTTCTTTCGTTTTTATATATCTCTCAGTCAACAAAAATATAAAAAAAAATTAACAGCAATGTCAGTCGTCCTCTTTAACAGAAACAAAAAATAGTCTTGCCGTGAACATCGAGTTGAGTTTTGTGGATACATATAAAATTTTTCATTTTTTTTTTCATTCGAAACCATCCCTCCCATGTATAAGGTAATAACCAGCGTTGCCTTGTGGAATCACATTTGCATTGTAAAACATCAACTTAACTGTCATAATAAACAATTTCAGGAAGTGGTTTACCTTAACTGATGGCGTAAATAAAACCAAGACAACCTTGAAACAGCTTAAATCGTTTAAAAGCCATTAAAGCTAGCAAAGTAGTCCAAAGACGAGTCCTCCTCTTGTACAACAACGTGAAAAAAAAGTAAAAATCGACGACAAAAACAAACGAAAAAAAAAAACTTTAAAAGCTAATAGTCATGTTTTTGCTTTGGGGAATTACATTAAAGAGTATAAACGTCATTCGTAAACAGAGATGACAATCGCGACAACAAGGGTTGTATCACAAAAATGAAAAAATAGCAACAAACACTACCAACACTTTCGTCAAAAATAAATTCAGGGTTTGGGGCAAAGGAAAAACCAATGCCAAGAATTGTAGTCGTACTCGTATTGTATAGTTTTGTGTGAGGTTGGTTCGCTTCGCATCCGATGCTGCTACTGCTGCTAAATGTCAATGTTGCCCCCATTGCTGATTTGTTTATAGGAAATAAGGGAAATGATCCCTAAATTATGGCTTTGTTTACCCGAGCGCAAAAGAAGTTCCTGATTTTTTTTTTGTATTTGTTTTGCTTTGTTTTGGGAGGCCAGAACGAGTATAGTCAAATGGGGAAAAGTTTTTTTTTTTTCTTGGTAACGGTTTGGGGGTATCAGAACAGACAAATGGTAGACGGTTGAAACGACCCTTTTTGCTATAGCACACCTCCCTTCCATTGATTCTTCTCCCCCATTCGGCATCTTTCACTTTGGTAATAGTTTGCAATTGATTTAAGGGAATCTTATGAATTAAGGAGAAAGTTCGCTGATTTGTGAACAACCCTTGTAAGAGAGTGAAGAATTTTCTAATTTTATTCGACAGTACGGCACGCGTCGTTTATCTCGCCTTTTGTACAACATTTGGGGGTGTGGGAACGAGGAGAAACTGATGACAGTGCAGCGTTTGACTGTCCTGGCGGTTGAGTTGAGTGGTTTGTCGGTAGGTATTTTGTGGGGTAGAAATACCTTTTTATCGCTGACTAGGCCGGATGGTCGAAGTTTTGTTTCGGTAACGAGGAACTTCCTTTCAAATGTTTTGGATGAAGGGGGTTTATTTGACTGGAAGTTCTAAAAACTTAAGTTTTTTGGAAGATGGAGTTAATCTTTCATAAGGCTTTAATAACTGGAGTGTCACTCAGTATCGGGTCTGTACGCTTGCCTCCCTGGAGAAAACTTCAAAAGATTCTTCAGATTATGATTTCACTTCACGGGTTATAGCGATGGTTAATTACTCAGGTCGTCTGGGCTTTTGAGTCTAGTGAGTACCTTCTTTTAAAGTAAAACAAAGCGGTCACCAATTGTACGCACCATTGCGTATTGTTTTTAAACAATAAAACAAAAAAAAAACTGTACAAGTTTCTACATAAATATGCAGCCAATACTAAAAATAAGAAACGTCTATTCCTACAACCCCACACGAAGATAACCCCATCGACAACAACTCTTTTCTAACAAAGCTGTAAATGGTTTCCTTTACTATCGGCATAACACGAAGACGAAGATGACTAGCAACAACAGCCTGGATGTGGAGACAGCAAATTTTTAAAAAGAACTGCTTGACAAAACTTATCAAAGATCTGGTCGAGCTGTGAAGTTAAGTTGTTAAATTTTTGTTGTAATTTTTTAATACTGAATTTGTTCCACATCTACCCCTTACCAGTGGTGGGGCAGTAGTCTCAATAGTAAATCTTCCCCACTGTTCTACTTCATACATAATTTGCAATGCAATGGCTTCCTTTTCGACATGTATCATCATTGAATAAAATTGTCAACAAATTCTGCAATCGCACTCACTCACAAAATCCGCATACCTTAATATTTTGAAGACGATCTTTTGCAACTTCCTTGTAACAGTCATCAATTAAAAGCACAAATTCAATGTTGGATCGGATGTATAATGAATGGTCCTTGATCTAATAGAGTTGCTTTGTCGTCATCGGGCAACATTCATAAAGCAGCCTTGGATTAATCGATTTAAGTGCTGTGCTATACTAAAACGGTCGATGTATTGGAACTTTGCTTCTCTCTGTCTGTTGTAAAAAAAAAAGCGTTTGGATTCGTAAGTCTGATCTGAGAATGGTTCATAGTCATCGATAAGGTCAAGTCGTGGTAGTAATAAAGTTATCCAATGAAAATTGGGTTTGAACTTAGTAATTTAACCTTAATCTTAGGTTCAATTTCTTCCAGTCTCATGTTCAAGCTATTGGTCTAAGATGTGGTGCCCATGGCATAATGGTTAGCATGCCTTCCTCTATTGAAGAAGTTAGAGGTTCCAGAAACTTCCAATTGTTTTTCCAAGGGTATCAACTTTCCCGACGAATCGGCAAGTCCACAGGGACTAATTACACTGCCATGTTGATATCTTCGCCGTATGAAATCCTTTAACTCAGCTCGTTGATGAACCCACTCGGGTTCTGAATATTTCTGGCCATTCGGCCAACACATTAGACTTATTTCTCAATTCTCATCCTGAAAAATATAGGATCAAAGTGTCATCACTCCTAGGCACGTCGCGTCGGACCATTGTGTCATATCGATACATTTTCAATTTTCTGTCACATTAAAAAAAAAGGAAAGGTCCCAAAAAGAACTGTAGCAATATGACGAAAGCCAATTGGGACGATCTCAATGATTTTTTCAAAATTTCAACTGGCTATTGTACTTCCTCGATGAAAACGTTGATGCATCAGCTGATATGATATCAAACGTTAATCTCAGCGGCATGACTAACTTTGATCCGCACAATCAAAGAACATCGTCCCCAAAGAATATTCGTCGTTCGATTCGAGCTGTAAAGAGATGATTAGGGAAAGAGAAAAATGTTTGCGGATTTTCAAAAATGACCCTTCAGCAGAAAATAGAAAAAAGTTTGGGCGAGCCAGGAAAGTCTGCAATATTCATTTACAGAAAACCAAGTTTTGATATGGGAATCAAAAGCTTTGGGTCTTTTGTTAGGAACATTAAGACTTCGACCAAATCATCGGTCCTTACGCTCGTTTTGAATGACTCTCCTTATGTCAACTCCATCGACAAAGTAGCAGTATACTGTTTGCTGCCAACTCAACGCTGCCATTTAGCACTTAGAATCCACTTGAGCTTATGAATGGGAAGTGTGCAGTGAAGCAGATATTTTTCCGTACTCTATCGGTAAGAAGAGTCCTTTACAATTTTAATATAAATACATAAATCCGCTGCTCCAGATGGTATCCCTGCTAATATTCTGAAGAGGTGTTGTTCTACGCTGGAAAAACCACGGCGCCGGCTGGCGTAAGCTTTTTAATTAATCATATTCTTCTGGGCTCTTTCCGAGTATAGGTACATAAAGCTGCAAGATCAATCTTCCTCACCTTCCAACTGTACTAACTTTCCTTCTTTAAAAGTTCATAGAGGCGTTGATAATCCGTCAACTCATGAAATATCTGTAAGAACGAAAGATTCTAAGTGACCGATAGTACGGCTTTGGTAGCAAAAGCCCCACTGGCGATTATTAGAAACTTCCTTTCAGACCATTCACTACAAGTTCTATTAGGACGGTTTAGAGTTTGATACTCACCATTTAAATGGTAGTGTGCCCCAGGGCTCCGTTTTGTCTCGCACTCTTCCTTGTCTTCATAAATGATCTTTTGTCTGGAACTTCTAATTCAACTTCATGTCCCTGCTCTTCAGATGTTGAACTGGAACTAATTCATTGAATTCTGACATTGACAGCATTTTTACAAGGGGAAAAATTAATTGTGTAGAACTCGATGCCTCGGAAACTCTATGTTGTCTTCTGTCGTTAAAGCTAAACCGTCCCCCAATAGTATTATCAATTAATGGTATCTTCTATCCAAGAAAGCGAAAAGCTGTCAGTACTCGCTATGTGTGTAAATTGACCATCGTTGGAACCACCACATATTTGAAGTCGTTAAAAATGCTGCCAAATGCCATTTCTTAAGACCAGGGGTTCCCAAACTATTTTGAGCAAGAGACCCTTTTTCCAAATCGAACTGATACATTAGACCCCCATAGCCAAATTGCATTGAAAATCATGTCTCAAGTTTTTTACTTGCTCTTTTATGTACTAGTTATAAGGCAGGTAGTATAGAGGGTATCCCGTAATTCGTGTTACATTCTCTTGGATATGATTCTTGGTCATATTCTTAAAAACTAAATCGTATAGGAGTAAGGGTCCATCTCCCTCCATTCAGACAGGAGAAACAATTCAATAAAAATTAACATAATTAAAAAAAAAATAGCTGACTATTATTATCGAGGCAACCTCCTGGGCTGTCAATATAATCTTTTGGTTTTTTCCTTAAGCCAGAATTAAGCTTCGAATAAAAAAATCCTTTTATGTTTGGACAAACTGCTTATGGGGTTATCTTATTTCTTTTGGACTTCTTCAAAAATGTTGAACACTATCAAATGTCCTCATTCGACTCCGCATAATAAGTCTTATGGATGGTATCGACAAAGGGGTCGTTATCGACCACTTTGGGAATCACTGCTTTAGACGATGCAAGGAAATTCTTCGCCCCCTTCTTATATGGCTACAATTTATAAAGCCAGCATACGTCCCAAGCTATAGTATAAAGCCTATGCTTGTGTAGGTGCTCCTCAAACATCATACAAATATAACATTAAAGTTGATGTGTGGCAGTTCGATTGTAGGTTCAATTGATTCTCTGGAACATCGTCGAAACGTGTCATGTCTCTCTCTTTTTTATCCCTATTTTTACAGACATTGCTCTAGTGAAAAAGCCAGTTGAATGCCTTCCCTGAAATTCTTCAGCCGCAATACCCGCCTCTTCAAGGAAGGCCCAATTTCGGTCGAACAATTAAGCACAGAGATTTATATTTTAGCCGTTCAATCCGGATGTGGAATGCTTTACCGAATTCAATTTTCCCCACGCATGCGCATCGGCATCTCCTTTCTTATCCTTTTCTTATTTCGTAACACTCTTACTTACTTACTTACTTACTTAAGGTGGCGCTACAGTCCGTGTCGGACTAGGGCCTCAACCAACATGCTTCTCCAGCCAGCTCGGTCCCTAGCTAGCTGCCTTTAATTGTGCACGCCAACTTGGTTGAGGTCCTCTCCTACTTGTGTGCGCCACCTGAGTCGCGGTCTTCCTCTACTGCGCCGTCCCTCGGGATTGGATTCGAAGACTTTCCGGGCCGGAGCGTTGGTGTCCATTCGATCTACATGACCCAGCCATCTAAGCCGCTGGACCTTGACTCGTTTGACAAGGTCAGTGTCGCTGTACAGCCCGTACAATTCGTCGTTAAATCTTCTTCTCCACTCTCCATCTATGCATACGGGACCAAAAATCACCCGAAGAATTTTTCTCTCGAAGCATCCTAAAGCGTTCTCGTCTGCCTTTGACAAGGTCCATGCCTCTGCGCCATATATAAGAACCGGGATGATAAGTGTCTTATACAGGGACACTTTAGTTGCTCGAGAGAGGACTTTGCTACTCAATTGCTTTCTTAGTCCGAAGAAACAGCGATTGGCAAGAGTTATTCTTCGTTTGATTTCAGCGCTGGTGTCGTTGTCTGAATTAATAGCGGCGCCTAGGTAGACAAAGTCCTTAACTACCTCAAAGTTATAGCTGTCAATCGTGACGTTCTGTCCAAGACCGTCGGACGTCGGTGTTGGGTGTCCTTTCTTGATGACAGCATATACTTGGTCTTGCCCTCATTTACCACTAAACCCATCTTCTTCGCTTCCGTCTCAATGCTCATAAACGCGCCGTTGACATCACGCTGCGTTCTTCCAATTATGTCAATATCATCGGCATATCCGAGCAATTGAACGGATCTTTGAAAGATTGTGCCTCTTGTGTTGACGTGGGAGTTTTGCACTATTCTTTCAAGAACGATGTTGAAGAAGTCGCATGACAGTGCATCGCCTTGCCTAAAACCTTTTTTGACATCGAATGTATCGAATGTATACACAATCGGACAAGTTTGGTAGGGATGCCAAAACTAGACATGGCTCTATATAACTCCTCTCTATAGATGCTGTCATACGCGGCCTCAAAATCGATGAAAAGGTGGTGGGTATCGATTTGAAGCTCCTGGGTTTTTTCCAAGATCTGCCGTAGTGTGAAGATTTGGTCTATGGTGGACTTTCTTGGTCTAAAGCCGCACTGATAAGGACCTATCAGGTTGTTGACAAATGGCTTCAGACGCTCACACAATACGGCAGAGAGGATCTTATATGCGATGTTAAGAAGACTGATACCTCTGTAGTTGGCGCAGTTCAGAGGGTCTCCTTTCTTGAGGACCGGGGAAACAATGCTAAGGTTCCATTCATCGGGCATGCTTTCTTGCGACCATATTTTGCAAATGAGCTGGTGCATACTCCTGACCAGGTCATTGCCTGCCGCTTTAAACAATTCGGCAGTGAGGCCATCAGCTCCAGCAGCTTTGTAACACTCGCACTGTTTTTTCCAACATTAAAAGGGTAGTCACAAGTTACAACCCCTTGAAGCTTGAAGTGTGCGTGAATTATAAAAAAAAAAATGGGAAACGGTTTTTCTCTTAGCCGTTCGAAATCAGCAAAATGTCTACAAGGTATGCTTGTGAGAAATGCCCTCGGCCCCGGCGCTTTCGGAGCTCTGTTGTACCACCCTATTTATTTTGGTTACAGGTCTAAAGTAATGAACAGATTCCTACCAAAATTTCTCTGGACGCTACTGACTTAACTTAAGTCCTACACCAGAAAGTTTGTCTTTAGTCCTCAGAATTTGAAAAGAGCACTTCTCAACTGGCTAGTAGAGGTACATCACTTACCACTGCACTTATGCTGAATTGCTCATGTGCTAGCTTAAAGACACTTCTTTTTAGAAGTGCTACTGTAAATTAAGTATAAAAATGCATAAACATTAATTAAAGTGGGAAATTATATTCAGAAAAATTCAGGTAGGTACCTACTCACTTTCCTATGCGGTTCACAAAGTACGTCGACTTAGGTTATTCTTACTAGCGTTTGTGATTTTGGTACCTATTTGAATTGTGAGTTGATAGATGGCAGTATATGATTTAAAAAGCATTGTTTGCGGACCTCAAATCAATTTTGGCTCTCAGCAGTGCATTGCTAAAACTCAGAAGAAAAGTATGATCATAAGTGGACCCTAACCAAGGACCTATGAAAAAGAAGCTGCATAGCCGAAGCCAGCCATTGGAGGACTTTTTTCTCTGACATTTCATTTACAAGTCTATTTATTTGATATCACAACATCCCCTGTTTTAAGAAGCACATCGTATCTGGTAACATCTTCTAAGTGCTCACTATTTACTCATCAATTATTTAAATTTGTTTGTATCTTGCTCGGTGTGATAATCCTCTTCTAATTCTCCTTAAGCCCATGAGATCCAAAAAAAAAAAAACATTCAAAAGGATCAAAACCATTGAACACATCTAATCCACTCGTTTGAAATAATTTATTTCTTAACGATCAAAATCAGCACAAGAAACACCAAACAAAAAAAAAAAAAACCTCGCCTTAATGACTTCATACCTTTCTTCGGAAAGAGTTATTTCCCTCGCAACCATTAGTCTCTTGTTCCACATCCTCACTCGACGAATAAAGAACAAAAACAATCACCGACATCACTCAACCTCATTAGGATCTCATTTAGTGCAACATTCATTCCACTTAACACTTTACGGCTCCGTACACACTCCCAAAACATTTATTAATCCCAATTAATCATTATAACACATTTAACACGCACGCGACAACTGAACTAACCCCAAACTCTCGAGGTGTACCAGATGAGACAGACGACCGACGACGCACACGAAAGGAAAACCTCAAACTCACAAAAAAAAGTGCCAACAAATAAATTGTCAATCAAATAGATTCACACTTGGTTGTATTTCGAGTGTTATGTTTACTTAAGCGCCGCCGCCACCAACGTCATCACTGCCGCTCCGCGCCGCCATTGCGTCTCTCCGTATCAATACTTTACTTACTTAGCTCTGAGCTGCTGCCTCGGCTGCCACCCTTGTCGTTGTCGCTCATCCTATGGCCGACTTTTTCAACCCAAATCTGACGGTAATTGGTAATTCGTTACTTATCCAGGACGAGAGACACATCTCTGTTTACGGAAAATCCGATAAATACCTTTTACACTCAGCTAAACCGAAAGACCGGAATCATCGAACCATTCCGTCTCCCCCATGCCCCATACAGCACATTTCCATCACTTCGCTTTCCTTTCCTCATTGCTCGTCTCTCATTGAAATGTAAGGAGAGGACTAAAGGAATGCTTTTTTTTTGTTCGTTGGAAGGCGGGCTGGGTAGGTACTAGGTATATCCTTCCAGTGTTAGGGGGAACTCTAGGAACGTTAACAAGGATTCCTCATTTATCATTTCATTAGAGAGCTGTTGTTTTTAGGTTTTATTTTCAAGCTCCTAGCTTCTATGCCAGCCTATTCAGGATATAAACTTTTTCTTTCATTTGACGAGAAACCCTTAACAATCGATCTTGATGGAGCTAGAGCTTGACGCGAGTGCTGGTGCTGGATGTTTTCTCTCATTTTATCGTGATTTTTCATTTTTATTTTTTGTTGCTTTTTTTTATTTTACTTGATGACATTCCGACTGTTTCGACATACGACACCCGATGTGGCCATTTGTTAAACTTCATCCCTCTCTTTAGTTGCACCCTTAAACAATCGTTTTGTTTTTTTGTTGTATGTATTTTTAGAAAGTGTGTACCTACTTGTGTACTCGTAGAAAGTGATTGCCCTGATGAGAAGTAATTTAACACCCCGAATACCACAGCAATTTGATTAGACAGAGCGCGTAGTGAGCGACGGCGACGTGAGGCATCATTTGAGGACAATGAAATGCGAGGGTGTGATTTCGTATCCGAACCGACGAATATCGGTTTTTTATTTGATTTGTCGCTGTCGTTGTTTGGTTGACAGATGGTCGTGTTGGAAGGATCTTTACACAACATTTGTCGCAGGATTTTGGTTTTTTTCTTAAAGTTTTTCTTTTTTACTTAGATCGGGTGAGTTATTTACAAGAATGTCAGAGGGCAGCAGCAGAACAGTTTTTTTTTTTTTGTAAAACTTGGCAGCTGCAGAATAAAATCCCTTCGAGGTACAATTGAAGTACGTATTTTCTACTCTTGCAGTTATAAACTTTAGAACAAGTTAACTTTAATCAAAAGGCACTTATCAAAGGCTCACCCACGCTCTTGCATTTCACTGAAAAATCTCGGACCTTGTTGTGTCGTACCGTGAAATCGTGCTCAAAGAATCCAATCAAATATATCTGTCAAAGTCTTCAAACAAATACAACCTGTTGTTGATTAAGCGTATTTCAAACCTGATAGTCTGATGAAATCTGTCAAGTCTTCTGCTTCCCCTCGAACCCGTTGTGGATTGTATAAGTTTTGAACTTTGTATACTGGGTGTTTTGCATTAGATTGCGACAAAAGCTTAGGACGGACAGGTGAAGTAAAGACAAGAAAAAATTTAATGGTAGGCGGGGGTCTATGTCCCTGTGTTGGGGCATGAGGGAGAGTTTTATGAAAAATTCACTTAATTTAAAAAGAAAAATTCCCATAAATTTTTTTTCTTGTCTTGGCCCAACCTTATTGAGCTTTCATCGCACCGTATTCATAAAATTCAGTTACTCAACGTCCCATGTATACGCAACTCCAGGTCTAAGTTGTTTTATGTAAAGGAAGTTTTTTAGACGTGTGGTTTTCAAGAAGAAATAAAACGCATATAATTTAATGTTATGGCCAAGAAACTAGTTTTATTATAAAGATAAAGGCCAGAACTTATTTTTTAAAAATGATTTTGAGCAAGTGGCCGCCGCGGCTGGCTCGAATAAATTCTAGCGAAGAGGCCCAATTTTTGACCACTTTTTGCATCATTTCGGGCCGTATGACAGCAATTGCCAATGACGGGCCGAATATTCTCTGCGTTAACAAGCGACTTTACATTACCCCACAAAAAATATTCCAGCAGTGTTCAATCGCTTGATTTTGGAGGTACTTCAGAGGCTTAAACTCAAATCAAATAAGACTGCAGGTGCAGATGTCCTTGATGCCTATCATTAGGAAAGGAGCATGCACAAGCTGATTTGCATGATATGGTCGGAAGAAACTATGCCCGATTATGCTTATTTTAGAGGGATAAGCCTCCTTAACGTCGCTTATAAGATCTTGTCTACTGTAGTATGTGAACGTCTGAAACCCCACGTCAACAACTTGATAGGTCCTTATCAATGTAGTTTTAGACCAGAGAAGTCCACAATAGACCAAATTTTCACATTACGGCAGATCTTAAAAAAACCCGAGAATATTCTCTGGATGTACACCATCTTTTTATCGATGTTAAGGCCGATATGACTGTATTTACAGAGACGAGCTGTACAGAGCCTTGCCTAGTTTCGGCATCCCTTCAAAACTCGTACGACTATGCAGAATGACTTTGGAGAATTCACGCTGCTCCGTCAAGGTCGGTAAAGTACTCACC
The DNA here is from genome assembly GCA_949752695.1 of Melanostoma scalare. NCBI lineage: Eukaryota > Metazoa > Arthropoda > Insecta > Diptera > Syrphidae > Melanostoma > Melanostoma scalare. Next base: position 46,277,868 of record OX456984.1, read on the forward strand.
GAAACCGTTGATGTCGAAAAATGCTTTTGGTAAGGCGAGAAACTGTCATGAGATTTTAACATCATACTTGAAAAGATTGTAAGAATCTCAAACGTCAACACCAGAGGAACAATCTTTCAAAAGTCTGTACAATTGCTCACTTACGCAGACGATATTGACGTAATGGGAAGAAAAAAGCGTGATGTCATATAGGAGCTTTTGCGAGTATTAAAACAGAAGCGGCAAAAATGGGTTTGATGGCTAATGAGGGCAAAACGAAGTATATGTTGTCATCAAACAAGGACACAGAACATCGACGTGTTGGACAAAACGACAGACATAACTTCGAAGTAGTACAGGACTTCGTCTACCAATTATACGCTATAGGCACGGAAATCTACATCAATGCGGAGATCAAACGGAGAATAACTCTTGCCAACCATTGCTTGTTTGGGTTAGGAATCCAACGGGGAAACAAAACCATCTCTAGAAATAGAAAAACCAATGTAACTCTGTATAAGACCTTAATCATGTCAGTCCTTCTTTACGGCGCGGAGGCATGGACCTTTTCGAAAACGGATGAGGAAACCTTTGGTCGTTTCGAATGAAAAATACTCAGATTGGTCTTCGGTTCCGTGTCCTTCCCGATCGGACAATGTGTGGAGAAGAAGATACAACAACGAGCTGTATGAGCTGTACCGCGACATGGATATAGCCAGAAGAGTACGTATCGCACCAGCTTGACGGGTTTTTCGAAAGAACACTGCAGGGAAATCGTGAAAGAGTAAGACCTTGCCTTAGATAGCGCAATCAAGTGGAAGAAGACCTCAACCGACTTAGAGTGAAAAACTGGAGAGAGCTCGCCCGAAATCGAAATTGTTGGCTTAAAAAGTTGGTTGAGGCTCAGGTTCATCCTAGAGCTGTGCCAATCGCGATTGATTCGGTCTTTTCGATCCGTTCACTGGAAATGATTGATGATCGCAATCATACAAAAGTAAAACAATCAATCACCATTCCAATCATATCCGTAGAACGCCACTGAAAGAAACTCAGTATTTTACTATTATATGCTGTATCTGTATGAGATGGGTGAAGATGACCGAAACTGAAACCAATGATTTGATAGAAACGAACGACCGAGACCGAAACCATTCAACAATCATTTGTACGAGCCGAACGTCTGAAAATGAAACCAATCACTTGAACGATAGACGAACGACTGAGATTGAAACCAATCGTTTGAACGAAACGAACGAACGAGACTTACACCAATCGTTTGAACGAGACCCGAAACGATTGACCGAAACTGAAACCATTCAAAGAAGTAAAAGCTCCGATCCATAAAATCCGTTGCATCCGTTCGCTGCCGGATGCAACTGACAGCTCGATTAAATACACACGATCTTATGAGAGGTGACCCATAATCATAGATTTAGAACTTTTCTAGTCCTTGTTTTAAAGCGATATGGAAAGATTTCTACTTCGAATTTTTAAAGTCATTCTCACTGAAAATGTAAAATGAATGTAATGTGTGTATGTATATAGTATATGCATTATGCACATATAAAAAAGAAAACCATCCCCCATCTACAACTCAGTAGTCAGTAGTCAGTACCATACTATTGGTTCTTGCCTACATTTCTGTTTCAATGTTGACTCGACTGCACCTATGTATGTAGGTAGACACGAAGCGTAAACAGAGAGTAATACAAATTAACAAATACAACGCTGCACTGCAAATGATTGGTTTCAATTTCGGTCGTTCCTCGTTCTCGTGCGTCTATTGTCTATTGGTTTCAGTTTCGGTCGATCGCCTCGGCCAGTTCAAGTGATTGAAAGATTGATTGATTGAAATGACCGAATCTTTCCATTGAACGATTGATGATTGATTCGTTCACTGGAAATGAACGATTGACACATCCCGAACTGCGAACTGTGCCCACCTAAGTAGGTATGTAAGTCAGAAACTTGAAATAATGTAAAACACCGCGTCAACGGCGATTTCGTCTAAGTTGTATCATTATCAAGTTTTCGAAGAAAGTCTGATCGGGGGTACACCAATTTGTGAGAATGGTGTTTTTATAAGTTGACGAATTACTTAGACTCAAAATGAAAGCGTGAGCAATTTGGGTGTGACCATATTTTACTTGAAGAAGAAAAGAATACTTGAAACGACGACACTTGTTTTTTTTTTCAGTTTCAATTCAAGCAAAAAACTTGCTGATACATATAGTGCAATTGGCACTTCTTTAAATTTCTCGCTTCGCTTATGGGTTAATCTCTTGAGGTTTGCTTACTTGCAAGCACTTTTCTTGTCTTCTCACTTGGCAAATTTCAATAATTTTGAACTGAAAATATTTAATCTTCTATATCTATTCCAATTTATACTGTATTGTGGCTTCATTAAAAATTCAATGGGCGTCATATACAGTTCTTTCTAGATCGTGTACATCTAACCATATTTACGTTTCTGTAGGAATACCTCAATCGAGTCACTTAAAACATATACTGTTCTAATAGCTTTTGACACCGATCTGTTCTGAACTTGCTCTCTGACCCCCTGACTTATGTTGCGCTCAGTGTCAAGCCGTAGCCTAAACAGCCGGACGTTCTATGTTTCCGTTACGTTAAATCGATGATGAACCAATGTGAGAAACACCATTCGCTCCATTGAAATCGAAAAAAGTTTTTATGTAATTTAACTCAACATGAAAGCGTGAGTTATTTGCATAGCTATGACTCTTAACTCCGACATCTGTTAAGCTTGATGCCAAACGTTCCGAGTAGTCGATATTACAACCGTAAAGTCAATGAAAAACCAATGTGACAGTTGACAGACACTATTCGCTCAATCGAAATTGAAAAAAAAATTTCATACCAAACACAAATTGAAACCGTAAGGAGCTTGGATAACTCTGACTTTTGATATAGTTTCCTGCACAAATGTCTAGCCATAACCTTATCTAATAGTTTACGAAAACGAGCTAATTCGTTCCCACCAGTTTTTGTTGGACGTCTCGACCACTTTTGGAAAAATCTTTTATTAGTTATATTACACTTATTCATTGAAAAAAATTGAATAATTAAGTCGATCACAAATAAATTTATATCTGACAACGGCCTTGTCAACCGAAAAGAGTCGGTTCCCATTAGAACACCGTAATTAAATCGGAATGAGCGCTGTTAGTTACAAGATGGGGGACCGTCCGTAACTACTGCGTGCTGTTGTCATGTGTTATTTGTTCTATGTAGTATGTAGTAGTTTGTCTTGTGGTGTATCAGCCAAATGGTCTTTGTCGCCCGGCTGCAACCCCCCCTACTCCGCAGATTTATGTGTGGAGTAGGTTTAATGTAAATGTAAATGTAAATGTAAATAAATTTATATCATTAAATACTTAAAATCTATGTGCTTGAAGTGACAGCTGTTTTAGTTGAACGAATTCAGCACACAAAATTGCTTCTATCCTGTTCAACCACCACTAGTTTTCATATGGATTTTATCAAAAAGACTTGAAAAAATCTCGTTTATGAATATAAGAGAAATGTATGGGAACACTTGTTAGATTTTTGGAATTTTTGCAAACACCGCGTTTTTGTCCCGGTGGAAATAGGGCAATATGTTCCACCAGATTATTTTAAGTCCATAATGAACAAATTTCATGTGTCAATTGCAATTCCTTTCGTGACATAGGTGAAACCTGCAATTCTAAGCTTTTTACGCCATTTCACAAAAAAGAAAATTGGGTATCTGAATTTTTTCAAATAACAATTCGAAGCATCGTCAAACGTGCACAAATTCTCATTAGCTCAAGAGGTTTTCGTTTATTCCATACCATATTTTCAACTTGATGTCATCAACTTGATAATTTGAGTGAGAAACTATAATTTTCGTTGTATGCCGGAGTTCAAATCCCAGAATGATCCAAATGATTTTCCATGGGTACCTCTTCTCACTGCCACTAGGAATCGTAAAGAGCAATACAAAGATTCAATGAAAAGTACTTTCTCACTTAGTCATTCCGAAAATATTGTAGGTCCCCTACATAATTCATGTGGGAATGATTGAGAGAAATGAGACATGAAATGTCCAAATTATAAAGAAAATTAAAAAGGAAAGGTCCAATGTGACTTTCTTGTGGAACCCCAGACAGTTCTCGAATAACTTAAGATAATAGGCTTTCAAATGGTATATTGTGTTCTATTGCTTAGGAAATTCCTGGCTGACATCATGCTTAGGAGACTGTATCAAAAACTAGGACAGCGTAAACGACATCAGTTTTAATACCTTTTTTTCTGATTTTTGAACTCTTGATGTGTATTAATGCAAACAGAACTCAAAAATCATCAAGATCTTGGCAGTAAAAACGAATGTGACAGCTTTGCTTCGTCTCGATAATCCTTAAACGTGCGTTTATATCCACCTTTATGAGATAAAATTCCCACATTTCCTTTGTTCCAATTGCTTACGATATGTTACGATATGTAGGAACCATTCCATACTCGACTCAGATACTGAATATTTCAGCCTGGAGCTGAAATTTATTTTTTAAATCGTTGAAGTGAGATACTTCCAGCAATGGTAGCAAATTAACACTTCTCATGTTGACACAATCGATTACAAATTATTTGACTCATAAAAAATTAACGATGTTAGGGTTCATAAACCCTCCTTCAATTATTACCACCAAACACATGTTTGTATGTTTGTACTAGAAAACCACATAAAAATGCCATTAAAACGGTCTTTGTTGTCTCTAAAGTCTTAAAATCTTAAATCAAAATGTGCATCTTAAATGTAAACCGCATCAAGCACTTCCATCACTCTTCTCCCCTTTACAATGTTCGGGGAGTGCCACCAAAATATACACTCAAATTAATTTCAAATTGTGATGATTTCCCCCTTGAGCAGGACTACAAATTCAAACTTTGTGTATAATTAATTACACACTAAGGCACTGTTATTGTTCAAATATACTCTACTATGTGTACATCACTCACCATTATTAGCTGTAATTGCATTCGGTGCAACTGCTCCGGAAATGACTCCATTGTTACTGCCGCCATTTACACTATTGCTCATCGAAGACGCTGTCGAATCACTTGAAACAGTGAAAATTCTGATCAGGAAGACCCCGAGCGTGACATAGAAGCTCGTCATTTTGATGCTGATTTGATTTTATGTGTTTTTTTCTTTTTTATTTAAACAAAAAATTTTAATTAATTTTTTTAGATTAGAAATAAAAACTACCTATATAAAGAAAAACTAAAAATATTTTTCTTTGCTTAGGATTGCCGTTCATTCGGAGCTTTATTATTATTATTTTTTTTATTATACCCACGTATCACTGTTGTGCAATTTTGATATAAAATAAAAGTTATTTGATTATTTGAATAAATCTTTTAATTGTTGTATGTAATTTTCTTTTTTTTTATTTTTTATTTAATTTGTTTTCGTGTTTTCTGTGCAGTGACCCTTGTTATTGCCAAAACAACAAAATAAAAGCCCATCTCGTTTTTTATCCTTTCCTGTGGAAGAAAAAAAAAGATACAAAATGTGAAATGTGAGCAAATAACTGCGGACGAAAATTTGTGTTGCAGGAATTTTTTTCTGTTATGTATACATGTGTAGTGTAGGTATATTCAAGTTTGCTTTTAAAGAGGACGGAAATAATTAAAGGATTTCATTTCACAATTTGTTGCCCATTTAATCCGATTATATGGGAAAACAGTGACGTGGAGTATTGGAATGGTGTGGGGTTTGGCGGCGAGAAAAATGAACCTCTAACGAGGCGAAAAAGCAATTTTTATAGAATGCAACAGATACTTTATGTGTATGTAGGAAGAGATGTGGGTAGAGAGGATACATATGTGGTTTAAGGGGAAAGCTCTAGGATGAGTCTCGTTTATACAGTCAGTCCTTCGAACGAGATAATGAATTATTTGCCCATCAGGATTGCCAGTGCCTGTTTTATTTTTTTTTACTGTACATACAAATGTATGTGTTCTTTTTTTCACTTCTATATGAAATTAATTGATTGATGTGTCGAAAAATTGGTAACGAGCGAAGGGAGATGTTTTTTTTTGTGGAGCAGGAAGGACATGTCGTGACCGATATGTCACGGTTGACTGATAGAGTAAATTGTTCTTCTGTACGAGCTTAATGTGACGCGTTTTTCGCAGATTAACAACTTTTTGAACTCCTTCTATAAGCGGCATTTTCGTCGTGACGAATGCCATTGAGTAGGCCATCGAAGTAATTTTCTCGGTTTCACTAAATTATGAGATAATGAGATGTGACCTTTGAACCTTTTAAAAGCCAGAGGACTTATCAGTTTTTCATGCTGAATTTTCAAGGAGGTTTTCATTTGGTTGACAAGTGTGCTTTAATAGGTCGATTACGTCAGGTTTATACTCCAGAGTTGCCAATTTTCATTGACTCGGGTCTACCTCAAAAGAAAAACGTTGAAACCTACAAAGTCTTCGCCAAATGCCTTCAAATCAACCCAAACACAGTCTTTTAGATCGGTTGGGTGCAGAAAATTGGTGTTGCAATGGTCGTTAGCTTGTGGCCAGTGGAATGAATAAGACGTTAGATTAAAATAAATAAATATTTACATTTACATTTACATGAAACCTACTCCACACATAAATCTGCGGAGTAGGGGGGTTGCAGCCGGGCGACAAAGACCATTTGGCTGATACACCACAAGACTAACTATACACAAATACTACATAGAACAAATAACACATGACAACAGCACGCAGTAGTAACGGACGGTCCCCCATCTTGTCACTAACAGCGCTCATTCCGATTTAATTACGGTGTTCTAATGGGAACCGACTCTTTTCGGTTGACAAGTCCGTTGTCATGTGTAAATAGTATGAACTAAATGCGTATGCATTGAACATCCGTCTTCGTTAAGGGACCATTTCATATTACATCAAATCATCATAAAAAAATTAAATAAATATGTTTGGGCAACAGAGCGAGGAGCTACAGGGCTAAGCGCATTTCTCACAACCATGCCTTCTGAGGGAATGGAGGGGTCCTTAAATTTTCTGCCGGTTCCGAACGGCTTATCGAGAAGCGCTTTTCATGGCAATGAAATTACAATAGGAGGACTTGCCAATTCCTCCAGAAAGTTGACTCAAACCACGAACCTCTGTGTTAGCTGCAGACATGATTACCACACCATGCCACGGGTACTACACAGACGATAGATTGTCTCAATGTCAATGAATACAGAACTGTAAGCAATTTTTGTAACAACGCTGGTGAATATGAAATTATGTAGGTACATATGTAAAATGAATGTAATATAACTTACACATGCTCGCAAAAGGAAGATCTCTTAAATAAGTTCAGTTTATCTAACATAACGTTAAATATAATGGCAAGTTTGACCGTTCAAAGATCTTTCGATCTCTTATGTATATATCAATCATATTCTATGTATATGATGTTACTCTTAAGATGCCTGATCTAAAACCAGTCAGTCCTTATAGTACCTACCTTTGTTAAGTAGATGTCGTTTAAGTAAATGAGTTTGTAGCGAATCACGTCGGGGTCACCAATTGTAGCGAATGTTATGCTATATCGTTTATTACACTTGTCTGTAAATATATAATATTACAATAAACGTTTTACAATAATATAAAAATAGTTTAAGTATATTTCATTTGTCTCTGCTTGTCGACTTGCTGCTGCCTATTTGACTTCCAAGTTGCAAGTGAGGTTATGTGATTTTTCATCGGTTGAATTCGAATTTTCCTTCTTCTGATGACAGCGCAGCCTATGACTCAAAATGAGTACTTGTGTTTTTCTCTCTACTTTGTTTTTCTCTCTATTTTATTTTTCTCTCTACTTTCATCTGTCATACGCCATAGCACTCCTCCCCAAGTGACAGCGTTAGCGAAGGCTGTTTTCGTTTTGCGAATCGAACTTGTTTTTCGTTGTAGAATAAGTTTTGATTCCAGCTGCAAAACTTGAAGATGCGGATGGCAGTTGAACTGGTTTAGATGAAGTTGTTGGTTGAACTGTAGTAGATGAAGTTGTTTGATATGTTGTTATCTGTTAGTTGTTTGCTGTTTGTTGTTAGCTGCTGTTTGCTGTAAGCTGTTTGTTGTTAGCTGCTTACTGTTAGCCGTTTGTTGTTTGCTGTTAGCTGTTTGTTGTAGTGTGTTGCTGTGGTGTAGCGTGTTGCTGTGGTGTAGCGTGTTGCTGTTGTTCGTAGACGTGGCGATCGTTGTTTGTTATAGCGGAGACGGTGGCGATAGTTGTTTGTTGTTCGGAGACGGTGGCGATAGTTGTTTGTTGTTCGGAGACGGTGGCGATAGTTGTCGCCGCGGTGACCGTCTGAACATCCGACGTGTAGCGTGTTGCTGTTTGTTGTTCGGAGACGGTGGCGATAGTTGTCGCCGTGGTGACGTCTGAACATCCGACGGAGTGGTGTAGCATGTTGCTGTTTGTTGTTCGGAGACGGTGGCGATAGTTGTCGCCGTGGTGACGTCTGAACATCCGACGGAGTGGTGTAGCATGTTGCTGTTTGTTGTTCGGAGACGGTGGCGATCGCTGTTGCCGTGGTGACCGTCTGAACATCCGACGTCGGAGTTAGTTTTTCGTCCGTTTGGTGCAGCCTGGTTTGCACTTTCGTACCTCCATTCCAAATTTCTTGTGGAAGTAGCACATTCCAGTTTCATCACCTTTTGTTGAACAATAGTTTCGCTTTGTGAGCGACTTCGGGATGTTGATCTGTCTCTAGCTTTGAAGAGTCGAATGACTTTCCGAATAGTTTGTGCAGAAGATCCAGACCTAGAGATATTTTGTATCTCATCTTCGTATGTTGTTACTGGCAGAGAAGCAGAGACGAATGAAATCAATTTCGGCGGTAGACAAACGTGTTGTATTGAAGATAGACTTTGACCTGGACTACTTGACGGAGCTGATGATGTTGCGAAGTTCGTGGAAGCAGGATGTTGTGTTACAGAAGTTCCAGCGGCTGTTACTGGCTGTTCAGTCGTACCCAGTTGTAGAGTTTTGTTGAGCGAGTCGAATGTCTCCTGTTGTACGCTATTCATCGTTGGCTGGTATTTCTTTACTCCTGGAGAGATTGTTTGCCCTTTTTCGTCTTCGTCAGACGTTTGTGGACTGGAGAAATCAAGTTTTCGGCCTTTCCCGCTGCGAAGGTCAAATGGCATGTACTGCCTGCTGTGTGAATCTCTTTTAAGAGATCACGTCGGGGTCACCAATTGTAGCGAATCACGTCGGGGTCACCAATTGTAGCGAATGTTATGCTATATCGTTTATTACACTTGTCTGTAAATATATAATATTACAATAAACGTTTTACAATAATATAAAAATAGTTTAAGTATATTTCATTTGTCTCTGCTTGTCGACTTGCTGCTGCCTATTTGACTTCCAAGTTGCAAGTGAGGTTATGTGATTTTTCATCGGTTGAATTCGAATTTTCCTTCTTCTGATGACAGCGCAGCCTATGACTCAAAATGAGTACTTGTGTTTTTCTCTCTACTTTGTTTTTCTCTCTATTTTATTTTTCTCTCTACTTTCATCTGTCATACGCCATAAGTTTAATGAGAGTCCATCGTGCCGTCCTTACAGCACCTTTGACGCCTAAATAATGCATAACCTGGAAACCAATATCTTTGAAGGCGATGAAGTAGAGCACTTAGAAATGCAGCTGTCGGAGGACGACGACAATTAAGAAAATAATTAAAATTATAAGTTGTAGTTCTTGTAAAATTCACTCAATTCCTCTGCAACTCGTTACGTATTGTCCAACGAATTCCTGTTGTTCTAATCAATAACCAAGTTTGAACTTTCTAATTAACACGATTGCGCTTATTAGTGGAATACTTGATAACTGCATAACTGTTATGTAATACATAGTTAATAAGTAATAAAAATATCTAATAGCTATACAAATTTATCAATTACTAACAGACTCCACTGGGTGTTGCTCGGGTGTACTTTATTGTAAGCGTTGATCACTTGCCTAAACAAAAAACACAAACTGTCAATTGAAGATTGCCTGAAAATTTTTAATTGACTGTTCCCGTTCCCTTGGTAATATGGGGATGACATATTGTCTATGTTAGCCGGAAATAATGTAGCGTTCTTACGGTAGTAGAGTTTTGGAAGTCGGTTCATAGTTTCTGGTAGGAATATTTGGATGAACTATAATCTATAATCTTGTTCGGGCTCTAGACTATCTATGTTCCAAATTTCAATTAAATTGATTCATTAGTTTAGGTGTGAGAGCCTAATAAAAAGTGTAATCTATTCTACAGTCAAAACCTTTCATTTGATACCCATATTTAAGTGGTTATGAAAGGGGTCGCCATATTGGACTTTTAATTTAAAGAACTCTATTTTGTCAACCAAGAGAACTCTATTTTGTCAACCATGCCCTTAATTGTATATCTATATTGTAAAAGTAGTGCAAATACTGTAATCCACCATTTTGATTATATCATAATATCGAGTCTGTGTATTAAATTTAAGTGCCATCAGAACTAAAGGTGATTAAGATTAAGCTGTCAACAAGAGGGGGTCAAATTTCAATTACAAGATTCGACCCAAATAAATGGATATAGTTAAAAAAACAAACAAACAAACAGGACAAGCTTAGTAAAACCGTTTAAGAAAGCTTGGAGGTCTAGGAATACATTTTTTTTTCATGGGTGTTAGTTCATGTTTTTGACTAGCAATAATTTCACTTTGATAAAACCTCATCAGTTACGATATCGCCTCTGTGAAAAGCTAAGTTATTTAAAGCACGGATGTCAAGCACCACTCGTTTTTGATTATAAAGTTGCTGTCGAAGGAAATCTTGTCACATAATATTTATGCGAAATTTCCTAATCACATGTTACAATCAAGTTTTCTTCTTAATTTAAATTTTAATTAATGTCGGCATTGGTGTACCAATAGACTGTTTAGTCGATTGCTCGAACGCCGAACACCGGGCCATGTTTGTTTTAATCTCTTAGCCTCCCAGTTTCACTTGGAAGCCGCCGTTAAATTTCAACCTTCTAGTTTCCATCTACTGCACCATGAAATAGGAAAAGTTGTTGCCCTGATGGGATAATGCACTGGTAATTGTTCTTTGTGCCTAGTATTAGCCTCTTTTTAAACCATTTTAACAAAGAAAATATTGAGGTCTGAGTTCATAAACGAAGCTTCATCTACTATCTTTAGACAAACCTACAGCCGGCTCAACCATAATCTTTGTGATGCAAACTATTTCCGCCCCGAAAACGATCTCAATTTAATTTCCACCATCTTTGAAATGAGAGGTGAGCTGATTAGTCTTCACTTCAGACCTCATAGGGAGGATTTACCAATTTATTGCAGTCTTTGTAATCTGCACGAACGTGAGGATGTTTTGCACTTCTTAGGAAAATGTCCTATTTTGTTTGAAATCAGACGAGATATCTTTAACACCAACTACATACCAGAACAAGAAGTCTTAGCCATTCTAAACTGCGAAAGAAATAACAACCAATTGTACAAATTCTATAAAATTGCAATGTTATACAGAAATCAAATAATTAATGAAGCCTTTTAATAAATAAAGTAGCATCTCAAAAGAAGTTGGTTACATAAAATTATTTTTGTATATGCCGCAACACCTGCCTCGCTAAGAATGCCCATCAGGTTACCTTGAGCCCAACTTCGGACGTACAGTCAAGTATAAAGACTTATATTTTAGTCGCACCACCCACCCGAATGTGGAATGCTCTACCCGGCTCTGTTTTTCGCCTACATTACGATTCTCAAAAATTCAAAAGCAACGTGCATCGGTGCCCTTCGTACACTATTACTTAGTTTTATCGGTATATCATTGAATGCTTCCTTTTAAGAACAAACCACTTCCTTTGTGCAAGTTTGTCTATTTTATTGCGAATGTTGGTTGCCTTATCTCATTTCTTAAATAAATTGAGAACTTTTACTTTTGTTACGATAAATTGACGATTGATGGCTCGCTCACAAAATTACAGATGAAGGAATTGTGTTGCTTAGCTAAAAAATTGTAAGTAAAAAGGCAATGATCTAAATGAACTATATTGACAACTCAGTAAATTGATTTGAACTAAAAACATCGCTGACTGAACTAAGTACTGAACTGAAAACCCACAGCCTACAGAATGAATGTCTCTCATAAGACGTACATATTTCCTAGATTGTAATCCTTTTTCCTAGCAATTAATAGGTGCGTTTTTGTCGTAACTCTACAATCCTTTAAATCAATCCATTGAACAAAAAAACAAAACTTAATACTTATCAAAATGTGGTCGGTGCCTTGCCAGGGGAGTAATGGTTAGCATGTCTGCTGTTACGCTGAAGGTTTGTGGTTCAAACCCCACCAGAAAACTAAAAATGTTTTTACGAGTGTTTCGCCTTTTGTGAGGAACTGGCAAGTCCTCCGTTAGTAACTTCATTGCCATGAAAAGCTTTTTCTCGATTAGTCGACTATTTTTAGACACTAGTCTAACCTGAATCGGCAGAAAATTCTAGGTCGCCTCCATTCCCTCACAGGGCATGGTTGTGAGAAATCCCCGTAGCTCCGCGTTCTGTTGCGCCACCCTATGTATCTATGTAAATGTGCTCAGTATTGAATTGTTTTTGTGTTTTGGGAAAAATTCATTGCTGAGCTGATTATAGGACTGTTGTGTTGCTACAAAAACGCCTTTAATATTAATTATGTGAAAGTTAATATGATTAGATGCATAAAAAACATTCACTCACGCTAAAATGTCTAAACGTATTTGAACGAAATCAGGCACACATATAGGTCTTACTCTGGATTAAGACACAGCCATGTCCAAAAGAATGAAGCACCCCTAAAAACTGACCAAGGTTCAAAACAGAAATATGATGGAAAGTAGCAAAGTGCGCAGAAACATAAAAAAAATATTTTTTTTATAAGAAACATTGGTTTTTGAAATTTGCCATCCTTAATTTCAACAACGTTTGATATTTTTAGACATTGGTCTAATCATTTGCATCTTACATCTCTTCGGATGTTGCATTGGGCTTTTGGACCTTCGGTTTAAAAATGTTCGAAAGCTGCTGTACTTAAGTTCGGAGAATAGGAATAAATCTTTCAAGTGCCTAATTCTGTTAGCCAAGGCTGTTGTATAATTCTTATGTCCCAACTCGGTGCTTTAAGATTACGCATCAGTGCGGAATCGGGGCTCTTTTAACTTGCAGTGTAACGGAAGACATAGCTATTAGTTAAAAGGTGTTATTAGGTTGTTCTGCAATCACTGCTCATTACCAGATAGGTTAGTGCGTATATTTTGAACTCGTCGACTAGTTCTATCAATATCTTTAATAGCATAACAATTCCTTGTTGCTTGATAAGACATCTTCTGAAGGTCACTGTCAAGGCAAAAATCATTAGTAGCTTTAATACTTTTTCTCTTTTTTAATTAACTTATTTCATCAAAATCCTGATAGGTATTTTCTCTCTACCAGGAAATATCCTGACTTCTTCAGTTTATTAATAGACTTACGAACAAGGATTGCCATCCTAGTTCTTTTTCAAAGTTTGTTTTTGTCTCCAAATAAAATGCATCGTTTTTTCTTACAACTTTTCAATATCATTGCGAGTCCTTGCACTAATTATCAACATCCCGCCGATGTGCTCATTATAAAAAGGGAATCCCACACAATTTCGTTCACTACACTGCTTTTGCGTTGGTCTTTGACATCACAAGGAAAGAGAAATAAAATCAAAAAAAAAGTATAAAACGTACAAACTCAGCTCTCTATACCTATCTACGTGTTTGATGTTCCATTTTAAAACCCCTTTTCTAACACGATAATGACTTTAGATGAATGTAATCAAGAAAACAACGCCATGCAGTTGCAGCAAGTGTAGAAAAGCAAAAAAAAATAATAATATAGCACGTGGATGAGAAAGAACTCAATTAGTGCAAAAGACGACGACAACGAAAGCAAGCTTAGCCTTCTATCAAAAATTTTATAAAGAGGGTTCCAAAACTTCCTCTGTTTCTTCATTATTTTTTGCCAAGGGGCCCGACATAAACACCTCAAGGGTAATAATTCAAGGATTTACATTTTTGTTGCATAAAAAATCACAGCATGATCATTATCCTTTGCATTTGCATATTGAATTTAGAGGGGATACTTAGCATCATCCCCTATTACGCAATATAAAGGTGAGACGTACGAGGACGATGAGGTTTAATCTGCCTCTTCCACATATGCGCAACAGGGACTGACTAGCTTCGCCGCGCCGTGTGATGTGACCAGACCCAGGGCAGAAATAGTGCCAATCAAATTTTTCTTTTTCATTTTTTCATGTCCTCGTTTTGAGTTAAGAAGAAAATAAATTTAAATTTTTTATTGTTTCAAGGATTCTCAACGACTTATGACAAGATTGCGGTGTAGCTGTCGCGGAAGATATACACCACAACAACTTGGTTTTGTGTGTCGCAAAAGACCCGCAAGTGATTGACGGGAGCGCATCTTGCCAAAGGAGGAAAGATGCTCCCCATACGCGAGTACCTACCTAGTGCTGTTTCTTGCGAAACACAAATGAATATTTTAAATGAGTTATAACTTATACAGTGCGACAACGTCGACGACGGGACGACGGCGACGAGTTTCTTCTTCATCTTCTATTTTTCAAGTTGAAAGGATAACAGTTCTTAAAGGATTGCAGTTAACCTGGGGATAATATAAAAACCAGGGGCAAGGAGAAAAATACTCAGTTAAAGCATATAATACTGAGCTCGGTGAAGCTAGAAAAAATTCTACAGGAAAATAAAACATAAAATGAATGTGACACTTATGGGAAAAGTAGTTGTAGTTTGCCTTGCGGGCAGTGAAGAAGTTGATATGGTGATAAGAAGAGAAAACACACACACACACACACCACATACGACATACCACAGAGTTCTTTAAGAGCAGGAGCTGTCATTGTTGAATTTTATTCTTTTAAAGAATCTTTGATTGTCATATTGAAGTGCGCTATTGAGCTACATAGAGTTGAAAAAAGAAATCTTAAGTTCCTCAAGTAGCTACCTATTAATGAAATAACGTAGTTTGATTTCAAAGATTTTTTTTTTTTTGGTTTAGTTTATCTTTCGGTATTCAAAAATCAAGTGGAGAAAGAAAGCAAACGGAGTTTGTCTCAAAAGAAAATGAAAATTATTCTGATGTGAGTGGCGTTTGGTTTCTGGTTACAGGAAACTTCGTTTGATATCCCATGAGAATTTTTGTTGTAGGTACCTATTTGTTTTTGCATTCGGTCATGCTTTGTTATTATTTAAGAATTGAAAAGGAGCGTGTGTTCTCCTAGGAGGGAAGTTGGTTCCAAAACTGTGGTCAAACTGTGGCGTGGGGGCGTCACAACAGACATTCAACAATTTATGGGTAAGGGTATAATATACATATATCATGTCTTCGATCCATCTTCCTCGAGTAACCCATCATTGGAGTGGCACTATTGGAACTCCTATGATTCAGGCAACAATGCCCGTAAAGATGTTTGTAACGATTCGACAATTTATATAATTATGTTAATGACAATTCCCAAAACTTGCCTCGCGAACATCCAGAATTTGAGAGACTGTTCAGACTTAGACCAGTTGTACAAAAATTAAACCAATCTTTCGCTGAAATACCTTTAGAGCAATATCAACGCATCGACGAACAAATATGTTCTACAAAGGCAAGAAATAACTTGAAAAGATATAATCCGAAGAAGCCTCATAAATGGGGCTATAAGATTTACGTTCTTAGCGGAGTATCTGGATTTGCTTATAAAATCGAATCCGAAACTGGCTCAGAAAATGTGGTACTGCCGAACGAACCCGATCTCGGTGCATCCTCAAATGTAATAATGCGTCTATCACGAGAAATACCTCGCAACCAAAATTACAGGTCATATTTTGAGAACTATTTCACAAGCTTGCCACTGCTAGAATACTTGTCAAAGAATGGTAGGTATATACTGAGCCTTTTAACTATACGTCGGAACAGGATTCCTGACTGCAAATTGCTTACAGATAAAGACATGTCCAAGGAAGACAGAGGCTATTCAGTTGGGTACGTTGCTGATTTCACCGGTGTGGATTCAGCAACCGTAGCGTGGAAAGACAACAAGGTAGTTAATTTGGCATCAAGTTTTGTAGGAGAAATGCCAAAATCACAGGTGAGGAGGTATGACAAGAAGACCAAGCAGTAAATAACAAGTGATCGCCAGAATATTGTTGGGAAATATAATCGCCACATGGGGGGCGTGGATCTCATCGATAGCATCATGGGATGCTACAAAATACAGTTTCGCAGCAAAAGGTGGCTGGTTCGCATGTTTTACCATTTTTTGGATTTGAGCATGGCAAACGCATGGCTTCTTTACAAAAGGATCCATAAAGCAAAAGGCTTGCAGGAAAAACAACTGAGCTCTGCTGATTTTCGGCTTGAAGTGGCAACAACTTTGTGTAAGCATAGTGTCCCATTGAAGATGAAGATCTTATCGAAAATGAAATTCAATCAAAACGACACAAAGGTCCAGCACAACATGTCCCTCCAGTGGAAATCAGGCAAGATCAGACAGGACACTGGCCTGTTTGGACGGAAAAGAGGATTTGCTGCAAATTTCCGAAATGCTCTGGTGTATCACAAACCATATGCGTCAAGTGTGGCGTTGCTCTGTGCTATAACAAAAACAGCAATTGTTTCAAATAATTTCACTTAAGTTATAATGTGACATTTATATAAAACTCCCTTCGAACTTCATTTTCTGAAATTAATAAAAAAAATAGAGATTTTTCCTGAAACACGTGTAGGTATTATAATTTTTTCAATTAACATTTTCCACTTGTTATTTTAAAAATTGGATGTCTTGGCCTACAGAGTGTTAAAGGAATCAGAACTTTCAACTTCTGCAACGAATGCTATAAATTTTTCATAGATCGCGGATTTATCTAAACTCGAGAACGGTTTTGAAGAAGTGCGTTTTGAACTTCTAGTGCAGTTTGAAGCTTCTATCAGCAAACGCTTTTTTTTACTGTAGGACTAAGCAAACGTTTCTAGAAAAACAAAATAGTGGAAAAACATGTGACTAGAAATATACAACGGTTTGAACTTGAACCTTATTCTTCCGTATAGAGCATTTGGGTTTTTCGTTCTTCTAACCGCCAATTGGCGGTCCATGTTGCGTAGTGGATAGCATGTCTACCTCTAACGATTGAGTTTAAATAAAATTCCAAAATAATCAATTTATTTCGCGATAAATTGGTGAGTACTCTAAAAGTAATTTCGCTGCCATGAAAAGCGCTTAATCAAAAAATTGGTAAGTTTCGTCCATTTCTCGAAAGGTTATGGTTAAGTGAAGTGCAACCAGGGTTCACCAAGCTCTCTTGTGCCACTTCACTTAGTTATTTATACTTTTTCATTGACGAGTTTATAGCCTATGATCATTCTCTACTTCTCTAGCAATTGCTAAGTACTCACTGGCTGACCGCTTTCGTGGTTCAGATCCCAAAGGAAACCAAAAATGATTTTCCCACGGGTATCAGCCTTCCGAGGAATTGGAAAGCTCTCCTATAGTAAATTTATTGCCATGAAAAGCGCTTTCTTGATTTGCCGTTCGGAACCGGCAGAAAACTGAAGGTCTCTTCCATTTCCTCACAAGGCAATGGTTGGCCGGGGCTCCTCGCTCTGTTGCGCCACCCTATATATGTATGTATGACCGCTAGCCTGGGGAATTTTGAAATCAGACAAAACTGATTTACGGCGGACAGTACCAACCCAGTTTGAGCCAGGTTTTAGCAGCATGTATGTCTCTTATGCTCTTATACTCAAGCACTTAAGGCATTTCTTAAATCGACCAAAAAAAAATTGCTTATAAACCTTTCTTCGCTTCGTCTGCCTTGGTGGAAAAAAACAAAATCACATTTTGAAAGAGAGACTACAGCCCGATTCTGCCCAAAAGTCACAAGACCTGCTAAGAATCACATCACAATTTGAATGTTGAGTAGAAAATTGTGACTTAACTGCAACTTTATGACTTGTTACGTATCAGTGATGTCTGGAAGAACAGGGCTGCAAAGATTAACACCAATAAACAAGGGATATCGATTTACTAATTTACTAAGATGAATACTGTCAAAAATCTAGGTACTGAGTAAACTTGTTTTGAATCCCAGTCGACAGTCGCTATTAATCAATCCCTTCCCTCAATCAATTGAAAGTAAAGCTTTATGAAGCAATTTCGACGTTCGGCGTAACGCACGAGTGGACCATTTGTGTAAAGCAGTTAGGTGACAAAGCAGTGATCCCTCCCAGATCTTGATGCTCGCCACGCCATCGCAAAATCACAAAAAGGATGAAGAAAAGAAAACAATTTTGACGATATAGTCGACTTTAAACGATTTGACGAACTTTTTCTTAAAAACTACGTGATTCGTGTGCAGCTATAACATTAAATGAGGAAGAAGTAATAATTTGGCTTTAGCAATGACCTTGGCACTCGGAAGCATCGGTTCCATTCATCATACCGCAATTAAGTCGAATTGAACGCTGTTAGTGGTTAGATGGTGGGGGGACGTCTGTATGCACAACCGCGTCCTGTTGCCATTTGTTTAATTGTTCTGTTTTGTGTCTCTTATGAGTGTATCGTATATCAGCCGACGGTCTTTGTGATCAGTGTGTGTAATGTTAATTGGTTTTTTTTTTAATAAGTAAGATTTGAATATCAGTTTTCAATACAATTTGGTAAAGGTGTTGAGTACATTGTGGTACCCGTAGCGTGATGGTTAGCATGTCTGCCTGTTAACCTAGAGGTTCGTTGTTCGAATCCCAACAGAGGAAAAAATGTTTTTCCAAGGGTATCGCTTTTCGTGAGGAACTAGTAAGTCCTCCGTTAGTAAATTCATTGCCATGAAAAGCGCTTTCTTGATTAGCCGTTCGGAACCGGCAGAAAATTGTAGGTCCCTTTATTCCCTTACAAGGTATGGTTCTGAGAAATGCGCTAGGACCTGGGGCTCCTCGCTCTGTTGCGCCACACTATTTATTTTTAAAGGTGTTGAGTCACAAGAACTTCTTCTCTCATTTGGTCTATCCACAAGCCCCAAGTAAATATAATATCCTTGTTGCAGAGTTAATTGAGCGAAGAGGACTTGTTAGTAGAACAAAATTGATCTGTGAAGAGACCAATGATCTGATATTTGAGGAAATCATCGAAAACAATTGACTGTTTTCTTATTGATGATTGCATACTGAGACATTAAAAGCTTTGATGTTACAGCATTGCGGCTTAACAAAGTTAATTTGAAGCTTCCAATCAAATCAAGGATATTTTTTTTCTTAATTTAGCTGTGGCAACTCTTCATAAATTATAATGAAGTAAGAACCAAATAGTCTAAAGTTCATGAAACCAACCTTTGCTGATAAGGAAACATAAGATTAGGAGCTCTAGATTCGAAAATTCCATAGACATTTGGAAACGGGAAAAATTATAGCTCCCCTCTCCATTCCTCACCTAGGTTTGGTTAAGAAAAAATCGCTGGTCTCCTCGAGCTTTGTTTCGCTACTGTTTATTACTTTATTTAATGATTCCGAAAAGAACACCTCGGCTATCCTAAACACAAAAACTTAAAAAAAAAATTGTATGAAAATTGTTGGTCTCTTCAACACATGATCGTCGATTTTTAGCAACAAAATATGAGGTTGAGTTCCAAGTGTAATAATTTTTTAAGTTTGGGCATGTTTTTAGTACATTGAAAAGATCTTGTAAAAAGTACCTGCCGCTCACGTTTGACGAAGTAGAAATACTACTAATTCGAGTCTTTCAGCAGTTGGTGCAATTGTTAAGTGCATAAGACTACTAATTTGGAAGTCGGATCTGGGTTTTAGGAATGATCACCAAGTCCTCCGAGTTAAGACTGTCGCTAAAAGTGCTTCTTCACGCAGCCGTTTGGAGTCTTCGGAAAATAGTGAGTTCCCCTCATTCCTCATAAGAATGGTTGAGAGAAATGCTCTAGGTCCCAGCCCACCCCTTCCCAAGCTGTTGTGGAGAAATATTTGCTTATTTATAAGTCTTTTAGCAACAACGCAAAGCATACCAACAAGCTTGATAAACAAGGACACAAACTTGATTGGCGGGAATGACCAGCTTTCCAGACTTACCATCATTGCTTTATGGTTTATGCATATAAAATTCTTAAGAGAGGAAAAAACAGAAATCCCACATAAAGGGTTGAGATACCAAAATAACTTACGAAACATTTTAGCTCCTTTCACGGAAGTGGTTTAGATAAGTGCATAAGACGTGGCGCATTTCGAGCTTGTTGCACCCAAATATTTACTAATTTTTAAGCGTGCAAGTCCAATGCCATATTATAAATAGAACTCAGTTGAAAGCCTTAAACAGGGGCTGGTCGATGTCCTCTAAAGTTTCTTTATCAACTCGGTCCTAGGAATGCAGAGGACATATAATTCTTTACTAATTGAGAAACATTTTTCAACAAGCATTGAACTAAGTACCCATAAGAACTGATCGATTCTTTAAGAGCGGTGATACCCTTGATGAACATTGAAACGTAACTGCAATGGGACTCCAAATTCGAACCTCTTGTCCGCCGCCTATAACTTTTCCCCACTCAAAGACCGACTCGTATTGCTTATTAAGTACTCAAAAGTTAGCTTAAAAGAGAAGAGGAAGTCCTTAAAACATTTTGCAATTACTCAAAACGGACTTGTAAATAAAAAGTATCTACAGTTCTGATGTAAAGCTTTTGTAATGGCTCTTCATAGTGTCTTGAAATTGAAGTGGACAGTATTGGCAACGAGGTTGACAACCAGCCCAGTGTGAGTCAGGTTTTAGCAGTAAGTATGCCTTTTACTCAAGCACTCAAGCCATTTCTTAAATCGATCCAAAAAAACTGCTTACAGAACATTAGCTAAGATAATTGTTGTTTAAGACAAGAGCAGGAAGCTCAACGACAAGATTATCCCTTGTCTTTAAAAGCTAATCGCAATGATTTTCCAAAAAAATGTCTGTGCTTCAGTACCTTATTTCTGACATAGCTGGCAATTAGGTTCAGAAGTACATAACATGATCTTCATATTCACTGTCCCAAATCTCTTGTCAAAAGTCATTGAAAATCAAGATTGTGCCTTTGCTTAAAATACGTGCGGCTATCTACAAATCGTTCTACAATCAAAGAAAAGGATTAGTTATGAGTAAATCGGTTATAATATTGTACCAACCTACAAAATGTTCAATTCCTAATTTTTTAAAGCTCAACAACCGCCCCCATGTCGCGTACCCAATCAAAATTCAGTCAAAGATCCAGACTCACTTTGCAAGTCGTACCTAGGTTTCTTATCTAACACAAATTGGAAAAGAAGACAAAAGATTAGCAAGAATAAAGTCGCCTATTTCCCAGAGAAGTGAAACATCCTTTATGAGAGGATGTAGATTTTATTTTTCAAGTTCATCTCTCAAAAGTCGAAACAAGATAAGACAATATTCCTTAGCAACAAATCTCAATTTAATGGTAGCTCCTTGACACTACAGGTACCCATTGTAAGACATCATCAAAATACTAGCAACAAAGTCAAAAATAATATCCCCTTGTACTTATATTGGATTTCTAAAAACGAGAAACACTAACAAATACCAAATATTCATATTTGTTCATCTGACCAGGATAAACACAAACCTGGGTGAACCCCTCAAGACAAACAACGTTGATTGCAAAAAAGAAACTAAATAAATAATAATTTTATAGGGCATTCGATATGTAAAAAATGTAAATCAGTTTGACCCCATCCCCTTGCTGCTGTTTAAACACTTACACTGCATAAAATTCATATTCAGATCATTCAATCAGTTTTCGCGTTAATTCATTAATCCGCTGTTTATTTAAATTGCTCGCTTAATTAAGTTGCCTTCCATCAAATTATATTGCAAAAAAAAGGAAAAAAAGAAAACAAACCGAACGAATACTTGGCGTACAGCGCCGCGTCAATTATTGTCGATTAATTGCCATGAGGAATGATCCGACAGACGAGGTGAAGGTAATTTTTCAAAACAAAAGAATAAAAACAAAAAAAAGAACCAAAACAAAGGGTTGGCAAAAAACGCACACTTAGTTTTTAATCGACGCACATTTATCGCGTGCCTTTATAAATGTCGGCTATTTTCAACAGGGAATCAACCCTGGAACTTGAGAACTTGTAACGCGTCTTCTTAAGCACTTCTAAGCACTAAACACGAAAATATTTCCATTCAGGTGAATTAACACTAAAAAGGACCAGCAACGAACGCGCGATTCGGCCAAACACCCAAACCAAACAAAGAAAGGACTCTTGATAAATTCTTTTTTTTTTATTTTTTCTTTCTTTTTTGAATATTTCTTCAAGCTTCACAGCACGTGTGACAGATAAATCTTGAAAGACCGACAAAAACTCCCAACATCCAATAGTGCAGACGAACGAAATGCCACTAACTTTGAATGGCCTAACAGAAACCTCATTCACATCCCTAAAAAAGCCGAAACATTTTCAGCAGCAGCATTTCATCTTTGAGATACACAAATGGATGGGATTTACTGTGGATGTGGATAGCTATGGCGTTGGATGCTGCAGCTGGATTTACGTAGAAGATAACAACAGTGAGAGAGAGAGAAAGAGTGGAGAAGCAGGCGTTTAACAGAGCAAATCATCATCATCATCGATTTGGGGACTATCAACATTGGGTCATTATCATCATCTCCAAAGTCGGCAGTCGGCAGTCGGTGCTCCGGCAGACAACAAAGCATCTGGCAACCGCAGATATATGAGACTCAACTCGAGCACGTATTTGTTGGGGGAAAAATGAAAATGTACAGTGCAGTGGGAGCAGTCGACCCTTGGAAATCAAAAATCTCTTATTCCCTGTTCATATATTCTCTTCGTCTTCGTCTGACGGAAGTTACTTCACATTCACATTCGATTCTTCCTTTCTCATTCAACGGCACATCTGTTGACAGTAAAATAACAGCATGACACGGCACCAGGACGACATAGCAGGTGACAAGCAACATGAACACGATAAATTTTAAATAACATTTGTTGCGATGAAGATGACCAGGGAAGAGATATTTGTTTCAGATGTTGAGAGAGAGTTTAAGAGTAACATATGAAGAGAAGAGCTCTGTTAAATTGTGCAGAACTGCAGATTAAAGATTTTGATTGAGTGTAAACCGAATGGGATTCCACATAACGAGTAACGATGTCATTGGCCTTATTGAGGTTTTCAGAGCAAAAATCGTGATACGCAACATTACAAACTTTCTTGAGAACTGACCTAACACTAATCTCCTGGGTGGGTAACTCGACATGACTTTCTGGTTTCTGCATGGGGATGCAAGAGGCAATAGACCGGCGATTTTTTTTTTTTTTTTACTTGAATCAGTTAGGTGTGTTGGACGAAATGACGTTCACTTAAACTACAAAATTTAAATCCACCTGGTGGCGAACTTGATTATAACAAGCTTGGTATTCGTATATTTATGATACATAACATGCCTTATAATTTTCCAGCAGCGAGGACTTTGAATTCAATTTTATGAGTTTTCTGGTGTGACGGTATCAATGAAGGTTTTCAAATTTATGAGCATGGACGAGGGGGAAGAGGAGACAATCCAACAGCTCCTTTGTTCATGCCCTGCGCTTGTTACCAGGCGGAAAACTCACCTAGGTCATTATTTTTTCGACGACACTAGTGATTTAGCTAACAAAGACCCTAAAAGTCTCTCCCTTTGCAAACGGAGTTCTGAATGGTTTGACTAACTGGTGATTAAATTGTTAGTCTAGGTTCGATTAGAGGGTGATAAATTTTGTAGTCCCCTACAATCTGTGTTCCAGTGAAATAGTCAGTTGCATGCCTCTCCTGAAACAATTTATCCGCAACACCCGCCTCGGTAAAAATGCTCATCAGTTTCACTTCGACTCCAACTTCGGTCGTACAGTTGTTGTCGCACTACCCGAATGTGGGATGCTATACCATACTCTGTTTTTCAGTAGCAATGTTCATCGGTATCTCCTATTAAATCATCTTCCTAAATACTCGCATTGTTTTATAACATTTTAAGGGTATGCATAACCCCTTGATGTGTGTGCTATTTATATTTATATAAAAAAAGAGGGTGGTCTAACTTCTAGTCTCAGTGGTATCGCAATGGACCATCTGTGGTCTAAGTGTGTCAGTCTCCGTATACTGGCAGCAACGTCTCGCATATAACCTTACCTTCACAGTGTTCGTTTACACTGCGTTCTACCGGTTAGACTTCAGTTCAATATTTAGAACTTTGTTGTCATGACTTATGACTCGAAATAACTGAAAATGTCACCAAATGTATAAAATGAGAGTATCTACACATCGCGAGGCAGCCAAAATTATTTTAGAGTCCCCCAGGGCAAAAAAAGGAGTCCTTTTGAAAATAAATGTGGCCCTTTCAAAAAGTCCACTTGTTAGTGCTAGTAATTTTTTTTCTGGAATGAATGCATTCAGCAATATAAATTAGTTGGCCGTTCGCACGATGTAATGTGCCGACAAATACTTGCTTACAACGGTATTTTTAACAGATTTAAACCAAATAATAACTCAAGACATTTTTTAAGTGAGTATAATAATTAAACGAAAACAATTTCAATTAGATATTTAATTTTTGTTGGTTGTTGTTTTAATAAACTCAACATTCTTTGAATTCAAATGATTGTGGAAAAAAATGTATCCCTTTTAAAAAATATGTATCCCATAGGGAAAAAAGAATCCCCCGGGATACTATTGTATCCTTGTGGTAACTCTGGATGGCGCAATCAAGTGGAGGAAGACTTAGAGTGGAAAAACGGAGAGAGCTCTTCCATAGTCGAAGTTTTAAACATCAAAGATGTTGGTTTAGACCCAGGTTCACTCTGAACTGTAATACCCACCCTAGTAAGTAGACTTGCGCTATTTTTTTTTATTACAATATAAAATCTACCAAAGTAAGGAATTGAATTAAAAGTAGATAGATAGATATTTGTTTTTATTTCGTATAAATTTTATACAAAAGGTTTGCCCCGCCCATAATAGAATACAGAGATTTGATTCATATGATTTTTCTACTGAAATATTACCTTTACATCACAATAAATAGGTTCATTACAAAGAAAAAAAAAATATTTTGTCGGAAGAAAATACGGATGAAAAACTTCCATTTGAATTTAGAGAGAAAAAAAATTAAAAATGACTAGAAACTACTTTGAATAAATAAACTTTTGACATTTAAATAAATTAATAAATTAAAAATACGTTAGTATGTAAATAAATAAATAAATAAAAATATTACAAATTAACTTTATAAATAGTAACTGAATAAGTAAGGGGGTAAGTAAAGGAATAGATAAATAAATAAATAAATAAATAAATATGTAAATAAATAAATAAATAAATACATAAATTAATAAATGAATAAGTAAATAAATAAATAAATATAAATCAATAAGTAAATTAAAAGTATTCGATCAAAAATTACCCAGTCTTGAATTTTTGCTAAGAATTTGCAACCCAAAGGTTTTGGCTTTCCGAGTTTAAAATCATTTCGACTTTAGCAAAAGTTGTCATGCTTACAAACTTATAATAACGCTAACGATCACGACATGCACTGTCTCAAAAACTAATTTTCCAAATTGTTTTTGAGAAGAAAGGTTTTGTGAATCAACTTTAGCCTTAAGTTGATGCACAAAAACATGTTCTTTGTTATTTATCTTTTTTTCATCTTTTATAGAGTTCGCTCGAGGCAAAATAGACTGATTACGACAGCAAAATTATTTATTTATTTTTATTTACATATATTCAGTCAAAACAATTTTATAAACTCTTCTTAAATAATTCAAAGCGTTAAATATTTTGTGTTAAAAATAAAAAATAAAGCCTTTATTTTATATTAGCACCTTTTTGATTGAATGGGGCAAAATAGTTGCAAAAAAATTTTGATTATTCAGAAACGTGCAGTTTTTTGCTACTGGAACTTATGGACAGTTAAAACAACTTTACGGGCTATTGTCTTATCAAATTTTTCGAGCGGGACAGAAGGTACATTTTTGATACCCCTTGTGAAATCCAGTTGATGAACAAACCCTATTTAAGCTGTACGAATGGGTACCTTCCTCTATTAAATAATAGATCTACATTTATGCAGGAGCCTGATGTGTTTAAGTATGATATGAAATTTTATAAAAACTCTAAACGGCCGCGCTTACAACCAACCTACACTAATTTTTGAGGAAATTTATTGAAGAAATTCAAACTATTAAAAAGAGGGTTTTTACTACGTTTTTTTTTTTTTTTTTAAATCTTTTTATGTTTTTCTATATACTATACATATTGGGTATTTGCTAACATTTTCAGCCCGAATTTGCTATGTTAGTATAGTATTTCCTCACCACTATCATATTTTGAATCTAATAAAGCTTGGAGTAACTCATCTGGTCGAATCTGTTCAAAACTCTTTTTACCAGAATATACTGAAAAAACATCAAAATTCCTACTGAACCTCAATAGGAAAACCCTAAAATCTTGCACAGGACTACTAACAGGTCACTGTTCTTTAAAGAAACATCTTCACCAAATGAGGCTGATAGCGGACCCTACCTGTAGACTATGCCTCGAAAATGAAGAAACATCTCTGCACATCATTACAGAATGTCCAGCACTTTTCCGCCTTAGAAAGCAAATACTTGATTATGAGATTATCCCCCTAGATAAACTCAAACTCATTCACCCACAGAAGATTGCTAACTTCTGGTTCAATTAAGAGCAGAAGAACTGTCCTGAAACCTCACATGGGCTGGCACAATAGGTTTCATTCAGACACCGTGCCCGGAGCTGAGCAAGCTCTACCCGTCCCCCTAAATTTAATCATATTTTGAGGCAGCAGTATTGTGACCACCCTTACCCCCCAAACAAACAATCGAGCTGCAACCCATGTTGGCATTGGCATAATCGAAAGTGGCCCCTAAGTTCTGATTGGATATTAGAAATCTGCAAATAAAAATGTTATTGTTAAATAAACTTTACCTCAAGTTTTTACTGGAAGAATTGTTTTCCTTCGATTTCTGAATTTTTGTGAACTTTTAAAGAAAAACATCGATTTTCATCACAAAAATGGAAAAATGAGTGTAAATAATTATTAAAAAAAGTAAAATAACGTTCCTAGGTTTAGCTGGTGGCTGTAAAACAAAACTATAAGTACTTGTAATATATGTTAATTATGACAAGTGTAAGAAATGTTTGTACCACAAAGCCACAAGTTTGTTGGAGCTTCTTGTAGCTACGTGTTACATGCGCCTGGTCACTTATCATTTATGTAAGGAAGACGTATTCTTAATTTAAAAAAAATCAATCGAATAGATTTTGATTTCAACTGTTCACTGTCTTCAAAAATGACAAGTACACAAAACTTGATCAGAGTGACGAATTCTTAAAGTTCTGTACTTTTGCCTCGAATTGTTTCAAATATTTTAAACAAACAATCTTGAGATTTTATTAAAAAGTCATAAAGACGTGGAGGATATAGAGATCCAGTGACCTCAACTCCAAAAATTGGCGTTTCGCCCAGGAACGATAGAGGGCTCATGAGTTAGATGCTGTCGTACCCTTCTAAGACGCTAATTTTATACTGACACTTTTAAAGATCCTCCATGTCTTTATGACTTTTTTATAAAATCTAATTCAACTCCTGGTAAAAAACAATAGCAACAATTTTGGTTTTGTTATTTTTACTTTTATTTAAATCTTGAGATGTTCAGAAACTACATATATGTATATGAAATAAATGAAAAGCGTAAAAAAATATAAATGGTTAAGGAGAACCTTAATCCTTAAGGAATCATACACAAAATGATAAGGCAAAAGTTTTATGAAATAAAGTGCTCTTTGGACACTACTTTAGTAGATTCATTTGCTGTGTTGTCCTTCGATTGAATGCTTTTGTCTTTATATATTCTCTTTTTACATAGAGATTGTGAGTTGAAATTTGAATTTGAGAAACGAAATTGATTTCTGATGTTGTTGATTTATAATGTTGTCACCTTGCATTTAGAGATTGTTGCGTTACTAAATTTTCGGAGATGCACATCGTTTCTTCTTCATCTTGCGGAACATTCTCTTAGCTCCGAATGTATCTGTTTGCAAGGCAACCTACTTACAAGGGAATCTGAGCTGAACAGAAAATTGAAAACTTATTATTTGAAAAAGAAACTCTACAAGCGGACGCAATTAATCTTGATGTCAAATAATCTGGGAAAAGAGAAAGAACTTTTTATCTAAAGCAATTTAATTGAAAGAAGTTACCTATTTTACATCTATTACAGCCTCACGGGTGGCACTCAGATTGAACTGGACCTGCGGCGAACCTTCGAACAACATCCGAGGATTATACAATAAACGTGTCTTTAACTGTTGTAGTACTGTATCGTTAAAAAATTAACAAAACTATTATCTGATCAAAAACGACGATTGTCAGTACAGTCCTTATGAGAGAGCTTTTTTAAAGAAAGTGGCGGCGGTATTGTCTTACACATGCTGATGAAAGTCTTATCTAAACATTGCATTGTATAAAAAATGTTTTGCTGATTAAAATTACCTATCATCCCTATGCCTATACAATCTTTTGTGAACAAAGTAATAAAGGCCTTAGAAAAAGTACCAAGGATGTTAAAAAAGCCTTCCCTCCTCTGTGATTTCTTTCTAATGTAGGTGTTTTCTCTTATTTCTCCAAGCATATTTAAGTCATCGCCAGCATCATAGGCACAAACGACACCAAAAATCAAAGATCATTTGAAAGTTTGGAGTTTTTTTCTCACGACATAATTATGATTTCCTTGATATCACCTCAGAAAACAGAAAGAGACTTCCTTTTGCAAGGAAACTGCTGCTTTTAGAGCTTTCAACAGGTGTTTTGTAATTGGGTTTTTTATCGAATTAAAAAAATAAGAGCAAAGCTTTATCTACCTATGTAGCTACAGCTTGAGATCACGCATCCAACAGGCGGCACTCAAAGGTGCGTGCATTATGTTCGATGTTTATTTAAAACCCGGACGTCATAAAATACTACATATTTTATTCTAAATATTTTTTTCTGTCGATGAATAATGGCTTTGGTCCTTGTGTCTCCATAAATTAATCTGCAACCGTTTCC
This sequence comes from Melanostoma scalare, assembly GCA_949752695.1. Classification (NCBI taxonomy): domain Eukaryota; kingdom Metazoa; phylum Arthropoda; class Insecta; order Diptera; family Syrphidae; genus Melanostoma; species Melanostoma scalare. The sequence goes on from OX456984.1 coordinate 46,307,082, forward strand.
GTACTACAAACAATCAATCTCGACATAACACACATGTCCGTACTCCCTAGTCCCTACTCCCTTACCAACAAAATGATGGTATCCAGCTGCTATCTGAATTCAAAACTAAAATAACAAAAATTCAACACCTAAACACTTAATGGACTTTGGGGTTTTACTTAGCTAAACATTATTTTGTTTACCAATAATTATAAATACCTACAAACTCTTAAAGCAGCAAACAAAACTTTGGTTTACTTTGTCTTTGAATTGAAAAGATGAAAACGAAGAGTTTTGAAAAGAAAATATAGTTTCGTATTCGTGGAGAAGAATAGTGGGAAATTTCTCTATGAAGCTCTCTTAAATTTGGATTGTTCCCCAATTTTTCGAACAAGCATGAAGCAAATTGAAAACTTAGAGGGAGAATCCACAAATTAAATGATTAAAGCCGTTTTAGTTTATTGTACTGAAGAAAGCGTTTAGTTAGGTAAAATGGTTGGGTATATTCTGTACACTTGGCTGAACTTTAATATTTAGATAAATTAATAATTCGCTTAATCTTCCCCTTTTCAAAAAGCTTCTCCTCTTCGCATTTTCGAATCAATTTATTAAGAAACTTTTATGCAAATGTTTTAACTTTTATGTTTAAAAATAAGTAAAACATCTTCGAAAAAGAAAACAACCGGCTAATGAATTCATATAAAAAAAAGCTATTCTACTCACACCCCACCACAAAGCTTCGACCAATATTTTTGGGAAATGAGAGTGCGTCGTGTGGTGGAGAAATGGCCATGGTGGAGTGGGAGATACAACCAAAACTCATGTCAGAGGGATGAAAGTTCAATCAACTGACCAATGACATGCCTGTAAAGTGTCTTCAAACGTATCTAAATCATTTGGTGGGGAGAAATAAATAAAAGTAATTTTCAAACATTCACGAATGAATGAATGATTGGAAATGTTGGTAATTGTTTGGCTCAATGATGTTTTGTGGGTGGGATTGGGGTTGTGTGAAGTGTTGTTGTGTTAAGACAAGTTTTTTTTCTCTATAAAATTTGCACGGTAGGTATGTCAGTCAGCTAAATAGAATATGAGATCGTAACTTGGCAGTTTTACTTGATTGAAACAAATTTGAAGATTCGTCGCTTTTTCAAGTACTTAAAGGGGAGTAATTGAAGCGCACTAAATAAGACAAATTTTTAAAGATATTGAAATTTTTATAAAAATTATTTTTTTCGTAGTTATCAATAAGATGTCTTACATTTATTGTTCTGTATTTTAAAAATTTACTATTTATTGAATAAACTGAGGAAAACTATTCATTGCACTATAAATAAATAGAATAGCGCAACAGAGCGAGAAGCCCCAGGTCATAGCATTTCTCACAACCATTCCTTGTAAGGGAATGGAGGGGACCTACAATTTTCTACCGGTTCCGAAGGGCTTATCGAGTGAGCGCTTTTCATGGCAATGAATTTACTAACGGAGGACTTGTCAATTCCTCGCGAAAAGCGATATCGGTCTAAAAACATTTTTGCCTCTGTTGGGATTCGAACCACGAACCTCTGGGTTAACAGGCAGGCATGTTAACCATCACGCCACGGGTACCACATTGCATTGCAGATAAAACTCACCTTTTCAATGAGGATCTTTGAAAAGGTGAGTTTTATCTTTGAACCGATTTATATTTGTATGTTTTAAGTAACATATTACCAAATGCACATGCACGTACCTACACCGCGAGTCAGTTGCATGAACGAATCCCCTATCATATTTTTTTCATGAGGTCGTTCAAAAACTACGTCACATGAAAGAAAAAAAGAAAAGCAAAAGAAAATGTGATCTCCACATGTGAAAATTGGCATAAGTTTCAGTTTTATATTTCATAATTTGAAAACATTAGAAATATTTTCTTAAACACCAAATTGGTGCCATGTTGCCTTGCATCGGCATTATGCCAAATATAAGAATTTATGGCAATCACCGATCACGATTTCGAAAGCGTTTGCAGGTTTAATACTCACATTTTGTGAATTGCGCTTTCATGAAACGTCGCAATTCTAATTTTGCACCACGTCGTTTTCAATGACGAATTGCATTTTCTTATAAGTACAGTCCTTCATAGAAGAATACTTACTCGATCATAGGGCTAAATTCCAAAACGGAATAGATTTCTGTGGACCGATGAGTCCTTACTCGAACGATATTTGGCCTAATGTTAATTTGAAAAAAGTTAATTCGTCAAATTTGTATATTTGGCATTTCTATTGATTGTTAGTTTCACAATTGACGGTATATTTGTGTGTCAATAGGTACGTTTTGCCATTTCACAATGAATAGACTCAATTCAGAATAAGTCTCGCTACGTATATCGGCAATACGGCCCCAGTTGTTCGATAAAGTGGTCGAAAATAAGAGTTCCCCTGATTTGGCTTTCTTCGAGCCAGCCGTGGAAACTATCACTGGCATAAAAATATCTCTTATTTAAAACCAATACCTTAATAAACAACCTTATGTTTACGTGTTTTACTCCATTTTGAAAAAACCACCCGTTAGAGCGAATCGGAGCTTATATCACTTAAAAATAGCAATTAATGGAAGCTTGTAGTCGCAACTGAAAAGTGGTTCATCGTGCAAATTTTCTTTTGGGGCCTCTTAAGGAGGTATGAACTCAAATGACGTTCGAAAAGAAAGGGTTAGATTAAAGTTCATTTTCAAGTCTTCAAAATGTCTTACTTTCACCTCCAAAAGTTTGCGAATAATGAGATGGCGGATAATTCTTCTACAAACTGCTTGTATGCTTCTAACTCATGGTACTCCAAAGTTTTTATGATTTGCATTTGGATTTCAGCTGTTACAACTTACAACAGTGATCGGAATAGTGGAAAACGGAATCAGTGTGCACAACACGACGGTTTCATTATCTTCTTTATCTGTTTATCTATCTATCTAAACACATAAAAATGTGTACAACTTTGGTATGGGGCTTCTTAATTTCGTAGCATCTTAGGGTGGATATAGTTTAGTTTAGTTTAGTCCAGGGATGGTTCCTATTGAAGTTTGATTCCCATTTTCCGACGAGAACGGGACCAGGAACAGGAACAGGATCATAGAAACTAATCAACCGATTTTAAAAGTTCTTTCTATATCAGGATGCTGTATGATGCCTCAGATAAAACAGACTATATTTTTTCCCCATTTTCCCACAAGAACGGGAACGGAAAACTAAAAACTTGTAGGCGATTCTCAGCTTCAGTTGGACCAGAGCATTGCCGGACGGATAAGCTAGTAATTTATAAATCCTTTAGGCTGGCTGTCGGAACCTTTCTGGTTTTTCAATTTGTTTTTTGAAACACAATAGGAGAAATATAAGCTGCTCAGGAAATTTGTCATCGATGTCTGCACCATAAGTATCCGCAAGCCTCCAAGTATTCCTGAATATTTATTGACCCGTTACTTCTGTTGATTGTGGGTATTCATCACATGTTGTTTCGTCTTGACGACATAACTCTCCGAAATATTTTTTCCCCAATCAGTGCTCAGTTTGATCGCCTGTGTATTTGCGCTCCCAAATAGTCATTTGGGAACACATTTGCTTGTGAAAGGTTGAAGCCTAAGTTTTGAGTAGTTCAGAATCTTTTTGTCCACAACGAATAAAAGAACCAATTCAACGCTCGACGTAGATACTATCATACAGTCTTCAAAACATCAGATGGAAGCAGAATGTAGAGACTAATTTGGGAATGAATATCGAGTTCAAAGTGTCTTTTCAGTTTAAACATATAGAATTTTCGTAAGGAAACAACATAAATTACTCCCGATTTGAACTGTTCGAAAATCGTAAATTTGATCAACTACAAAAGGCTTGCAACACATAGTTACAACAAGCCAAATGCGACTTGTAGGATTATATCCATTACACTTGTAGAAGAGCAAGCAAACTTTTAGTTTTGTGTTACAGATATTTTTTGCACTTATCAAAATTCAACTGTATTGCAAGTACTTTCAGTTTTGTGCTACATGCCCAGGCCTTTTGACTTCAGGTATTGCACCCATTAAGGCATCATTAACATCAAGTTTAAGACAAGATGTTTGTTCTTCTCTATTATGTTCTTCTCTACAAGTAGTGAAAGCTCATAATTTCGGCTAATTAATATGGTATTGTATGATTATATTAGATTAGATAGATTCTTTATTTCATCAATAGATTTAACAAAAAGGTTTTTTTAACAATAAGGTCATGGCAAAAGTGCCGTCTGCCTGAAATGACATTTCGTATGATTTTTAAAGAATAAAAATAGGAGAAATGTAAAAATACTATACTAAAATATGTATACATACAAATGGTATTGTATGCATTTACAACAGCAGGAGCCTGTAACACAGAGCTACAATTCTACGAGTCAAAAGCCACTTGTAAAATTATGTCCATTACATTTGTAGAAGAGCAAGTAAACTTGTAACTTTGTGCTATATAAATTTTTCGTACTTAATTCACTTGTATTAGAAGTACCTACTTATACTGTTGTGTTACAGACCCCACGAATTGAAGGGGCCACGATGAGGGTTTTTTGTATAAAAAATAATCAGTAGGAATTGTAGATCAAAATTGTGTTGGACAATCTTCTAAGAATTTTAAGTGATTGTGGATCAAAATTCTGTTGGACAAGTTCCTTGAACCTTAAGCGAGAAAATGGAAGAATTGCAAGAGTTAAAGCTTTGTTTAGTTTAGTTCGTCATCTCGAAGCGATCACAGCTCACCCACTTATCTTCGCTAATTACCGATCCGCCAGTGTGGGACGCCGCGTACTCGTAACACAAAAAAATCAGTTCTTCTTCTTTTTCGGCTTTACGAGTATCGTGATATTGATGCAATGTATTCTTTCCGGTTGTCTTCAACAGAGTTAAGTATACCACAACCAAAAAAAAATTCTCTATGTTTGTGTGTTTTATCGATCGATTACGGTCATAGAGAAGATTATTTCACATGTTGCAAACCGCAACGCTTTAGTGGTACAATGGGCTGTAACGGCTTGGATAGCAGTTTTTGGTCCCATATTAAGGTAGGGTCAGTTCGCATCAAAACGAACCCCACTGGTCTTTGCTGGCCTTAGTCATAGAATCTACTCTTCGGTAGATAAGAAATCTTATCTACCGAAAAGTAGATTCTCTGTCTAAAGCCAGCAAAGACTTACTCTTTTATGAATTCTATAAAATCAAATGATCTGCACCGTGCACATACATCCGATGACCCTAATCGCTCGCATATTAGTTCAAGTTGATGTAGTGAATAGTTTTTGGGTAACCCGAGTCTCAAAGTCAAATTTTTGAAAAAAGAAACTAATTTGTTTAAATAAATCAATGCTTTTACTAGCTTTGAGTCAAACACAGAAAACTTAACGTTAAAGTTTTTCTTAGTTTTTGAAAAATAAAATAAGCAAAACTAGTGGTACTACTTACTCTCTGAGATAATCTTTGTTCAAATGTTAGCCATAGAAGAACTTGTTTTGTAGTTATTCGGCCCTATCGTGGTAACCGTCGCAGCGGAACTCTCTCCGATCGGAGACATTTTGCTTCGTGGTAATTCTCCGATCCGACGATCCGACGTTCTCCGATAAGTTTTTGTTGCGGAGATTTTAGTTTTGGGAATGCAATGCATTGCCGCATTTGTGAAAAATTTCTTGCGACGACAACTACTTCGAAGCAAAATTGAATCTCCGAAAAAAGATGCGTTGCGGAGAAAACTCCGCTCCGACGGTTACAATAGGGTCGATTTTCTTAATTTTCTTTTGTTTTTCAACTTCTTTGCCTTTTCTTACTTCTTCTCTCAAGAAGTTATCTTCATAACAGTGAAGTACATAATATTGACCTGGCCATTTATGTACAGGTGTTTTCGAAAAGCAGGACTGATTCGTGGAACCAGCTTCCATCAGTAAAACATGAAATCAGGGATACATTTCAACGACTGATCAGTCGGTCATTTCAAAGATTTGTCATGAAGTTCAAAATCACTGGTTTATGTTCAGACGAGCTAGACAATTATTTAAAGACTCTGCTTGGACCTTTGTTGCTGTATCTTATCTTGAACTAGACAGAAAAGCCTTTTCAATGTATTTTTGAGAAAAATTATATTTCGCAATCTAGATCATAATAAACAAATTTAAAAAGTATATCTCCAAATATGTCCATCCGACACATTTTGTTCCTTCTTACGAAGCTGAGGTATCAAGTTGGAGTACTAATTTGTTAATGTTTTAATATTTCAGTACCCGATATAGACCCCTGTCTTCAAATTTTTTAATCCCAAAGGCAGTGTTTCAAAAGCTGTGTAGTGCGAAGCTTAGGGAAGTTACAAGCTTTTTGGCAAAAGACATTTGCAACAAACAACTAACGCACCACCCGAATCTGGAAATGTTTGGGACACTCTGTTTTCTCCTGCATTAAGGTTCACAAAAATTAAAAAACAATGTCCATAGCTGTCTCCTATTGAATCCTCTCCAGTTTTCCTAAAAGCTCGTATTATGTTTTATAACATTGTGACCCCTTGGTGTGTGCGCTAATTATAAAAAAATTAATTTTTTTCAAAACTCTGCATAGCAAATACAATTTCACCACTATGATTTGCTTAATCCATTCTAACAAAGGACGATACACTAAAACTGGCAACTTCCCTTTCAAAATATACAACCAAAGCACATGCGCTAAAAGTCCACCCTCTGAACTTACCACTCTCAATATTTGACAGACAATGCTCTTTGCTTCCTCTTTGTCTGCAAATCAGCTGGCCGTCTGTCAAAAGCATTTTATTTTCCAACACCATACATACTGCACTCATATTCGGTCGCAAGTAATTAAGATACAGTAAAAGCAATCGAGAAAAGAAACCAACACTGTGATTGAAGAAATAAAAATATTTTCATTTCAAAAGTTATCTGTCGCCTTTTATATCGAAACTTGAAACATTCTTCTACCGTGTGTGCATTTGCCTTGGGCTAAGGACAAAAATGTCATCATTGTTCAGATGCCAAAAAACATAGCTACCTACTCGTATCTTGTTCTAATTGTCAGTGTGTGTCTGTAGTTTTTTATTTCCCCCAAAGGATGATAAAATATGGGGAAACTTGAAAACGCTAATGGATTCACAGCTGGATAGAGGCCCAGACTTTCCAGCACCATCAGCACTTTCGCTACTATCAACGACAGCGCCACCTTTTGGACCATCAATTGTTAGAATGGGAGCTTGTATGGGTCGTTGCATTGCGGATAAGAGTTCCTGTTTGAAACGGTAAGTGGGCAAAAGCCAATGACTGAACTGAAGACGTCTAAGACTAAAGATATGTCTCAAGCCGTTTTGCCTTCATTGACATAATCAATAACCCCAACGCATTATATTTATGTGTTTACAATACAGTTATTATGTATTGTTTCATTTCCTTTCCATCCTGTGCGGGCGTATGATAACATTTCCCACATCACCACCCGACAAGCCACCGTACACCTAATTGTGCTGGTTCCGGAACAAAGCGACTTCAATTAAGGTTGAAACTAGAGCAGAAGTGGTTTTTGTCTTACATCTGCCACACTTTTTGCTTGCTGTTTTGTGTTTTGTTTTTTTTAATTAAGTTAAATGCGGTTGCAAGAGTTCATGTATAGCAATGCTACAGAGCTCCTCCACCGCCCCCACTCATTTCAACGTCTTTGGGCATCCTTGAACTGATTCTTCTTTTGTTCGATTATGCTACGTAAAACTACGTATCTATGGTTTTGTTTTCTTCATGCTGGTCAATCGTCAGTGATGCAGAACAATAACTTTTTTTTGTATATTCCACCCCAATAGATGGCGTTCAACAGATGAACACGAGACTGAACTAATGACTGACGAAGAGGAGGGCACCAAAACACAAAGAAGAAAGAAGAACATATTTAGAATAATCAAGTTTAGACGTAAGGTAAGTGCTTATTTCAAATATCGCATTTACAGACTTCTATTGGTACCATTAGTGTTGTGAAACACGGCGATGGAAAGCATGTCTCCTTAGAGGAAAGATTTTCATTTTCCAGTCGAGAACTTCAAGGGTTTTAGATTTTAGTGATATTGTTTCATACTGAATGCAGAAAGTCTTTTTGAGCTCCTTGTGCGATTCTTTAGAGGTACCTTCACTTACCGACCGACGCGACGCGACGTTTTCACTGTGAAAAGAGAAGTTTGATTATAGATGAAATGGATCAAACCGAGCCATCTCGTATTTGCCTTAGTAAATACAAAACAGTCTTCATGTTTTATGTCAACACGATAATTTTTGTTGGATAAGTGTTTGGTAACCGTGGCGTGATGTTTAGCATGTCCACCTGCTAATCCAGTGGTTCGAGGTTGGAATCCTAGCAGAGGCAAAAATGTTTTTCCACGGGTATCGCCTTTTGCGAGGAATTGGCAAGTCCTCCGTTAGTAAATTCATTGCCATGAAAAGCGCTTTCTCGATAAGCCGTTCGGAACCGGCAGAAAAATGTAGGTTCCCTCCATTCCCTCACAAGGCATGGTTGTGAGAAATGCGCTGGGCCCAGGGGCTCCTCGCTCTGTTGCGCCACCCTATTTATTTTTTTATTTTATTTAAGTGTTTGGATTCTGTTGAGGTGGCTGTCAGTTCAGCAGACATATTTTGACCAATTGGGCCCTTTAAGATACCACAAGGATTCTAGTTATCCTCCTGCTAATGGAAACCTCAAGGGCTGAAGCACCAATCAGGGGATCATTTGAGTTGAATTGTTTTGGCTATTAAAAAATGGGAATGCAAGTCCACCCTATAAGTGCAAATGAGGAAGGTGTTGGTTTGGTGTAAAAGAGTGGACGTTTCGATGAATACTTTGTAACGATGATGGGTTTCTGGCATCAGATATATGTTGTTAAACACGAGTATTTCAGAAAGCAATTGATGGAATAAGCGATCATGTGGATTATTGAAAAAAGAAACTAATAAAAGAATTTATTGTTTTCTTGGAGTGTTGATTTTTAAAATGAAAAGTTCAAGTGACCTTCACTCCTTATGCGTTTCGCCCAGGTACAAACAGTGGGCTCATCAGTTAGATGCTGTTTGTACCTTTCTAAGACGCAATGTTTGGTCGATGTTTGTCGACACATATATAAAGTTAACAGTGCAAGCACAATGTAAACTTTATATTTCTAGGGGAATGGGATTGCATTCTTGCACCTAGATCATGTGGATTTCTCACAAGTCGCAAAGTTAGGGTGAACATCGTGCCTTTGCGTTTGTCATGGTTCATAAATATTCTTCAATTTGGCTAACACTTCAATATTCATTCGACAGTTAAGTGATTTGTTGAGTGGTAATTCGCTCATTGGTGGGACATTGTTTCTGGGCAACTGCTTTGACTTTGAAAACCCCACATCTTGGTTGATCTGTATGGGCTCCCGAATATTGAACTGGTGGCACTAAATCTACGTAAAGGTGCACAACGGATAAAAGAAACCTCTGTGGGACTTCCCACAAGACATTATCCATGAAATTTTGAAACAAACACCCCAGTTTCAAACCTTAAAGCTTGAATTGTTCAGTAATTAAGTGAAAGTGACTTCGTTTTCTGGTGAAGCGATGTTGGATCGTTTTCGCTTGGGTAAATTGGATTTTTGAACGTTACGGTTTGGCGCGCTTAAACCACAAAATGGAAGTTATTAGACCTTCAAGGGATTTCCTTATGTTCACTTCATCGAGAAAGCCAATTTGCTGGCAGCTGATTGACATGATATTGACTCCGCCTGAGAACCTGCCACGAGTCAGAATTTTTTTTGGATATTTCTATATGTATTGCACCCACAAAGTGTGTCGTTTAAAGAAGTGTTACATGACCTCAATCCAGTAGCTTGATGGAAAAAACACATCGTTTAAATCGTGTTGATTCGTTTCAAACGAAATCCCTTATTCCTTTCTGATGCAAAAGGTTTGCTGTTGGTCAATCTGAAAGGAAGTTATTGCACTTATTCGCGAAAAAAATCTCAGAGCATCGCCAGAATTCACACAAATTTCAAACTGCTATTGTCATTGAAATGCAAAGTAGGAACAAGGTTTTCAACTCAATCGATTTGCAATAAACTCGTTTCAGTTTGTTTAATATGAAAGGCAATTACCTTTTTTATCAGAAATGATTGAGTAGTTTCGTTTTAAACGAACATACACGAATCACACGTTTTATTTATTTGCCCTCAAATTACTCAAAGAGTTCGTGCTGAACGAAAACGAACAAAAATTACGAGACACTCTTTTACCGTATAAATGCATCGTGGAAGCTCGTGAGTCCAGTAGATAGACACGCTCTGTTTTTTCGTACTGCCTTGGTTGCGAGAGTCCTCAAAGATCGCATTGTTGTACACAAAACCGCCGGCCCAGATTAAATACCTGATGATAAGCTAGCAAAACCAGTGTAAAGCTTTTCTATCCATCCTATTCTTCTTGACTCTTATCGAGCAGATAGATCTTTCAGCCCTTCAATTACCTTCCTATTTCTTTAACGTCCCTTCTTTCCAAGGTCATGAAAACCTTGATAAACCTTCAACTAATGAAATGTCTTGAAGAAAGTATGCTTCTTAACCTACTGACAGTACGGCTTTCATAGTAAAATGTCCACTAGTGATTTGATAGTATATCTTAGCGAACAGTTGAATCAATCTTTACAGTGTTTTGGGCAAAATTGTGCTTGATATTTGAAAGGCATCTGATAACGTTTGGCATCAGCCTCTCTTATCAAAAATATGTGCTTTTGGTTTCAATGTGTCTCTTCTTCGTTGGGCTAGAAACTACCTTTCCGACAGTTGAATACAAGTTGCGCTGGATGGTTTTAAGTTTGATGCTCATTTTATAAATGCTGGTGTGCCTCAGGGCTCCGTTTTGTCTTCGATTCTCTTCCTTATTTTCGTAATCGATCGCTTGTCTGAAACTTTTTATCTTCTTAGCTCAACTCAACCGTCAAATTAGCTTCCAATCGCACGTCTGTGCTCTTCATATGTGGAACAGGAAGGGTTGCCTCCAGCTTCAACTTCAGCCAAAGGTCGGTCGTACTGTCAAGTACAGAGGCGTTTATATTTTAGCCGTTTAAGTCGAATGTGAAATGCTTTACTTTACTCTGTTTCCCCCAAGTTACGATTTAAATTGATTTAAAATCACTGTGCAATAGCGTATCTTTCGTCATCCTCTCCCATTTTCCTATCGCTCGCTCTGTGGTTCATTGCATTAGAAGGATATTCATAATCCCTTGATGAGGACGTAAATTATAAAAAGAAAATTGAACCTTTTTTGAAAAATGTGCGGGTCAGGTGACGAATGTCAATAGTGAGAACAACGTGTAAATGATTACACAATTCTTTTTGTCGAATCTTCGATCGCTCGATCACACAGGTGTTTTCAAAAGGATGGTTCATTCTACACCCCCACTCACAGCATTTTTTCTTTACTCTGTCTTCGAAAACTTTCATTAAGAGGCCATTTTTTTATATATAACTTTGAAAACTTAACTCTGCTGAGCCAGACTCCCTATAGAATCTTAAAAAGGGGCATTCGTCAGACTGTGCATGAGCATCAGTGCCCCCTAGTAGATGCATTTCTGGCTTTCGAAAGTTATTGCATGACATATTGAAAAATGCCTTTTGTGTTTCCACCCAGACAATTCTTATTGCAAAAATTTATGCTTACAGAATCGAAAGCAGTTCATTGAGAAATTCATCGAACGACAGGATTTGAATTACTCAAGGCTAAGCAGAGCACCGACAAATGAACTGTAACTTTACTAAACAAATTCTCTCTATCAAACACTTTTTAATTTCTAAATGACCGCATACTTTTTAGCACGGACATCCAATTACAAAGTCTTGACGCTCAGACACTATTACACACAGCCGCCAAAGATATCACTACGACCAACACCTTTGTACCAGCAGTTTCATCTCGAACTAGTTCTTCGCTGGATCTCGAATGGGAACACGAATATGGCCAGCAAAATCATCACCAGCATCACCATGCAAACAGAGGGCTCTCTCGATCATGGCTCTTTATTGATGGTGCTGAGGCTGATGCTCATGCTGACGATGGTGAAACTAGTGATGACAACAAACCACTATTCAACTCACCGCCTTCTGATGATGGCCATGGAGAATGTCGTCTAACAAAACATCACAGCAGAGCCTTCAACGGACAAACACAAATGGCCAAAAACAACTCGAATAACCAACTACAACAACAATCGAATTTCACACGTACCTCGTCCCGAACCAGCTGGTCGCATATCTCTACACCGGATTCTCTCGAATGGGACATCGATGAAGAGCAAACAAATCAAATGCGTCTGGAAGATGACAATCTGGACCATGAAACACTGGAACTATTGCATCAAATCGAATTGCTCAAGAATAAGGTACTCAATGAGACTGGCGATGGTCTCGATGGAATTGAATTTCCCAGAAATGGTGATAGTTGATTGAATTAAAAAGTAACATTTAAATAATAATTAGGAATTTTAAAACGACGTTATAACAAAAACAAGAACAAAAACTATTTTTTGTTAGCTGCTAAGAGTCTTTTTTGGATGATTTATTTTGTACGATTTTTTAAAATATTCAGTTTGTTCGCTATGCCGTCCATGCTTATCTCTTATATGCGTTTTTTGCAGATGAAAAATTCGTTTCTTGTAGCCTTTTGATATATTTTGTTTTTATATGAGTATAGGTGATTCTTTTGAGTAGATTTCGAGTTTGCTCGCCGCTAATTCTAGTGCAAGGACCTCTTTGTGTCTTTGTGTTTTCAAGCTTTTATTTATTTTCATACCTTTCAGTAATTGCCATTGAAAAGCCGCTTGTTTTGCAAAATGTTTCGTTCTTAACACTCTCCAAAGCATTATCATCATGGGCTCCTTCGTTAAGCTACCGGCCGGGTGGCACTCAAGTTACTCACTGGGCTATCCATAAACAAACCATTTCCACTGTGGTTCAAATTCATGAATTGAGTCTTATTTTGGAACGCATTGTAAAAAAAAATAGTCTCATAACTAACAATAAAACAGAGAATATGCGTTATGCATATATAAGTTATCTGAAATGCTTAGGAACTTTTCTAGATACCTCCAATTATGTATCTTATCCTTTTACTAGATTAAAGTTATTTCGATTTGTAGCTTTGCTTCTAAACTTTCAAGCAAACTTTTTTATTCTGCAAACATTTTCTCTTTTCTTATACCATCTTATTTGTTTTTTTATATTTTCATTTATTTCATCACACACTCTATAAACCACAGAGAAATAATTAAGTGCCTAGACTAAGAAAGCATAAATAACAAATTCAAAATAACTTAAAACAGAACGAAAACTCTACCTTAATTAAATTCGTTGAGTTCAAGTCAAAATTGTTTATTTCAAAGAAAAAGAATCAAAAATATAGTTAAATAATATCTTCCAAGTATTGATAATTTTATGAAAAAAAAAAAATTAAGTATTGAGTTAAATTAAAAGAAATTACAAAAAAAGCTCAAAAAAATTAATTATGTACTTTAAATGCATAGAAAATTTAGTCGTTTCGGGAGTGATTTAAGTTTTAAACTTATTCTTCAATTCGTTAAATTAATCTTAAACCCACCCCTAAATAAAAACTAAAATATTAAATAAAAATTGGAAAGTGAAATGTGACTAAACCTACCTGTATCTGTATAGTTGTTAAATTGTTCTTCTTGCCTCTAGACCTTAGACATATCTTTTATTTATAAAAAAAAAAGTATAAAGAGAAAAGAGAGTTCATACCGTCATTAAACATTTACATGTGTTTTTACGAAAGAGAGAGGGGGGAGAGAGAGAGAGAGAGTATTTATTATATACATAGAAAGTAATGAAAGCTCAAGCAGCTTGAAATGTTTTAATAAATTGATTTGTAGTTTTTATGTTAACTTATTATGCTTTTAATGTTAAGAAAAGTATCAAACCATTGTTTCATGATGTTATGAGGAAAAAATTATGTTTTGTTGATTGAAAACAAATCTATCAAATCGTAGAAGACAAACAAAAGAGATTAAGAATCGTAAATATTTTGTATATACGAAAAACATATTCATATTTATTAAATAAAAACAAATAAACCTAAAATGAAATGAGGGATGATTTCGGATTTATTTAAAAATAAAATAAATATTTTTGTGCAGCATTTTTCTCAACCTTTCCTGTAAAGAGTGGTGGGGGCCTTTTTTGACCGTAGGAGAATTATTTACTAACCACACTTCGATATGATTTTACTAACAATACTGAATAACCACACGGGTCTAAGTCGGGTGGATACATACTTACTTTGTTTAGAAATTTTTCCTTAACCCTCCTTTACGAATCGGCAAAAGTCGTGTCCACCCGAACTGGGGTCCAAATGGACCCCACGATTTTTTCTTCGAAATTGTTTTGATTTCTGACTTATATTGTTCAGTTATAGTTCTTCTGGCTATTGTATGAATTGTTTCTAAGTATTTTATATAGCAGTGATAAAGAAATTTAAGCAGAGATGTCTTTATTCAGGTATGTGCCTACTCGATAAGGTTCAAAACAGAGCATTAAGAATGATAGGTGATAGTTCAATTGTTGAATCAATTGATTGTCTTGATCATCGTCGTAATGTTTCATGTCTCTCTCTTTTCTATAGGTTTTTTTACAAACAATGCTCGGACGAAATAGCCAGTTGCATTCCTCCCCTTAAGCAATTTAACCGCAATACACGCCTCGCAAGGAATGCAAATCAGTTTTACCTTCAGCCCAATTTCGGTCGTACAGTGAAATATAGAGATTCATTCTTTAGCCGTACGACTCGGTTTAAAAAGTTTAAAAATAATGTGCATCGGCACCTCCTTTCTAATCCTTTCCTTCCTTCTTAACCGCTCGCACTGTGTTAATAACATTATAAGGGTATTAATAACCCCTTGATGTGCGCGTATATTATAAAAAAAAAAAAAAAAAAATGTAGGAGGTCATCAAAAAATTTTTTCAATTTCAAAAACGATGGAAATTGCCTAACTTTGCAAATCTGGGATTCCCGCATATCCCTTTCGATATGTCTGTTTTACGTAATTACGGATTGTAATATTCATGCATATCAATTGTTCCGGTGGGGTATGCTTATCAAAAGAAAAAAATAGTCATTATTTCAGTTTGTTCAGGTCATCAACTTTATGACCTAAAAAGGATTGAATTTCCCCAATACATGCCAAGCAAGCCTGCCAAATATGGCTTGAAGTTTAGGTGGCTGAATGAAAGCTCAACGGGCTATATACACTGAAGTTGTCTATCTGCAGTGGTAGCTCTAACCAAAGTACAGGACTTGGTCGTGGATATGATGTGCTGATGTCGTTGATGCCATCATATTTCAATTCTGAACGCGACCTCACTATTGATAATTTCTTTACGTCGGTGGATTTTGCATTGAAGTTGCTGAAAAAGAAGATCACTATTCTTGGCACGATTCGGAAAAACAAAAGAGATTTGCCTTTTGTAGCGAAGGATGTTCTTGATGACCAGAATGAGAATGTAAAGGTCAATAACAAAAAGCAGTATCGTCCAGTCCACTCATCCATCTTTGGATTTTCTGGAAAAATGGAAAATGGCTTTGGTGAGTTATGTTCCGAAGCCAAACAAACAAGTGGTATTGCTATCAACACAACATAACTGCGAGAAAGCCACTTCCGGTCATCAAAGTAAACCTGCCATCATACTGGATTATAGCTGCACCGAAGGTGGAGTCGATGTATTCGACCAAATGGTCTCAATATATTCATGTACACTTCAGACAAATCGCTGGCCGATGGTTGTATTCTACAACTTACTGGACGTAGCAGCCCTATCAACTGTCATCATTTTCCGACACTTCAATCCGCCTAGAAGAAACTAAAATTTGTTCAGAAGTGATAAACTCATCGAACTAGCGGAGGAACTGGTTGAGTCAGAATTGAATAAACTTTCACAACCTGCTGCAACACAATCTGGCATTGGAAAATCTGCATTGGATGCTCTTTGTATTTTGGGGAGAGTTCAGGAAAAATTACCAACAGTCCCCGAAAGGCTCTCCTGTAAAAGAAGCAGATGTTACCTTTGCCCAATAGCAGACGACAAGAAAACCAGAACCACCTGCGATGGATGTGGCAGGTGTTGTTGCCCTTGCCACACTAGAACCTTATGTGTTAAATGTCTGCCGGAACTGCCAACAACTTCAAGTTAAATCTTTATAAACATAAACTATGCTGCTTTTAAAATAAAATAATTATTTATTAGAAAAAATATGATTTTTCATAGAATTTCAGTAATGGGGTCCAAATGGACCCCAGTTCGGGTGGACGGGTTCTTTTCACAAAAAAATCGCAGAAAAATCTATAAACATCTGATAATCGTTTCAAATTAAGAAATGAATAAAAAATTGAATTTTGTTCACTGAGTAGAAATCCCATTTAAAAAAAATGAAAAACAAAAAAGTTATGATTGTTCAAACATGCTCTGGGGTCCAAATGGACCCCAATTTGTAAAGGAGGGTTAAATACCTTCTATTTTAATTTGTTTTAATGATACACGTACATTTTACTTATTTCAAATCTTATTTCTTTATTCTTAATTGTTCGTCTATCTTCAAAGCAGCTGACAGTGCATGTTTATGATGGTCTGTGTTATCCTAATTGCTGCGTGTTCATGAACAGGAATAACATTTACCTGAAGGAAGCTATGTTTTTGTGGAATCTCAGCAAGCTAAAATCAGCATAAGTACATGTTCTTGATGCTTCTGAAAAGCACATATTTCCAATTATTGGCTTACATTTCTGGTGATTTATAGTCGATGTCCTTACCCATTGGTCATAAGCTTAGAGGAATAAAGAACAAGAGGGAAAACAATCACTTCTCTTGCCCCGAAACTTCCATTTGTTTACATTGTTGCTTTTGTAACACGAGATCCATCTGTGATACACGTTGAATATAAATCTGTGTCAGTGAATTTACTAACACTACTTTATTTTCAGATTTCAAACTGGTTTTGAAAGCTGAAAATAAAGTGGTGTTTGTGAAGTCAGTTCGAGGGTAGATGCCGTGGTGTGTGTGTGGTTTTCCCTCTTGTTCTTTATTCCTCTAAGGTCATAAGTTAGTTAAAAATCCCTTCTTTGTCACAACAATGTTGATGCAAAATGAAATTATCTCTTTGTTTTACTTGCGACTATAGGTACCATAAGGCAAGTTTTGTAATCGTGCTGAAAAAAATTTTTTGGATACCAATTTAATATGGCATTGAGATGATAGAATATATGTACGAAAAAGTGGGTCCTACAGTTCTGTCTGTTTGTATATCTGTCTGTCCGTATATGGATCTACGGTCCGCTTGATCGATTTTCTTCAAATTTTCCCTACCGAGGTGTTTTTGGAATTGAGTCTGTAGGCCTTGAAATAACTGTACGTGCCATACAACTTTTATGATAATACTTATTTTTGTAGAGAACGGCTCCAATGATTTCTATTTTTTTTCGAAATATTGTTTGTTAAGGTCTTAAAACTTGGATACTTGATTTTTATAAAACTCAATTTTAAAAAAAGTGAAAAATAGAAAACTTGTTTTTTATAAAACTGCTCTATCTAATTTTTTTTTTTAGTTTTTATTTGTTTTAAAAACTGCTAAATAGTGGCGTTTTTAAATTTTCGTTAGAAACCTCTGGAATATTGAAATTATTCTATTTTTCAATTTTTATTTTATTCAATTTACATAATTAATGTGTAGTTGGCAACCCTGTACCA
The DNA here is from genome assembly GCA_949752695.1 of Melanostoma scalare. Lineage (NCBI taxonomy): Eukaryota > Metazoa > Arthropoda > Insecta > Diptera > Syrphidae > Melanostoma > Melanostoma scalare. The sequence goes on from OX456984.1 coordinate 46,324,849, forward strand.
TCAAATATATTATGAAGAGCGTGAAACCTTCTACTCAGCTGTAAGACTTTGATATGGTACTTAGCACGCAATCGCAAGTTCGTGCGACCCAGTCGTGTCTATTTTTTATGTAATTAGCTCGCACATCAAGAGGCAATGACTACCCTTACAATGTTATAAAACACAATGTGAGCATTTAGGTAAATAGGAGATGATTAAGTAGAATACATCGATGTACATTGCTTTTAAATTTTTATGAGTTGTAGTGTAGGGGAAAAACAGAGTCAGGTGAAGCATTCCACATACGGACAGTGACACTAAAAGATGAATCTATAGCTTTAATTTTTCGAGTACGACTATTGGGAAAATAAATTCAAAACTAATATTTTCCTATATGTAATGCTGTTGACCGTCACCTACACTTACAAGTTTATATACTTTTAACTGGTATCAATTGCGAACTTTAAATTGGTAACAAAAGCTATGTTTTTTTGTTCAGGGGTGAAGATTATTGACTGACTATAAAATTGCTAAGTTGGAGGGCTTGTCAGTCAATACCTCTCAAACTTTGATGATGTCCGTAAAAATGGATTGAAAATATTTAAAAAAAAAACGTGTTATCCTGATATGGCAATCAAAGGAGAGTGATATTATATGTTTGGGCAAAGTATTGTAATGTACACCCAACATTCAGGCCGAATTAACAAAGTGGCATCACTACAATGTACATGTAATGGAAGGCGTTGCATGTGTGTGCAGAAATATACCGGGAGGAGAAAGTGTCTAGTCATAAATGGTTGGGGAATGGTTTATAGCAATCTACTGGAAAGTTCTCGAAATTGCTCGAAAGCTCTCGATGTTTGAAACTGCTGGAAAGCTCTCGATGTGATATATTTTCATATATAAGATGTAACCAGTCAGTCAGTTTTGGTTATAAGGTGATAGTGTAAAGATTGAGTAAGTGTGATTATTATTCGAATTGAATATCAAATTAAAGTGGAAATCGAATAAAAGTAGTATAATTAAAGTGAAAGCAAGGTTTTATTATTTTGAACTCAGCAAGCGTTACAGTATCATAGTATTTTTTTTTTTTTTTTTTGAGCTTTCGATAAATATAGTAAACCCGAAACATTAATTGGTTATCTCATTTTTTTGTGAAAATCAAAAATTTGTATTGTTGGCAACCCTCCTTATTAAGAATCCTTTCATGTCTAAAATCAGTCAATTGCTGACTTCTTAAGATTTGCTTGTACCAGGAGTTTCAAAGGTTTTTTTCGCAATAGTTGCCAGTTGTCATTTACTGGATAAGATTAAAAACCCGATCGATTCTCTTCAACATCAACGAAACATTACTAGCCTCATCTTGTTTTATCGCTTTTTTTTTACAAAACAGTGCTCTAGTGAAATAGCCAGCTGCGTTCCTCCTCTGAAACAGTTCAGCCGCAACACCCGCCTTGCTAGGAATTCTCATTGGTTTTACCTTAAGCTTAACTACGGACGTACATTCAAGTGTAGAAGTTCATATATTTTAGCCGCTCCACCCGTGTTGAATGCTTTACCTCACTCCTTTTTCCTCCTGCATTATGATCTGCAAAGACTTAAAATCAGTGTGCATCGGTGCCTTCTACTAAATCCTCCCTTATTTTCCTATAAATGCTCGGACTGAGTTTTATTACATTATAAAGGTTTCATAATCTCTTGATGTGCGTGTTAATTATAAAAAAAAATTCTCCAACTTTGTGAATTGTATCGCTCAAACGAGGAGTAGAATCTTACTTCCATTCATTCGTTCATTCATTTTCATTCACAGAAGATGAGGGAGTTTTTCTGATATGTACTTCATACTTAAAAGTTATTCTTAGAAATTGCTTCAGATATTGAAATTGGCTACCTACGACACTCATTGGATCTGACAGCTAACCCTAAGCATGGTCAGTCAACTAAGGCCAAAGAATCTTATTATCATTTCGTCTTATCTAATTATAGGTCCTTATTACAGCTACTTATTCTTCTCGAAAACCCTGAAAGGCTTAGTTTGTTTGGCAGCACCGTTGGCGGAAACATTTTCAGGTTCCGATACAAGCCCTAACCCCTAAGTAGTCTCTGCTTGAAGATTGGACAATTTTACCAGACTTCCATATGAAAGCCTACATTATCCTATAATTTGTCTTTCCGAATCTCTGCTAACAAATAAAAACTATGTCTAAACAAAACGTGTCTTTTCAGTCTTATTTGTGGAGCATACGAATAAATATTCCATTCTTGTCCTTGCAGCACAAATTTAAAAAACATCAAGTATGGCTTTTGTTTGCTAAAGGAGCAGTGACAAAGGTAAAGTGTCCGCTATATTTTCACCGAAAAAAAACACGGTTCACAATTTTGGACAATGTACAATTTCTTATCTATTTATTTTTACAAAAATAATGAAGGAAATAGCCCGATTCTGTCCAAAATCACTGATGCCTCACAAGTCACCACTCAACACTCAAATTGCGATGTTGCTCTCAGCAGATCACAACGTTGTGACTTGTTTTTTTTTTTGCAGAATCGGGATCTAAGTTGCCGGCAGCTTCGTATGAAAGCATGAGTGATATGAGCTTGATAAAAGTTCCAAACCTTCCCGCGAAGAAAAAAGCAGGTTTTGTAACGTCCAAAGGAGAAATTTAGAGTTAAAAAGCAATTTCATCTGACATTCCGACACGAGCTTTTCCAAGAAAGAAAAATCAGACTAAACTACTTCTGGTGCAATCAAATGCGACTACAACTTAGAAAGTAAAAGCTTAAAAGAACCAGCCTAAAACCGGGAATCTTGTCGAAGCGTTCTAATGTTGACGTGACGTACCTCACAGGTGGATCACTAGTCTAAAATAGACAGATGATAGTGCTGTGATCCTTTCTAGATAACAATCCTCATAGCCTCAAAGGAAAAGAAGAGGAATATTCTCCTTCTTGGTTTCACCCCAGACCCACAAAAGTGTCATTTATGTATATAACCGATTCTGTCAATTTTATAAGCGCATTCAAATGTTCAAATGCATTGCCATTGGCGTTTGCGCGAGCTAGTCTTTCACAAGGTTTGGCGGGGGCAGTTTAAGACCTAGTCCACCAGAAGCGATGCGTATGACCGCTTCTTGGCAATATAGTCAGTGGACATCAGCAGTTGATGCTGGTAGCATGAAAGGATTATTTAAAACTCAAAACTCTTGAAAAGGAACCTAACAACCTCTTGCAAGTTTTGCCGTCTGACTTCAAATTCCTTCACATTAGGGATCCGAGAGTCGATGTTGTTTAGAAGGCCCGGGTATCCATGGTCAAAACGAAGTCACCAACTTCTTGATTACTGATAGATCGCAGATCGTCAAGCTCCTTGTGAGTGTTGAGATGTGAGATCTACGAGCTAACTACCATAACGTGTCAAACAAATCTGTCTCATTTCGTTATCTGTTTCATGGAACGGTTTTTTCCATTGCACGATCCTAAAAGTATAAACGACTTTTCCATTTTCTTAATATTATAATTTCGTTTATTAAAAAAATTAACACCATGACTATATGACACACATTTTAAGATATATCCTAATGACTTTAGCGACAATGTGTAAAAATATTTTTTGAACGTGAGCCTTAATTCTAAAGTTGACTTGACAGGTGATATTTCGACGCTTAAGGATGGCAATCATAACATTCCACACGAGAATTCGATTCACAGCATCTTTTGGTTATGAGTTTTTGAAGTAAAATGCTATAAAAACGGTTTATGTGTAAGGAAACTTTACACTTCCGATTATCTCCTCCTTAACCAAACCATGTAGTTGGTGCCTTCCAGCTAAACGGCTTCTTTGTGACAGGTTCAGCAGCAACGACCTTGAATTACGAAAACAATAATTAATTGATACATAGTAGTTACTGTCAATTTAGTAAAAATCAAATTCAGAGGCGTGTACTTACAGTTGTTTCTGTTGGCCGTGCTCCGCTCATTGAACTATGATGTGAAGCTTGATTCATTGAAGCTTGACTATGACTGTCAACATGTTGTTGTGAAGAATGTTGATAGTTCTCATGTTGCACTTGCTGTTGGCCAAAATCTGCTTCAGTTAAATGTCCCAGTTCCACTTGTTGTTGTTGTCCCAGGTCTTCTTGCTGTTGGCCAATGTCTTCGAATTTTTCACTCTTTTGACCTGCGTCATCGGAATAAGAATTCCAGTCCTCAACTTGATGTTGCTGTCCCAAATCTTCTTCAACGTCGTGTTTCATAGCTCCAGCGTTCATGTTGCCATAAGCTGCACCACGACCTAGAGAATAGCGTCCTTGGTAGTCATCGTTATTTTGAACATCTGGAACATTGACTGGAGCAACGTGCATGTTGCCATAAGCTGAACCACGACCAAGCGAGTAACGTCCTTGATTGTCATCGTTAGGTAGAACTACGGGAACATCAGCTGGAGCAGTAATAGTATATTCCTTCTTCCGATGAGTTCTCACAGAATAGACACTGTCGCCATGACCACCCATCGTTGGGTAGTTAGCGTATGGTGGTCTTTCGTGATGTCCATGGTCGTAACCGTGTGGTGGACCTGGACGGCTTGGTATGTATGTTGCTGGTGGGGGTTGGGGAAGTGGTATCTGTATCATTGGTGCATTTTGATCTGATGGATTGCCTAATTGCGGTTCTGAGTCATCAAACTCTTCTTGATAAACTTGGGGTGGTTGATCCCCGCGATCGGAACTAATCGTTTCGTTGCGTCTTCCAGAAGCTGATGTATTGGTGTTCAGCTCAATTCCTCCATAGCCACCTTCATTAAAGTCTAAATCAATGAGTCCCTGTGCAAGGAGATACAACTTTCTACGCCATTTGTCCAATCGAACCCCTGATAGTCCAGTTCGAGTAGCCAAAGTGTTTAAACGATTTTTTTCACGCTCTTCCCAGGTTATAAACTCATGTTCTGTTAGGAAATCTTGGTGTGAAATAGCTTTAAGTCGCTCCAATTCATTGAATCTGAAGTCTTCTAATGCATTCAGAGACATTTTATAGTGCCTTGCAATTTTCTCTATCCTTTGCATCTCCTTTAATTGCCAGTCTTTTATAGTGTTAACTGAAAGCCGATACATAGAAGCGATCATTGCCATTTTTGAATCGGTTTGCCATGGAGCAAGGTTCCTAAATGAGAAGTTCTGAGTTCGAATCAAATTGTAAAGACGATCGCGTTCCCGACGCTGCCATCCTTCTAAGTGGTTTAGTCTGAGGGTCTCTAGAAGGCCTTCATTCTTCATAAGCTGTAGCTCTTGTCCTTGGAACTTCCATAAGTCTTCCGTTGATACTTCGTATTTTCCGGTCAAATTGTTTTGGAATAGACCATCAGATTCTATGAACTCGAGGAGCTCTTCCATTGTAATTATAATTTCAACTGGAATTGCCCGAAGTCGTTTGCGTTCAGCTTCCTGCCAACTGTTCAGATTAGCCGACTCTAATGGCTTTCCCAATCCGAGATTAGCCATTCGTCCAAGTTCCTTACGGTGCCAGCTAATGAGCTGCTCAATGGTGATACGATACTGAGCGGCCAGACGCCTTAAGGCATTCCGGTCTCCCATCAACTGTCTTTGAAGCTCTTCGATGGTGATATGTTGATCGACAATTGTTCTGTAGAGACGTTCTTTCTCACGCTTTTGCCAGTCAGTGAGGTTCTCAGACTGGATTGACTTATTTTGGAGTAGTTTTTGGAGCTCAGTGCGATACCACTCTTCAATCTCCGTTATCGTTATGTGATATTGGTTGGCAAGTTGCTGAAGTCGCTGTCTATCATTACTCAGTTTTCTTTCCAGCTCTTCAATGGTCCATGCGTGCTCTTGTAAAATCTGTTGGATGTGTTGTTTTTCTGATCCCTGCCATTCTTGGACAACTTCTTGGACAACCGTCTCTTCGCCTTCGGAAATCAGTTTCAATTGAGCCAATCGCTTGTATTCTCCGCGAAGGAATTCAATAATTTGATCAACTGTAACACCGAAGTGATTCGCCACGTTTTCCATTCTCATCTGATCTTTAGCTAAATGTTCTTCGAAATTCTTAAGTGTAACGTGATTAGCTTGCACCAAAGCGAGAAGATATTCTCTCTCATGTTGCTGCCAGGCTCCCATATTGTTATTGGGCTCTGGTTTAGCTGAATTTACAAGCCTGTATCCTTCGTTGATGATCCATTCTTCAATTTCTTCAATAGTAACATGATAACGATTGGCTAATTGCTGTAAACGACCACGATCAGCTCTAAGTTGCTGTTTGAGCTCTTCAAGAGTGAGATGGTTCTGTTGGATTTGTTGCAGAAGACGTTGATACTCGTTGCTCTGCCATTCTGTTAGCTGAACAGGTCTTATTAGGCGCCTACCTTCTAGTCTGATCCATTCTTCTACTTCTTCCACGGTAATGTGGTATTGCCGAGCAATCTGCTGCAAGCGATAGTGATTAGCTTTGATTTGATCTTCCAGACTATCAATGGTGAGGCTCTGAGGTTGTCCGATTTGTTGGAACAGACGTTCACGCTCTTCTTCTTGCCATACTGTCAAAGGTGCGGGTTTGATGAGACGTTGGCCTTCCCTTCGGATGTATTCTTCGATTTCTTCAATTGTCACGTGATAGCGTTGTGCTATTTGATAAAGACGATTTCTTTCATTCCTAAGATTGGCCTCAATTTTTTCTAAGGTTAAGGGCTGAGCTTGGTTGAAAGACTGGAGCCTTGCCCTTTCGTATGATTGCCAATCTGTCAAAGCTTCAGGCTTAATTTGACGACTTCCTTCATTCAAAATCCATTCTTCAACCTCTTCCACAGTTATGTGATATTGTTGGGCTAGTTGTTGAAGTCGGTTGTGATCCTTTCTGAGTTCTTCTCGAAACTCTTCAACAGTTACATTATTTTGTTTCAAAAGATCATGGATTCTTGAGCGCTCTAGTTTTTGCCAGTCCTGCAGGTCACCGATAACTCCTTGGTTTTCTAATCGTTCAGCTTCTTTCTTGATCCATTCTTCGATCTCAAGTACCGAAATGTGATACTGGTTCGCAAGTTGCTCGAGACGTCTTCGGTCAGTTGTTAGTTTTTCTTCGAATTCAATTAATGAGAGCTGACTCTGCTGTTTGGCCAATTGTAGAAGACGTTCTCTCTCAGTTTTCTGCCATGCGGTCAGATTTTCGATTTCCAATTTGCCTTCGTCTCTCAAGCGTTGCAGTTCTTTCTTAATCCAGATTTCAACTTCTTCTACGCTGACGTGGTACTGCCGAGCAAGATTTTGGAGACGATATTGATCAGCTTTGAGTTGGTTTTCGAGTTCTTCGACTGTCAGATCGCTATTGTGTTGTATGAGTTGTTGGATGTTTTTTCTTTCGGTCATTTGCCATTCGGTTATGTTTCCAATATGTAGTTCACCTTGATTTCTGAGCCTATCTGCTTCTTTGCGAATCCACTCTTCGACCTCCTCAACTTGAATATGATATTGATAGGCAAGTTGCTGTAGACGGTTGCGATCAGCCTTAAGCTGCTTCTCAATTTGCTCGACACTTAATTGAGATTGCTGTTGAATGAGTTCTCGAAGACGATCACGTTCACCAAGCTGCCAGGTAGTAAGGCTTTCGAGTTGTGATTTTCCTTGATCACGGAGCCTTTGGACTTCCTTTCTGATGAATTCCTCGACTTCCTCAACTTCAATATGATATTGCCAGGCAAGCTTTTGTAGACGTTCTCTGTCCATTTGAAGTTCCTTTTCCAGTTCAGCTGCACTCAAATCGCTATGTTGCTGTGCAAGAGTCAAGAGGCGGTCACGTTCAATTTTCTGCCATTCGGTAAGATTGACTATTTTTTCTTGTCCCCGAGCCTTTACGCGTTCGAGCTCATTGTGAATCCATTCCTCGATCTCCTTAACCTGGACGTTGTTTTGAGCTGCAAGGATTTGCAACCGCTGACGGTCAGCCTTTAATTTGCGTTCAAATTCATCCAAAGAGAAACCATTCTGTTGCTGTGCTATCAATGCGTTCAAATGATCTCGTTCGGTTTGCTGCCACTGCTTGAGATTTTCAATCTGAACAACACCTTGGTTTTGCAAACGCTGCAATTCCTTCCTGATCCATTCTTCGATTTCTTGTACTTGAACTTGGTATTCCTGAGCCACACTCATAAGATGAGCCCGATCATTCCTTAGTCGTTCTTCTAATTCATCGAGAGAAAGTTGATCCTGTCCCTGGACGACTTGGAGTACATGATCACGTTCGAGCTCTTGCCAGTCTGTGAGAGCTGCATTTGGCTTGACAAAACCAAGATTTTGAAGCCTTGCTCCTTCCCTTTTTACCCAATCTTCGATTTCTTCAATTTGGACATGATATTGCATTGCCATGTGCTGAAGATATGCGCGATCAGTTTTCATCTTTTGAATGAACTCGTCAATAGTTAGGTCATTTTGCTTAACAAACATCATAAGACGATCACGTTCAACTTGTTGCCAGTCTGCAAGAGCTGCACTTGGCTTGACTAAACCAAGACTTTGCAGCCTTGTTCCTTCCCTCCTAACCCATTCTTCGATTTCTTCAATTTGAACCTGGTACTGCATAGCCAAGTGCTGAAGATATGCGCGATCGGTTCTGATCTTTTGATAGAATTCGTCGATAGTTAGGTCATTTTGCTTGACCAACATCATTAGACGATCACGTTCGACCTGTTGCCAGTCTGTTAGAGCTGCACTTGGCTTCACTAAACCAAGACTTTCCAGCCTTGTTCCTTCCGTCTTAATCCATTCCTCGATTTCTTCAACTTGAACCTGATATTGCATAGCCAGGTGGTGAGTAAATGCGCGATCGGTTTTTATCTTCTGGATGAATTCGTCAATAGTGAGGTCATTTTGCTTTACCAACATCAAAAAACGATCACGTTCGACTTGTTGCCAGTCTGTTAGAGCTGCATTGGGCTTGATCAAACCAAGACTTTCGAGTCTTGTTCCTTCACTCTTAGCCCATTCTTCGATTTCTTCAATTTTGACGTGGTATTGCATGGCCAACTGGTGAAGATATGCGCGATCGGTTTTGATCTTCTGAATGAATTCATCAATAGTAAGATCATTTTGCTTCACCAACATCATAATACGATCTCGTTCTACCTTCTGCCAGTCTTTTAGACTTGCTGATTCGATGTTAGCTTCGTTTTGGAGACGCAAAACTTCCTTCTTTAGCCATTCTTCAATTTCTTCAACACGCACTGAATACCGATGTGCCAGTGAGTAAAGGTGTACTTGATCAGCCTTGATCTTTTTCTGGACATCTTCAATTGACAGTTCGTTTTTCTGAATCAAAGCCAAAATGCGATCTCTTTCTATTTTTTGCCATTCTGTGAGTTTTTCCTCCTCAATCAAGCCAAGGTTCTTTAGACGATCAGATTCCTTACGAAGCCAGGTTTCTATATCTTTTAATTCTACATGATACTGTGCTGCCAATTGTTGCAAATGGGACTTGTCACTTAAAAGCTTTTTCTCATAGTCTTCGACTGTGACCTTGTTCTCCTGAAGTAGTAGTAAAATTTTCTCTCGTTCAGCCTTTTGCCAATCTTGAAGGTCGTCTTTTTTGACCATGCCTTGACTTTGTAGACGCAGAAGTTCCTTTTTCAGCCATTCCTCTATTTCTTCAACCCTAACTTGGTAAGTATTGGCTAAGCTGAACAGTCTATTTTGGTCCTTGCTTATTTTATTCTGCAACTCTTCGATCGTAACTTCATTATTTTGAACGATCGCTTGAAGGCGATCACGTTCCTGTTGTTGCCAAATGGTGAGATTCTTTTGAACTTCAGAGAAAACCCCTTCAGATTTTAGACGCTGAGCCTCTTCCTTTAGCCACCTCTCAATCTCTTCTACTTGAACCTGGTAAGTCGATGCTAGTTGTTGTAGCCTGCTACGATCGTTACCGATCTTAGATTCGTATTCCTCAATGGTTAGATCGTTCTTTTTAATTATATCTAACATTCGTGCCCGTTCCTGTTGCTGCCATTCCTCAAGTTCCTTCTGCAAATTAACTTTTCCTGTCTCATGAATCCTGTCGATCTCCGATCGTTGCCATTTTTCAAGCTCTTCCATGCTGATGTGATATTTTTGAGCCAATTGCGTAAGATAATTACGGTCGAGCTTCATTTTCTGTTCCAACTCTTCCACAGTGAAATTGTGATGACGCATAATATCTTCCAATCGGGTCCTCTCCGATCGCTGCCAATCGGTGATCCTCTTCATTTCTTCTTGTTGTTGGTTGATCACGTTTGTTAAACGGTTCAGCTCACCCTTGAAAAACTTTTCCATGTCTTCAACGTTAATACGATATTGTTTTGCCAAGTCCTTGTAACGATCCTGATCACGTCGGATCTGTTCTTGTAACTGATCAACAGTGGAGTTGTGTTGCGAGAGAATGTTATTCAGACGATCGCTCTCTTGCTTCTGGAAGACATGAAGGTTGTTTTGGTTACTGCTGTTTATTTGTGAATTTTGTTGATTGAAGATCACATAAAGGCGGTTCAATTCTTGACGATGGTACTCCTTGAGCTCCTCGAAAGAAATTTGGTACTCTCTAGCAAGAATAGCTAGCTTACGTTCGTTCTCCTTTTGCCAGCGCTCTAATTCTTCTCGGGTTATTCCATTTTGATGAATGAGCCAGTCAATACGACCGCGTTCGCGTTTCTGCCAATCAGTAAGATCTGAGCTTGCTGTGTTGTACTGGTTGACCAAGACCTTGTAGCGATCTAACTCTTGCCTCTGCCATTCTTCTACTTCTTCTATGGTTTTATTGGATCTGTAGGCGAGAGCAAGTAAACGTTCTTCTTGATTCCTCTGCCACTCTTCTAAATCCTGTAAGGTGATTGCTCCTCCCTGGAACACCCAAAATAGCCTTTCACGTTCCTCACGCTTCCACATATCATCTTTTGTCCAACTGACGTTTCCAAATGGAGCGATGTGGTTGTATACTAATTGTCCATTGTCCCAAACAGATTTACTTTCACTACCACTCACAATTGGTCTGCCATCGGGCCCTGTGATTATCGTTCGGTTGTACTTTCTCACAGTAACCGTGTGACCAGGACGTATTCCATATTGATTACCAATTCCAAAGGAATCGAATTGATCGCTTCCTTCAACTGGGATAACAATTGGAGGAGTGTATTGTGTGTTCATTTGGTTCATGCCGACATCAAAACTGTCATCAACTGTCACTTGTGGAGAATAATTTGGTACTCCAACTTCTTGCTTATTCAAATGGCTGTAGATGCTATGGTCATGATGATTAAAGAAGGGATGTCCAATGGTACTTCCTTGGGAAACATACACAGGAACAGTTGTGTGCGTAGTTGTTCGGTTCACACGGACAGTAGTTACATACGGACTAGTTCCCATTCCAACATGTCTAGTTGCAGTTGTGCTGTTCTTATTGGTAATGACTGTTTGTCCATTTACTACTTTGACCTCAGTTGGGTAGTTGTAATGCTTCACATCATCGAAGTTGCTGAGATCTACGCCACCACCGGGTCTTACAATGTGAGGAACGACTGGTTCGTAAAGTTCAACTTGTTGCTGCTGATTGTCAACGTACTCTGCGTCATCGTCTAATTTCTCCAAAGCAGCAGCTGCCTTAGCCTCGAAATAGTTAGGTTGAGCAACTTGTCCATAGCTTATCCGGCCAGCATGCATATCTGCTACGATTTGATCAGCTAGTTGTTGTGAGATGGCGGTCACCTCAGCATTGCTCTTTCCAATTGAATTGGCAAATTTCTCTGTAAAAAAAAAAACAAAATTTATTTATCATAGCTAATAGCGGCATATATTTCTGAAACTCACCACTCCATGCCTGATTGGTGTACCTTGCAGTTTGACCACGAGATCTTGAATTATATGCATTCCTCAGTTGATCAGCCAATGGTCGAACAACATCCATGTGCTCATGTGCCCATGGCGAGAGCTGACAACATGGAGTTGATGAGGAGGTATAGCTGCTTCGTTGATAATTGTAGGCATCACTCCAAGTGCTAATGCTTATTAGCACTAGTGCCAGAATCAAGGACTTCATTGTAGAAGCACTCTGGAAAATAATTTAAAAAAAATTATTTTAAACCTCTTCTCTCGATGTTTCGTTTTCAATTGTCTTGTCTTATGGTTGATAAGGAACTTTAAATAGACGAAAAGATTTGCCAATCACCCATACACGCATCTGTCCCATTCGCGTGAGTTCAGGGGGCCACCATGCTACATATATAAGACTGATAAGGACAATCAATTTCATAAGTCTGGAAAAGCATTCGGTAATAGAGAAGCAGCTTCAATTAATTTTTGGCACAATGCGATATGGCACATGTTTATGATAGAGTATGCAAAAATAAGAGGCCGACACACATGCCATAAGAAATTAATCTTAAACCATAGTAATATTGAACATAGCTAATCTGAGAGCTCGAAGGTCATCAAAGGTAGATTACGCTCAACGAATATTTATTGTATTTTAAGTCGAATAGAGCTAAAGAGCTACTTGTAGGTTGACCACGTTGGGCGCCATTTTTGTTGTTCTTCTTCTTTCTTTTTTTGTCGATCGTGAAAAAAATATATTAGAGATAAGAAGCTAAAACAATGAAAAGCAAAATAAAAAGAAGCGTACGACATTATCTAACTGATGAGCCCACTGCCGTGCCTAGGCTAATCGCGTATTGTTGTTGAGGTCATTTGTGCTTTTATTTTGCTTTTAAATCAAAGTATACTTCGCTTAGCCAAAAACAAGAAGTTACCTAATTTTTTTGTTTCCTGCTATACATTGCATTCTTTCAAAGAAAATTTATATGAATCGCTTTCATTTTGTGAAGTTGTTTCCTGCTTTTACTCTGGCCTCTGTTCAATGTTGCACTTTTAGCCTAAACAAAAAGAATTGATTCATTTTATTTCGCTCATTTAAGCTTTTCCTTTTCATTCAATATTCTCTGATTCTAAAATAACGACAAATAGAATTGCTACTAGTTTCACAAACGATCACACCTGCGGACGATCGAGATCAAAGGCAATATTTCATCAACACTTCACGTTCTGAGTATTTTTTGAAGGATATTAAAACAAAAAACTGTCAAAGTAAATTGACTTTCTGAGAAAAATCTTAAATTCAATATTGAAAACACTTTAAAGTGCCTTCATCGTATGACAGATAACGTGACTTATTCTGAAATTAGGTGTAAAATGTGTCATCTTAAATTATAAGAATAAATCTTTTCTCAAATTAAATTTAGCACATTAAATTAAAAATAAAACCCATAACGTTACACGCACGCGACAGTTTTATTTAGAAAATCTAAATTAATTTTGAATTCAACTCCACTGGAGACTGTTGGGACTTGGATTTTCTTGGTTGAAATTTTCGTAGTGTAGTTGTATATTTATAGAAATGGTATTCGGAAAATTGTTGTAAAGACATGTTTTGTATGCGGAAGTATTCGATTCGTTTTTGGAATGGTCGGTTCAATTCTGTATTCCTTAGAGAAAAGTTGATTTATTTGAAATTTTAGGGAACATAGCTTTCTTAGTTCAATGTGGTTTCAAATTAGGTTTCTTTACAAATTTTTACTGAGCGAAAAGACAACCCAACAGACTTTTAAAACATTTATTTGGTTTTATCCGCAAAACTGTCTGTAAGCCTGAAAAGTTCTTCCAAGTTGGAAACAGAATCAATGGTAATGAAAACGTTTTTCTCTAGTTTGTTTCATTGACAACTCCTGTACTCATATAACATCAAATTAGTTTAACAAAAATGTTAGCCAATTTGTTTCAGCTTTCAGCGGATTGTTCTAATAGCTTGTCATTTATTCTAAAAGAATTATGGTAATCATTTTGAGAAGCAAAGGGAAATCTAATTTTTAGTTTAAGTATGTATAAGTATAAGTATACAGTTGCGGTCAAAATAATAGTAGTGTGAGTAAAAGCATTGCACAGATTGGTATTTTTCCACTTTGCATTGCGTTGATAGTGAAAACCCGTTACACTTTAATTGTTTTAAGGGGTGGAAAAGGATCTCGTCAATATGTAAGATGACCCCCAAACACCGAATATAATCCCCACTTTACAATCATAATGGTATTGGCATGTTTTTTCTTCTACGGAGTTGGACCCATAATGCGGATTGAAGGCATTATGGATCAGCATCTCTATGTTATTTTTAACATAGAGATTTATTATGGATAATGGAGGAAGTAATGCTACCGTATACTGAAGTTGAATGCTACCGTAAATGAAGTTGCTTCTTGCTGAAATGGGTCTTTCAGCAAGAAGCAATGGTTCCAGGAAAGTAAAGTAGATGTGATGGAGTGGCCCGCTCAGTCTTCGATCTTTAATCCTATTGAAAACCTATGGAGCGCTGTAAAAAAATATGCTTCTAGATGTAAACCAAGCAACAACACAGTCCTTTGCGAAGCGTTACAGCTCATGGAGTTCGATAAGCACGGGAAGGTGTGGAAACCTGATAAACTCTGTTTAACGTCTTTGTACTGCTGTTATAGCTAGCAAGGGACATCCAACTAAATACTAATTAAAGGTACGAACACTCAGCCACATATTGTAATACAAATTTTGACCTAATTTTTCGATTTCGTAACATTTCAAGGTAGATTTTCCTATCACTACTATTTTTTCGACCGCTGAATTTCAACATCTGTTCAATAAACTTGCAACTATCGGATAATAATATTAAACTAATGTTTTTTTTTTTTTTTTTTGTAAATAAAAGCTTAAAACCCTACTTTGAAAACCACGTTATTGGTTTTTTAAATTAGAATTGACGGATAAGTTTTTTCAATTTTGTTGTTTCTTAAGCTCTATACTACTATTATTTTGACCGCAGCTGTATGTATAAGTATAAGTATAAGTATAGTGTTTCGGTGTAGAATAATCCAAATGTTAGAATTCAACTTGAGGTAACTCCAAACACAGGTTTTTTTAGTCAGTTCAATTTGAGAACTAACAAGGGGGTTGTGCGTGTGCTATTCGGGAAGGCTCTGATTGGTGTCAACTTAGCAGCGCACAGTCGCCCGTTTAGACAAAAGTGCTTGTAAAATTCAGTTTTTGGGTGGGTCTATAATGCAAAACTTTTACACTTTATGAATTAACAAATGTTTGAAGCTCTAGTAGTCGAAAAAATTATTTCATTTCATTTGTATGAACGGTTCGGCTTGTAGAGCCTGTCAAAGTCGACAAATATTTGAGATGAGAAAAAACATTAAAAAAATTTTTTCTTTTTTCTAAAAGTAAAAACTGTGAAAGGAGTGTAAGTTAAACTTTGTTTTGTTTTTTTTACTTGATATATGTGTTGGCTGCTATGATCAGAAATAAAAAAAAAATTATGAATATTTGTAAACTACCAGATTTAATGATTTTTGAAACACCACTTTTTGTGCACTTTTTAACTTTGCATTGAGCAAAAAAAAAGTTTTTAAAAGTTGTCAAGCCAAAATGGACAGATAATGAATCCTTATACATCTCTTTATTAACAACCATAAAGTTGCATAACACTGAGCTAGAGAGTTTTGATTTGAAAAAGTCTGTCATTTTATCTGAGTTTTTTTTCAAGCGCAAAAAAAGTCATGGAAAATGTGATTTCTTTGTTTTGCTGGAATGGGTCTTTAATAATATGTCAATAAATTACTTCATAAATGCTTATAAGTAGTCTTTTTTTACATTTTAACTTAATTTGGTCTGTTTTCGTTTTTCCCACTGTTTTGCTTAAATTTTATACTCAAATTACTTCATAAATTGACTTTTAACCTTTTTAACATAAAATACCAAATTCAAAAATACTTATTTCAGCAGCAGATTTTGAAACACCCTGTAAATATTTTTTCTTCAAATTTACAAATTTTATAGCCTTGGAAATTTCCAATAAGATATAAAAAAATTGGGACGATATTTTTATTCATTTCAGAGATATGATTTTTGCAACCAAAACAGTCAATTCGGCGTGCGTTGCAACTTATAAAACACGTCAATTGAGGTTACTTTAACGCGCCTCTCGATAACCACTAGGTACTGGTCTCCTCCAAGTGTAGGTGACTTGAAACTATTAAGTGCGAGTGTTGACCAGAGGAAGAAGAAAAGCACACTGACACTATAATGACTACATATTTAGTACAGGGTAAGTATAGATGGTGGCGAATGAGCTCGTAGCGAGCAAACGGTAATTCTCAAAACCTTATAGCAGAGAACTGACTCCGAATTACCCGGTACTTCATGTCCAAAATGACCTGGCCTTCCTGGAAAAGACGTGTTGTGCGTAGGGTTAACAACCAACATCCTCGGATAGCAATAATCATTTCACCGTTGACGACCCAAGCAAACAAAAAAATGGGCACGACTGGGTCGCACGAACTTGCGATTGTGTTCTAAATACGATATCAAAATCTAAAGACTGAGTTAAAGGTTTAGATATTAGCTCTTCATAATATATTTTGTGGTACAGGGTTGCCAACTACACATTAATTATGAAAATTGAATTAAATAACGCAAAATAATGAAAAAATTAAATTAAATATTCCAAAGGTTTCAAGCAAAAATCTAAAAACGCCACTCTTTTGCAATTGCTAATACATATAAATGATGAAAATTTAATCAAAATCGTTGGACCATTTTTTTCAAAAACCGGTTTTTTATTTCACTTTTTTTGAAAAACTGTTTTTTAAAAGTCAAGTATGCAAAATTTTAGATCTCGCTAGAAGTTGTTTTGACAAATTTGAAAAAAATCTTTTTGAAGATTTGAAGTTATTTCTAAAAATCAAATTTTTTTTTAAAATATACATACATATAAAAATTTCCAAAACTGAATTTTTTTTAATATTGATAAATGCAGTCTTTCTTTAACTATTTACAACTTTTTAAGTCCAAAAGGACAAAGAACTTTGCACGTAAGATCTCTTACCGGACTTCGTGCTGCTGAGGTAGACTTAAGGGTTAATAAGGTTACCAGCCAAAATCAAGCTAATGAGCGTATAATGACCATCCGCATCGGGGCTTATTATGCCCACACTAGCGTATAAGCCCTCACAGAGCAGAAAGACGATAATTCCAAAGACTCGTCTTTTTTGTAGCTAAATCTTTTCAATTTTTTCAATCTCGGCACTTTCAAAAATATTGTTTGTTGCATCAAATGATACTTTAGCAGAACATATCCCTAAGGTTAGATGCGTTGTGGTCCGACACTACCTATACCATGGTTATAAATATCAATTTGGAGTTGGATAGTGCTCTAAGGGCTGTCCAAAACTAGAATAGTATTTGAAATGGGATTGTAAATACGACTGCATGACAATAATAAGCATTGTCCATGAGAATTGAATGATTTAATTTAACAATACAGCAGAAAAGGGTTAAAATTACTGTCAACTATAATAATGATTTCTGTAGCCCAACAATTATTAATTGCCGTACCAAAATGTTCAACACTGAGTCCTTTGCTTCTTTTTTTTTTTATTTTACTAACAAAAGTTTTATTTTCAAACCTATAGCTTTTGCTGATAATCTTTTTTATGTTTTTTTTTAAAGCTGTTAATCTTGAACTTGACCATCAAAAGTAATTCCGACATTGTAAGACTTTGGATTTTGAAATGGTTTTGAGTGATAAGACACAAGCAATGTATACTTCAGTTCGACATTATTTTTGTTCGATGCCTTTCGAAATTCTTTATATGTTCGAAAAAGTATGGATGTATCTTACTGGTGTCTTTTTTAAGTTTCCATCCAATTTCTGTCTTGAAATTGATTATTATTATAGTCTCATCCACTTCTCTACATTTATATATTTGGTACTTGGTGGTATTCTGGACTGTAAACTCAACTATTTTGACCAATGTCTTTAAAAAAAATGTTTGATTTTATTTTTATAAAACTATATTATTTATTTATTACTTGTTTCAATAATACTGGAATATTACGAGCACGGGATAAAAAATTTATCAGTTTTGTTCTGTTTCAGAGTTCGAAAACGTTTCCATTAAAGTTCTATTTATACAAAGCTCCAAACATATTTATTTTTATTAGAGGGAGCCTCTAGGAACACTGGGAATTCAAATTTTGATGTCTATACGATTTACGAAAATCGAAATAAACGTTCAAAAACTGTGTGCATGTGCATCGGATATTAGCAATAAATCAGCTGCAATAAAATCCATCAGCTTTAGAAAACAGAATTTTTCTTCCAGTTTCCTGTTCTCTAATTTTTCTCTATGGTCCATAACGTAGAAGTAAATATGAATCAAACCAAACACTTTTTTTCTAATCAAGTTAAAAGAAATACTTCACCACGTTAACAAATCCATTTATCCGTATACTAGCGCTCTACCAGAGTCTTACCTTATAGTTCGAATACTAAAAAGGAGTAAACTTTTCACAGGTAAACTATCTTCTTTTTGGTTTTACACACTCATAAGAGAAAAGGATTTTGGGTTTAAAAAAATAAATGTAAGAAAAAATCTAACTGAATTGATCGAATATTATGAAACAACACCAATTATTGTGCTTGCGCTGATAACACCGAAACTACGCAACCGATAACGAATTATGAACTTAATTGAAATTGCAATTAATTCCTAATAAAACAGATTATTTTCAAATCAATAGTAGGGCACATGTTTATTAAGAACAAATCTTCAGCCATAGCATGGAAAACTCACTTTTTAGCACTTTCCATTCAAATCCACAAGATATTTGTTAAAAAACTTATTTTCTTCTTTCACAATATATCTCATGCGAGAGAGATGAAGCTTTTTTTAGTTTACTACAGAAATTTTAAATCGAGAGATAGTTTTTCTTCTTAAGAACCGTTCAGATGAGATGCAGATCGCGGACTGACTGAATATACGCAATCGTTTTGGAACTTAAATAAAAACCTCAAAGATGCTTTACTCATACAATGTCAAAGCGATCAGTGATCGTGATCACTAATCGCCTGAGCTTTTTTTCACCAATTCTTTAGAGAGTTTAATTTTGTTTTCTTCGAACTGGAAAACCAGATGAGATGATGATGCTGGGTGTATATTGTAGAAGTGGAGTTTATAGATTTTAGTCACTCATCAAGAAGACGCAAATTGAATGGATGTAGGTAATGACATTTGGTTCGATGCTCATGAATCAGTTCCATGGATGATTTGGAGGGCAACAAGCACAAGCATCAGCTTGTCATGTAGTACTTAATGCGGAGTGTAACTGCACAAAAGGCCGTATATGCCGGCCGGAGTATTTTTGGATGGGTGCTAAGCTTAGGATTATCTGTAATATTTTTCGTAGAAAGGTGAAAGATTTATTACCAGACGTTGACATAACCGACGACGCGACGGGACGGTGCGTTTAAGATGGGTAATAAGTGTGTTGGTGGTATGGAACCACTTTTTTCTTTTTTGTTTATTTTCGTGGAAGTCGTGTTTTTTATATGATATTTGGCTTAAATTGAAGTATGACGTAGCCTTGAAGTTTTAAAACCACTCTGAAATCTATACAAGCAATTAATTTAAACTGTTGCAAAAAAAGCAGTTCTGCTTATTGATTTTTTTTTATAGATTGTAAGGAAATTTCTCTGCTGTCGTTTTTTTTAATGCAACTCTTTAACATATGAGAGCTTCCGTGGAATATAGATGCCACATATCGGGTCCTTATTGGATAATAAGGACTTGACAATTTTTTTATAACGCGAATAGGTTCGCATATATTTTTAAAACTTTATTTTTGGCCACCACAACTTTTATGAATTGAACCTGACGTTCATATGGCCACCGCGGCCACTTTTGAAGGGGTCGATTCGTTGGAATCGAATGGTTTAGATCGTTTGCTACGGATGCCTAAATGGCAGCAACCTCTTTGAAAGTTGCGGTTACCGACTCCGAAATTAGGTAGAAACTTTTTATAATTGCAGACATTTCTCGTTCGTGTACTTTACCATAATGAGAATGTTGAGTTACCTGAATAAATTGGCAATGATAGTTCGATCATTTGTGAAAAAGAGTGCGTTCAAAAATCTATTTCAAAGTTGCCAAGTCCTCGTTTTGGAAAACTCTTTATTTCAAATTAGATGTACAAATTTTTCAAACAAAAAAAATTTCAACTTTAATGGTTTTATTTTTACAAATTTCTTTATAATAGAATTTGTTAAGTCCTCTAACCAAATTCTTTTCAACATATTTTTTCCGTAGAGAATAGAAAAAATGGGCTCGACTGAGTCGCACGAACTTGCCATTGTGTGCTAAGTACAATACCAAAGTCTTAAGGCTGAGTAAAAGGTTTTAGTGTGCGCTCTTAATATATTTGGTGGTAAAGAGTTGCCAACTACACATTAATTATGAAAATTGAATAAAAACGCAAAATATTGAAAAAAAAATTGAATTCCATATTCCAAAGGTTTCAAGCCCGAGTTTTTCGTCATAAAAAGTTCTAACAATTTTCCATCGTTCCCCACGGACTGATAGACAAGTAAGAGAAAGAAGAATTTGAATCTTTATAATACGTTAGGAAGGACGTTAGTAAACATGAGGAGTACAAGCCGGTCCGCGAACTCAAAAACATTTCAGTGACCAAAAAATGTCTGATTTTTGCCAATTGTACTTGTTTTTTTTTTTCTTAACTTATAAGCAAATCTATTTCATTATTTTCATGTTCTTCTTTTGCTATGTAGCAACTTTTTTCTAATTCCTCTATTTAGTGTTCAAAATGGTATTCTAAAAAGGACAAATAAAGGCAAACTATGTCTTAGCTAGTTCCTAGAAGCTTTTCGTCTTAAAGTTCTTAAAAGTCTGGCTTGGCTTTTATAACTTGTCGACGTTGAAAATCATCGAGTCTTCCTTTAATTAAAAAAAATATAACTTAACCTCTTTATGTCATTTGTTTGCTGTCTTGAACAGTTTTTGTGTATCTTCCTTGTTTTTGGAGAATTTGGCTTAATTTCTTGGGTTTTGCATCTTCATACTTGCTTCAGACTAGTGATCTACATGTGGAGTATGTTGCTTGTGAAGACTCATCATTTTTCAGACAGACAATTTTCTTCCATATTTTATTTTAGCCTGATAAAGTTGTTGACGGTAAAGAATCCAACATTTTTGGAATGGTGCACTTTTCACGAAAATTGTTTTCTTTTTCTTTAAGGACATCAATTATTTCACTTTCACTGAAGGTAAATTTATTTTGCAACAGCTTATTTCCAAGGGACTTGTTTTCCATTTGGTCTGGGCTTAGATTTGTTAGATGGTGGTAATGATGGTGCGTGGACTTTCAAGAGAAGTAATGATGAAGTTCCAGTATTGACATCGTTCAGAAGAAGAGAAGCAAGAGGCGGAACTTGATATTGATATGGATTTATTGATAAACAAATTCCTTAAAGCGAAAAACAATGAAATATTTACTTGCATACATTTACTTTTACATTTACATCAAACCTATTCCGCACATAAATCTGCGGAGTTGGGAGGTTGCAGCCGGGCGACAAAGACCATTTGGCTGATACACTACAAGTCTAACTACACAAATACTACATAGAACAAATAACACATGACACTGCACGCAGTAGTACAGGACGTTCCCCATCTTGTCACTAACAGCGCTCATTCCGATTTAATTACGGTGTTCTAATGGGAACCGACTCTTTTTCGGTTGACAAGGCCGTTGCCTTACTTGCATACATTGTCTTGATGTCGTCGAGCACCTTTTGAATCTCCCAAAACCATGGCATTTCTCCAGGTTAAAATGTTCTTTTAACAACAAGTCGTCAATGATCTGTTTGTTTATACATTTATAGTTTTTAATGAATAAATTTTTGATCTTAATGGGCCTCCTCTTTTGCTCTGGTTTTTGAAATATCTTTGTGCCTTCGTCCTGTAAGGTCGACTAAAACCGTATTCATCGAACCCACAGAATGTTAAAAATTTGCACATACACGTTCATGTTTTTTCTCACCATCTTTCTCGTTATAGTTGGAAAAGGTCGAGTTTTTTCTCACCATCTTTCTCGTTATAGTTGGAAAAGGTCGAGTTTTTTCTCACCATCTTTCTCGTTATAGTTGGAAAAGGTCGAGTCGTCAGTCATTAATCGATCAATTTTGTTCCTCATCCGTATACAGTACACCCAGTGTTCTTTGAGGTATCAAGACTACATTTTTGGACCCTATTCCCAAGGCAATAAAGTTTTTCACCTTCAAAACTGATTCATAGGCTTTGAAGATAATTGAAAGATTGGAGATCTATAAGAACTGGGAATCTTACTTAATTTTTTCTCTGTTGCGATTGTTTGGTTTTGCTGTATTAGAGAAATGAAAGTCAAGATAATGCTATTCATTCAGTTCATTGGTGTACGCTTCTCTTAATATTCCTTCATACAGGTAGTTCGCGGAATGAATCGCCACTATTTGTCAAATAAATCATCAAAACGGATACAAAATAAATGAAAAAGTTCCCCCAAACTATAAACAGAAATTCCCAAAAAGCTTTGTTCAAACATCAACGACTTAATTTTCAGTTTCATTCACGAAACCTCAAATCTGTAATTAGCACTACTGATCTCTCTTTATCAGCTAAAGTTCAACGTAGCAAAAATAATAATTTCCCGGTTTGTGTGCGCCAAGAAAACTGATTAGGCTCTAATCTCACAACAATATGACGTATTAATTAAATGTTTTGAATCATATTGATGTACACACATAAAGGTTTCATCAGCCTCTTTTAAAACGTCAGTAATGGTTGGGAAACTTCGGCAAGTAGTTTAGTCCTTCACCAGCGATAAGAGCGATCACTGTTTTTTCTGTGAACAGACAAAAATCAAGGATTTCACTCGAAGACAATTCCATTGAATTTAAATAAAAAATTTGCTAAGGTAAATGGAATACCGAGAAACCCAAAAATCCCGTCTCTTATAAACTCTACAAAAAAAAAAATGGTAAAAAAGAACGCCAAATGTGATTCACTCATAAATAAATTACACCGTGCGGCTATTCAAATTTTAAATCGAGTTTTTTGTTTCGTTTTTCGTTTAGAATCTTATTTTCATTCACGAGTCCGGTATAAATATGGCAGTTTGACATAGTAGGTGAGAATGATTCACTGCAATAATTGATCATGATCATATGGATGTTTTAATTTAGATTCAACTGTCATTTATGTTAATTACTTTTTGCAGTCTGGTGCTTGGAAGACTTGAATTTTTTTTCCTTAATAACCTGGCAGTTAATAACCTGGCAGTTAACAATGAATATATTTGAAGAATGTGTTCATTATGCTTTATTTCTTTTATTTCTACTTAACTTTTACCATTTGAAAGTGTTTGCAATAACCTAATGTGTGCTTTGTTATTGTTTATTGGTTTTACATGTGAGGGTTTGATTCGTTTTGATAAATGGTTTTTATAAATAAAGGTGATACAACGATTATGGTTGAAATACTTTACTTTGGAAATCATTTTGCTAAGATATCTCTCAAGCATAGTATTTAGCTTTCAGTGCTCATGGAAGGCCAAATATCCTTTTTTTGAGAAAGCTATGAGTTAATTTTTCCTGTTTTCAACAAAAGCTCAACCTCATACCATAACCGTGTTTCTCTTCTGAAGAGAAATAAATACCATTTGATTATTTTATTAAGTTCTTTCGTTCAGGCCTGGGTTTGCACTGGTTTTGCCATAAACCCTTTTTGAAAAACCTCAATTCACCCTGAATGTCAAACCGTGTCAGTTCTATTTTTAAAATCCCATTCCAAAGAATGTCTTACTTTTGACAGCTTTTAGAACAGCGTCCAAGTCCAAATCGTATTTACAGACACTTTCAACGCTGTCTAAGGAGTGTCTTTCTTTAACGACGAAATTGGTTGTCTGAAATATGTTTGAAGTGATATTTATGCAACAAATAACATTTTTGTTGAATGTATTGTAAAACAGGATTAAGAGTGTCAAGATTGAATAAGAAATTAAATAGTTTCAGTTGCAAAAAATTCTGTTTTCATTAATTTCATTAATTTATTACCCAAATTTGATCAATTTATGGAACTTAGAAAAGTTAAAACCATAAAGTCAAATCAGCTGTTTTGCGTTGGTCAAGTACAAGTCTGTCACACTGCTAATGGTATTGTACGGATACATTGTGAACGCTACTATTCATTTTTTCATTAAAAACTACGTCTGTGAGTAGTTAAGATTTTATTTAAACAACTTTTGAAATTCGTTTATAAATACGTAGTTGGCTTAGGCTCGCCCAACAGACAACTCACGAAGAGTGTTCTAGACAAATTTTTTAAACGGACGGTGTGTTTTTTGACCCCTAGGTTTTACATGTGTACCATCCCTAAAGTTGCCACAGATTATTGTTGGAGCTGCTTCACGTAAAAAAATGGCTGTGAAATGGTATGTAGGTATTTTTCTTCAAGTGACCGGGACGCGTGGTGATTTCGTTGTTTAACGTTTTTTTAGAGTCGAAACCCCAGTGTTTCTTTTGACAGCTCATAGGGATGTCAGGGAAACGTTGCTTAATCCTGGCTAGAGTTCATCCAAGGAGCTTATAGACTCCGCTAAGCAACAGAGTACACAATACAGAGCGTTGAGAGTGGTAAAATAGTGCCATTTTGCGCAAAAACTTAATTCGACGTGAAAACTTCGTCGCCACCTTTTTGTCAGTTTTTTTGAAGTCAATTTAACAAAGTAAACATTCTTAAATATTTTAACTTAACAAATTCGAGAATACGCAAAACTGCATTCAAAACTGTCGTAATTAAAGTGTTACGCACTATCCAGGTCCAGTTGATCAGATAAATTCAAAATAGCCACTTTTTGTTACTATTAAGAGTCGATGTTTTTAAGCTCTCTTAAGAAAAGTTAACTTGCTGCAATATTAAATTGTTTTTTGTCAAGCAACATTTTATTAAAAAAATTTAAGTTGCAAACTGTTGCTGACGCTTTATTCTTGTGTAGTCGCAGCCTAAAACTTATCACAACGACATTTCGACTGAAAAAATAAGCACACATTTTTTCCTCCCTCATCAAAAACTCTGCGGGTGTTTCAGTAAAGGGGGCTACGAGTTGGATTTCTGTTTTCCCTACTTAGTGTGATTTTGAAGGCATCGTTAACGATATGATGATCGTCTCTTATGTTAAGCGAGGAGGGCATTGGCTTATTAAGTGATCCTAACATTATCTTATACCCCGTTTGCACTCAGGATCGAATCAGACTTCAATTCGAATTAGTTCCTATGTATATGCCTAGATCGAATGGGAATAGGATTACCCGATCCGATACGGTTTTGGAAGCTGGGTACGGATCGAAAGGATGTGTGTATACTAAGATCGTGTAATCGGTTGATCGAGGGTGTGGTTTTTTTTTACATTTAATGAACGAGTAGAAATTGCGAAATTTTAAGTCAAAGACTGAGGTTTGTAAGCTTTCCATTGTTGTTCTATAGTGCTGGAGTTCATTGAAGTGTGAAAACGCTGTCTTCAACGAAAATTTGAACACAGCGAAATTTACGCTTACATGCATACAACAGGAGCCTCAGGTCCTAACGCACTTCTCACAACCATGCCTTTTGAGGGAATGAAGGGAACCTTTAATTTTCGGCCGGTTTCGAACGGCGAATGGAAATGAATTTACTAACGGAGGACCCTGCAGAAATATTTTTGCCTCTATTGACTCTATTCGAGCCACGAACCAGACAAGCTAACCATTACGCTACGGATACGAGAAAGTAAGTAGACAAAGTTAGTAGATACTTGCATCGAAATCAGATCCTAATCCGATTCAATAATGCGATCCTAAGTTTGAACGGGGAACTAATCCTTTCCTGATTTCTTGACTGAACTCGCCTTGGTTAACGTTCATACGGACTGCACAACAAAAATAGTTCACTTGTATCCACCGAAGGCTTAGTGCCTTCCACAGAACTTCACAGTTCCCAAAAGGTCTTTGCTCGCTTTTGACAAATTTGAAGGCCACGTCGTTCGAGCAACGAACAATATGAAAAAGTCAAATAATAATAATAAGCCTTAAAGCCAACTGCCAAAATCGAAAACAAACACTGCTACCGATTTATAAGAACACTCATTGTTAAATTTTGTTTTCAGAACCCATAAACGTTTTCAAAACAACCGCAAACATTGCAAAATAAACAATCAAGACCTGAATAAATTAAACAAAGATCCGCCTCACAAATTATTATGATAACCGCATCGAAGCTTATATTTTCCTCTCTCTCTTCTAAAAATCATTATGACATTCTATAATGACCAGCACAACAGCTTTATGTATAGCAATTCGTCACTAGTCCTAACCTTTTCTTACTCCGTTTGCCACCGCCAATTCATTAAAGACATTGATATTCAATTCTCATTCTGCCTGTCTGTTAACAATCGGTTGGGAACTTCCAGATGATCCAGTATACCTCTCTACAAAACAGAATCACTGCACCATTGTAATACCGCCTGAGGTCATTAATTTTATATTACCTAAGATCTAAATTTAGCAATTGCGGCTGTTGCGTGAACTCGACTGGTACACTCGAAGCAAATGCGACGAGTACCTCCTCTACTCATCCATTTTCAAGCTCAGATTCAGTTCAGAACCATATATGTGAGTATGTGACATTCAACATTAGAAAATACACAGCATTTGACTGACAGGGGAGGAAAGCACACCAGAGCTCTAAGATCATTATCCGGCAATTGTTTTTGTAAGAAATCATTCCTGAGGATGTTGGGGCGCATTCAACGCCTACAATCCGTCTGCTCTATCGTGTCAGCCAAGTGGCTCTTAGTCAGATCATTTGTCTATTCAAAAAAAAAAAAAACATATTAATTCTAGGTAAACATTATGAGAATGTGTATTGCAAATATTAACCCGAGGATAATCTCTGGTGTTCGAAAATATTCACATATAACTTCCTGCAAAACAAAAAATGTGTCAAGAACTTGTTTGTGACCCATAAAATCAAATCAGCTCTTTTAATCGGAAATTTTGTCTTAAAGAGTTCTTAGGTCATTGATAAGCAAAGAATATAAATTGTTTCTATAATAAATACGAGCAATAATAAATTTGAATCCCACAAAGTCATCAGCAGCGTGAGTCAAAAACAAACCGGTTGGACAGTAGTTTGGATTTTATGGCTGCTAATTTATACGAAAATTATTGTTATGAGCCGGCGAAATGGTCAACAAACTAGCCGGTATAATTAAATAGTTTGTGTGGACAGCTGGTGTTATTGTGATGGATTATAAATCCATAATGTATAAGCAGCATCACAGTCAGATTTTGTGAAAGAGTTCTGAAGTATACACAAATGGGTTGGCCTTCTGACATTAATTTTAGGTGATAGTTGGCCTTGACAAAGTTGTTTACTTATTACTGACTTGAGGAAACCACTAAAGATTGTCATCAAAGTGAGTCATTAAAGCATTTCCTTTATGAATTAGTAAAAAGTTTTCGTTTTGTTGATATTTGTGAGCGGTGCGGATACGACTGAGGGTTTTCTCTCATCAAAGTGCGCGTGCTCTTGGAAACTGGAAAAGTGCACATGTGCCGTTACATCAAACAATCTTTTGATGACACAATCGACGATAGGTGATTGGACAATAGGTCTGTTCGTTGAACTTTCCCCAGGGTTGACCCAGGTTTTCTTGACAATCCTATAAGTTGTCAAAAAAACCTGGGTTTTCCAGTCCTCAAAAAACACTACACCAAAAATCAACACACATCCCTGTCATTAAAAAAAAAAATACATGCCATTTGACAGCTTTCAAATCGCCACAGCAAAAAGCTAGGGCGAGATTGGGGAAAACCTATGGCAAACCTATGGCTCAAAAAACACTCAATTTGGCATTCAGGGCGAATTTAAGTTTCTCAAAAAACGCTTTGTGGCGACCCTAGGGCAACCCCAGGGCTTCAATGAACAAACCTAATAATAGCCTAAAATGTTAGGTTAATCCGGTCCTATCATTTGAAGACAACTTCGACAAGGCAGTTTCATACTGTCCACAAGCTAAATAAGAACGAGAACCCTCGACTGGGAACCCTAGCCGCCATTTTCACATTTTCAAATTGATTCAAAACTAATTGACCAAAAAATTACAACGAGTAACCAGATCACATGTTGTCGAGCGAATGTTAGGTTAGGTAGAATGGGCTGACGGTTGATCTTATTTCCGTCACACTTGGAGTATTGTAACGTCCTAGAAACCTATGAGTTTATGCTTGGTCAGTTTTTAACCATGTGGCCTTAATGAATTTCAACAGGCTGTTTCTTGGAGTGTCTGATAATTCTTCTAGTTCATTGAAAAAGTAATTGCCTAGAAATTTTTTCCTGGTGTGGCAGATTGCTGGGCAGTGACAACGGAAGTGAGTGGTATCCTCATGTTCATCTTCGTCATTGCATCATCTATACAGGTCATCGGTGCAAGGACCCATTTTCTTTTTGTGGTAACCTAGTAGGTTGTGTCCAGTTATGATACTGACAAGCATCATAATGAAAGCCTATTCAATGATAGTAGCTATAGTTCCTGGAAGTAACACAGGAATATAGGCATTCCAATCTTTCATTGGATTTTCATATTATTTTGTTACCTATGATCTGCTTTATTTCACAGGGTGGGACCCTGATTGATTGAGCGAATGTTGCTTGAAAGCAAGATGGCACTGCCTTGTCGCAGTTGACCCTCTTGTTCTACTCTGTGACCTACTGCTACTTTGAGGTGAGGTGAGGGCAAAACCAGAGGGCTCAAAAACGCTCAGTTTGAGATTCAGGGTTAGTTGGAGTTTTTAATGTGAGCCATCAAAGAAATTTATCTTTGGGCTTTCAATAAAAGTTTCCCAATAGGTTTTTGTTGTGGTTACATGTTAAACATTTAGCTGTATCTGGAAAATATTCGGTTATGTACCTTTCTGAGGTGATAGAAAACTTAAGGTGCACCCACATCATACCAAACGCCACCAGTCGGCACATGCCCCAGTCGTCCCGATCGGATAGATATAAGATAAGATATCTGAATCGTTTGAAAAGGTATCTAAGATACAGGTATCCAAAATGGCCTATCCGACAGGTTCTTGAACTCGCCCACTCTCATGCACATCTTTCTTGCATCAATTGCCGCATTATAGGACTTTGCATTCGAGGACATTAAAATAATTAAAGTTATCTCGTCTTCTCCAGATTCATCACTTCTTCCACGAAACCAAAACACTTTTCTTACATGGAGTAGTAAAAACTTTTTAAAGCTCAATGTCAATAAATCCTAATTCAGGATTTTTTCGCGTAAAAGCTAACTTTCAAGTCTTCTAACGTAATACTTCTGCAGTGTCTTCTTACATTCATTAACAAGTTTTGATTCATCAGATATGTCAGGCCTATCCTTGAGCATGTTAGTCAGGTTTGATCTCCCTGCCAAATAACTCAATTTCGTGCAATTGGAACTGTGCAGTGAAGGTTTCTCAGATTCGCTGTGCGTAGTTTGTCTTGGTCTGATCCGGCAATTTTACCCTCCTTTGAAGACCGTTTGCATTTTATTGACTTTGCTTACCTTACCCTCTCCAGACTTCGTCGTTCGTTGGCATGATGTTCTTCTATCAGTTCAAAACTGCTAGCATAGGCTCTCGGGAGTACTTGTGTTCAATGCCGAAATTCTGTCCTGAACTTCCGGCTTTATACTCTCCGCCCAAACTACGCATATTTCAACCCGATGTGCACAATGCTAAGTTCGGCGAATGTAAAACTGTACATTTCTTCTCTCGAAAATTTCAAGCTTTGTTTTTTGGATTAGAACTTAAGATTAGTTTAAGTTATCACTTCTAACGGGGATCCGAAGACGCACAAGTACTTTTTTTTATAATTTTTAACTATAGTCAAAGTAAAATTAAACCTTTTCGAAATAAATACATGGACTATTTTCTTTTCAAGTAAGTAAGTAAGTATGTTCTATAAATTCATTCGTTTCCAAACCTTCTGACATGAAAGTTAAATTTTACCGTAAATCGATCGACAACTCACTGCGTGAACACAATGGATGCAGAAACGGAGCCACAAGAGATGTGAAAACATGAAATACAAGCAATACAAAAACAACGCAAGACGGAGCTGGACAAGTTAACTTGATTTTAACTCTTGCGGCTCCGGCTCCGTATGCGTATGCGTATGCATTGTGTTCAGGCAGTCACTAACACGCGGTTGACGGTTCATTAAAGAAAAGGACATTACCTACAGGCTACAGTGCGCGAAACTGTTATTGGGTTTTTAAAGCTTTAGAGCTAATAAAATACTTTGTTAGAACTAGGGGGTGCAATAAAGTAAAGTGATATGATTGGTTTCGAATGATCATTATTTTAAATTAATTCCAAACAAAAAACGATTCAAATCTCGAGCATTTAAAACGAAACTCGATTTATTTCCGGTTGTCTTTGCTTTCTTGGTTTTTGTATAAGCTAAGTTGGGAAATCCAATGGGATATTATTTTGAACAAAGCCCCACTTTTCCTCCATATGTTTCTTGACAGATGTGACAGATACACTTGTCACCAAAGCACACGTCAGTTTTCCTTGTGTCTACACAAATCGTTTGCAACGTAATAAATATCTGTTCCTGGAATCTACGGGTTTCCGTTTGTAATTCTGCTTTAAAATTAATAATTTATAATGATTTTGAGAATATCCCCAAGTGAATTGAGTTCTCGTCATGATTGTTTTAACTTTTAACGCCAGTGGGTTTGTGCAAATAACACGGAAGATGTTACAATCGCACTACACCAACATACTTATCTTCCTATCGGGAACATTTGTCGCTTTGATTTTGTATGAACTCTTTCGTAGTGGCATCCCACACAAACAATCGCAGCTGATGTACATTCCAGAAGACAGATATTTGCAAGTTATTGATGAATTTACAACAATTTCGAGGAGAGCACCGTCTAATTTACAAAGTGGAAGTAGCCTAAACGATGATGATTCATTCGAACATGAAGCGAATACCAAAGAGGCACTTGGATCTTTGAAGTTGGCCCAAGAGATGAAAGTGGCTGGAAAAGATGATAAAGCAATGAGGCTATTTAAACATGCATTTGCATTGGCCCCGAAAAATCCTGAAGTTCTTATTAGATATGGGGAGTACTTGGAGCACAACCGAAGAGATATACTTACAGCTGATCAGTTTTATTTCCAAGTAAGTCTTTTGAGTTTTGCTTAGAACGAATTTGTTTTTTAAGTGATCATTTATGTGTATAAAGGCGCTGACAATCAATCCTAGCAATAGTGAGGCACTAGCAAACCGCCAAAGAACAGCATCCATTGTTCAAATCATTGACGAGAGACGTCTTCAGACGCTGGATATAAAGAGGGATGCACTCTCTGCTATTCATGAGTCGAATTCGGCACTAAGAAGAGCAAAAAAGGAGGCTTATTTTCAGCATATTTATCATTCTGTGGGTATTGAAGGAAATACAATGACTCTGGCCCAAACGAGATCGATTTTAGAAACCCGAATGGCTATCGATGGAAAGTCAATAGATGAGCACAATGAAATTCTTGGTCTAGATCTTGCCATGAAGTATATAAATGCAAGTTTAGTCAACAAGTAAGTTAGGTTTGGATGGGCTTTTAGAAAAACAATAATCACTCAAGATTCTAGAATGGAAATCACACTTAAAGACATAATGGAGATCCATCGGAGGGTTCTGGGTCATGTTGACCCCATTGAAGGAGGAGAATTCCGACGAACTCAAGTTTATGTCGGTGGACATACACCACCAGG
Organism: Melanostoma scalare; assembly: GCA_949752695.1. Classification (NCBI taxonomy): domain Eukaryota; kingdom Metazoa; phylum Arthropoda; class Insecta; order Diptera; family Syrphidae; genus Melanostoma; species Melanostoma scalare. The sequence goes on from OX456984.1 coordinate 46,356,575, forward strand.
CCCAGGGGATTTGTCGATACTTATGCGACGCTTTGAGGGATGGTTAAATTCAGATGACACCATGTCACTACATCCTATAAAGTAGGTTAGAAACAAAAAAAAAAACTGTCAAATTGCTATGACCTACTTCTTTTTAGACACGCAGCTCTTGCTCACTACAAACTTGTTCATATTCACCCATTTATCGATGGGAACGGACGAACATCACGTCTCCTTATGAACACAATGCTCATGAGAGCAGGATATCCACCTGTGATTATACCAAAGCAACAACGGTATTCTCTTCTTTGTCCTTTTTTTTTTGTTCAGTTAAAAAATTTCATACGTGTTTCTTTTGCAGTCACAAATATTATCACTTCCTACAGCTGGCAAATGAGGGTGATATCCGCCCCTTTATTCGCTTCATTGCAGATTGTACTGAAAAAACTTTAGATTTATATCTCTGGGCAACTAGTGACTTACCACAACAGATACCTATGTTGGAGCAGACAGATTTTGTGGACGGTGCTAAAAAATCAAACGAGGTCTGTGAAAAGACAAAGATATAGATCATTCGGGTTCGGGTTCGGGTTTCTCAGATTTGAACAGCTCACCGTAAACACGCACACTGTTTAAAAAAAAAAAAAAAAAAACAAATTAGTAAATTAAAGTCTGTGATCTTAAGCTTACATAAAATGTAATGTTAAGAAATTAATAGTAAATTATATTTATTGTATTCGATTTCTTATCAATTCTATCAAATACCTCTCCAAAGACCGATTTACGACTGTAAATTGTGTGGAAGCGACTGTGTGACACGAGTATTATTGAAATAACTTATAACAAGGATTGGATTGTGAGTTTTGGGTGTATGAATTTTGAATCAAAAATAATTTAAATAAAAATGTTGAAAATGAAGAAAAACTAAAAAACTAAGACATTGGTTATGAGAAGATTTTTGCAGATATACCTTCACTTTCTCAGCGATCAAATTCTACACGTGTTGTTGCTTTTTAATTTGAATGAAGACCTACACACAAAAATTAAATAAATCTGCAGAAGTCTCGATGAGTCTGAAACGATTAATCGGATGCAGTAGGAGGCCAAAAACACACATTGAAAAAAAGTTACAAAATTGTTTTTGACCTGCGGGCCCACTACATAGTGGGCCCGCAGGTCAAAAACTCGATTATACGACAAAAGTGTTCAAATCCTTGAAATTCCTCCTCCATAATTCTTAAGAACGTAGGAGCAAAAGCGACTTCAAAGAAACTGAAGTTTTTGTCGAGAACATTTAGAAGAATACAAATTTAATTATACATACTTTCATCTGGGCCCAGATTCCGTAACTGTTTAGACGATTATGGTTCAATCGTCCATCGTAGATTGCGTCGTCGAAAGATTATTTCATATAATCTTATTTTCAGTGGTTGGTGGAAAGCTATTTAACCATCGTCTTACAAATTTTGGCAACTATTTCAGGGTCTTAAAAACGTTTTTATAATGCCTAAAATTCAGACGATGGTCGTCTAAAACGTTACAGAATCCCCTGACTTTTCTGTTCTGTTGCTGTTTTTTCTGCTCTAGATCGATTAAGAGCAGGTCATTCATTATAGTTGGGTTCTTGATATTTGAATTTTTGTCTAATAACAATGCAGTTGATTTAATTTTGATTTGAAAAACTGATATAATTCTCCTATCAGAGTGAGAATATCTTTAAACTTTAAAGATTAGGCTTCATCGGGGTAGGGTAAAATGCAGTACTGTTGGGAGTGTTATTCAACATACATGAGAGCTACCATCTGGAATGAATTGCTTCTGTGATTCGTTTGTTGATCAACTGTCGTTAAATGTCCAGCAGATGTTTACTCCCATAAAATTTCATATGCGATGATGAAAAATGGAACACTTTTCGTTATATGTACATTGTACATAATGCCTATTGAAAAAGAGTAGCCCCATATTTTGAGAGCAAATCTTGAAAGCTTGAATGAACACCACTATAAATAACTTTTGATTAGGATAAAACAAACTTGAAAATACTTATTTCCTCTTAACGAACCACTTGATCTAGTTTTCAAAGGAATTACACATTCAATCCAAACTAAAAGTATAAAAACAAACCAGTTGTTTAACTTCTTCCCACCCTCACATTTGAAAACTTTTTATTTTACAAAACATACAAAATTCAATATAAATTACGAGTAATGTGCTAACTTTCGGTCATCTTTCCATGAATACTGAAATATTTTCAGTAAACTCCTGTGTCAGCTCACATTTTTGATTTTAAAAACTCTTTGTATGTGACTTCCTGCCACCAACTAGGACGTTCTAATACTTCCGGTCCTTGCATGATTGAACGTTGTAAATTAAGGTAAATCTAAAACAAAACATATATCACAATGAAAATTTGACTTTGACCATAAAACTCATACTAACATTTCCATCACTCATTCCCAGTGGTGAATTCAAAATAAAATCACTGGGCGCAATAGCATCAATAAGGCTAATAGCTTGATCTTTCAAAACTGGCAATAGAGCCAAAATACCTTCTTGATACAAGTCAGCCTGTCCGGGATTCCGGAAATAGTTGCCCTAAAATGAGAACTTTTCGTTCAATAAATCGTTCCAATTCGAATGCAAAACTTGTCTCCACCTTATACAACAAAGCCATATGTTTCACCACTAAATTTGCTCCATACATGGATAGCACTTTTTTCAGAACATTCTTTTCAGGACCTTCAGGTGATTCCATTACAAATTTATTGAAAATGTAGTATACTGTTCGCTTCAAGGATGAAATAGAGATGCAATGGTAACAAAAATGTAATCGAACTTATAAAACAAAGACTCTTACCTGAGCGTATATAATCGACAAATTGGTTGAGTTAAAGACCTGCGAGTTATTGCGAACTTCAAATGCAGTCTGTCCGCTCTTGTGAAGTTTTTCTACCTGCTTAGCAGCGATATCAAGTTGAAACGCACACAACCAATCAAGAGTTTTTTGAAGGTCTAATTTAAAATAAAGTATATCTATATTGTATATCTTCAGCCTGGGCTTAACTTATTTTTACATACTCTCTCCATTCAAAGCCTGTTCAGCGTTGTTGAAGTCCGCTTTGCTGTTCAGAATCTTGTCCATGTCCTTTAAGAAACTTATTGAATTCATTGGTGATGATTCTTCAAAATTATTTTCACCGCGACGAATAGAAATAAGCCAGTTTGAAGCCTGTTGGATCAGTGTATTGTTTTCACCTTCGTATGTGCAGTTTGCGTCGCTGTCATTCCTCAGGTCACCAATTCCAGTAGACTTGAGGTACCCATGTCCACCACAGGCTTCTCGACACTCTTGAATGCCGTCTCGTGCTGCCCAAGTACACAATGGTTTAGCAGCCGATGATAGACCATGTAGTTCCATTCCCTGATGTGACACATCTTCACCCATGAAAGTTTTAATTTGAAGTTGTACACTCTCATTACCCAACCAGAGTGAAAATATTCTTAAAGCATAAGCTGTAGCCAGATGAGGCAAAATGCGGTACTGTTGGGATTGATATTCAAGCACTGGCCATTCGTCAGAGCTCCCATCAGGACCAAATTGTTTTCGACAAGCTGAGTATCTGCCAGCAATTGCAACTGCTTTGTTAAGAGCTATATAAGCCATGGCTGTATAAAAAACAAGTAAAAATTAAGAAAGCAATGAAAATGTGTTCTTTCAAATATTTAGAAAAAAACATACAGCAAATGCTGACTCTTCCCGCGGAAAGTGCTCCCAATGAGGCACCCAATCTCTTGCGACTATCCTTAATACGACTGGTGAAATTTCCCTCTGCGTCGACATCACCCGTTCTTGACAGTAGGTTCTCTTTAGGAATTCGGTAATTGTGGAACATGACGAACCTAAGCGAAAATCGGTTCATTAGGGAAAAGAAAAAAACTCCAAAACCATCTTGTTACCCATTGTCAATGCCATTAAGTCCTATTTTTTCACCCAAATCTCCCACAGTGAGTCCAGGGAACGCTAATAAAGTTTTTGGATCTCGAATAGGCACTAAGAAAGCGTTCAAGCCCTGATAAGTGCCATCAGGTACATACAATTGAGCGTACACAATCGCATGAGTACAGGTTTTTCCTAGGTTCCCCACCCAACACTTGGCCGCCTCGAAATCCGGAGTGTGTAATATAAACTCCTCAGTCTTTCTATCAAAATTGGCTCGAGTTCTCATTCCACGAGCATTTGTTCCATGTGAAATCTCCGTTAGAGCAAAAGCACCTCCGATCTTACCTTCAGTGGTCATTTCAACATATTTGTGTAAACGATCAGTGCCCAGCGACATAAGGACACTTGAAAACATTCCAATGGACAGAGAATACTTAACAGCTAAGCTAAAGTCGTAACTGAAGAGGGCTTGTGTAAATGCATAAGATAGTCTGGGATTGCTTACGAACTAAGGAAGATACTAAGATGAAGAAAGTGTTCTTTTTTGTAAAATCATTCTTAACTTACATCGTTCACAGTGAAGAAGTGCTGTTCCCATACATAATTCATTCGTTTGTTAGCCACTTGTCGCTGAGTATCTATCGAAGGTGTTTCCATCGCATGTTGAAAATCTGGATGGGATTCCATAAAGTGCCATATGCGATGCTAAAAAAATAAGTCGAGCATTTGTTTATCGGAATGTTTTTGGTTTTGGTAATTTTTTTTTGTGTTAAACTCTTAACTTAAAATTAATTTGTTAAAGCGTACATAATTTTTATGTTCATGTATGAAGTTGTTACCTTAAGTCGGATGTTGGTAAATTGAATAAAATATAAAACAACACTCGGTAAATGATATGTACTCACCACCAGTCGCACAAAATCCTCCCCTTCCAAAAGAATATTCAAACGTTTGTAACAAAATGTTGCCTTTTTTCGATAGTCAGCCAGCGGGCCCGATTTAAAATCTGGAAAAATGGTTTTGTCATCAAGAATGCTGACTTTGCCACTGAAAATAAAATAAAGTTTTTTTGTAGATTCTAACATATTGTTCTTAAATAAAAAAAGCTTGGTTTTTAAATTGAACTTGGCAACCCTATATGTTGATAAGAGTTTTCGATACATTTTTCTCTCTCTCTCTCTCTCTCTGTAAAAACTGAACAATCATTTAATCCATTTCATCATCATCATCATCATCATCAACATCATCATAATTATGTTTTGTTTTATGTTATTGTTTCTCTTGTCACTCTCTCCCCAATTTTTCGTACAAAAAAGAAACTAGATAATTTTAACACTGGGCGCGTTCGTCACAAGTTAGATTTTCAGATTAACTAACTATTCTCGGCCTCTGATTGGCCAGACGTTAAGTTTTTCAGTTGACAACTCATCAGCTGTTAGTTTTTACCGATTCAGTTTTTCAGTCAGGAAAAGAAGGCTGAAAATCTACATTCAGTTTATTAAGCTGTCAGATGCGATAAGTGACATCAAAAAATTATACTCGCCAAGTGATGGTGATTTTGTTGTGCGTGATTTTTATTGAAAAAATACAATTAATTAATTCTAACTCCATTACTGATTGTTTTTTACGCTTCTGAAATGTTTTTCCCAGTAAAGTCCACAAGTTAATGAATTTTTTTGACATAAACTCATCAAAATAGTAGCAACTGTAATGTCTTGTTAGATAACCGTTCGACGCAAAACTGAATAAGTTTTTCAGTTAATCTTAAAATCTGAATTTCAACGAACGCGCCCACTCACTTTTGTTTCTCGCTTTCGTTTGTAATCGCGTTCATTTTTATGCAAAAATTATTTGTGGTTGCAGATAAGCGTATGCAATTTTTCCAACGTGATGATGATGAACGAGGTGTCAAAGACCAAATGCCCAAGTTCGCAGCACGTATAAAATGACTACTGAATTTTAAAGCAGTCATACAATTGGTTTTAAAAATACCCCCAATAGATTTTAAATGAACATAACAACAAATTAATTTATTGCTATTAGTTTTAGTACTGATAAGATTAGACTTTTAAAAGAATGTTTGAGAAATTCGCACTTAGGACTTTAGCTTTACGCTTTACGATTAGCTTCAAAAGAAAAAAAAAAAGAAAACTGCTTCTTCCAAAACAAAAATAAACCGACAGCGAGAACTTCAAAGAGCAAAGAGAAACTGACAGTGACAGCTACTAAAGTATAAGCAGAGGCCGACTACAGACTAGAAACCAAAAATGAACTTCAAGATCAAATGCTCTGCGAATAGCCTTTTGCGCTAGTTTGAATCAAAAGTTAACTTTTGTACCGACAACATTGCAGAGATTAAAGACATTAAAGCTTACAAAAAGCTAATAGGTAGGTTTATGTTAAAAATTAGAAGAACTGCTTGTGAAAATGCAAATAGCTATATCACTACCTACATACATCATGTGTACATAGATTCCTATGTTTAGGTATGTCATGGTTTAATTAATTACTATCACGACTGTTGTTTGAAATTTATTAAGCAAAAAGCATTGGAACTGTGCTGTTCTATGAATAAGAATATTGTAGCTAGAGAAGTTTAAATTTCAAATTAACAGATCGTGTCGTAGGGTAAAGGTACTTGTTTCCGGCTGGTGCTAATATACGTCTAGATTATATACACTGACAAAATATTTATTAAATATCTAGGTATATAGGTAGGTAGTGTGTCAATCCTCACATTGTTTATTTATAAAGAACAGGAATTTTTCTCAATAAATGTCACATGATTTGATATAGGTATTAGTTTTGCTCGCTGAACTTTACCCAGGGTTGACCCCAGGTTTTCTTGACAACTTTAGGTTTGTTCGTTGAAGCCTTATTGTCGCCCTGGGGTCGCCACAAAGCTTTTTTTGGAAAACCTAAAGTCGCCCTGAATGTCAAATTCTGTGTTCTTTGAGCCCTAGTGTTGACATAGGTTTTCCCTCAACTCGCCCTAGATTTTTGCTGTGGCGATTTGAGGGCTGTCAAATGGCATAGTTTTTTTTTTTTAATAACAGGGATGTGTGGTGATTTATGGTTTAGCGTTTTTCAAGGACAGGAAAACCCAGACAGAAAACCTGTAGGGCTATTCCAGAAAGCGCGGCGGATCGTATTTAAAGCGATAACTCAATTGCGAAGCGCTTCGCTTTTGGTTATTCTGAAAAGCGAACATGGTTGGAAATTAAACTTCCAATATTTCCATTTGGAAGTCTTATCCATCCACTCAAATGTCATCTATTTCCAAGTTTTTCCAATGAAAATTCCAAGTTTTCCCTTGGTATCCGTTGGAAAATATTTTCAAGAACGGAGATAAAAGCAAAATTCTTGGCAGTACAAACAAATTTTTGAATGCAGTTATATTTTCTTTACTTTTATTTCATACATTTGAAGGTGATGCAGGTTATACTCTTGAGCTGTGGTTAATGACACCATATAAAATTTAAAATATGAAAAATTTGTAGCTGATCCACTTTTGTGTTGCACAAGTTGGTTGGTAATCGTTGTTTTTTGTCTTTCAGCACAACCTTGTTTTTCGAACTGCAAGATGTTTTCTTCATCTTGTAGTTGAATTTTATTTGTAGAGCATGAGAGTAAAATCTTTTCACTTTCGACAACCAATGCGGTGGTTTCTGGAGAAAAACTTCGATTTTCATTGATATCGTACTGTGGAGAATACGGATTACTTGTATGGCCCACCTCCTGTTCCATGGATAAGCTAATTGTTTTGACGGAGCTAGCTTTTCATGTGGTATTTTAAGTCCTTCCATACCTGAACGACGAAAATTTATTTAGTGTTTAGTACGAGAACATGAAAAAATTCACTTTCTTCCATCCATCTCGAGTTTTTGTTGGGGGTCCAATGCTGTTGAGCTTCCTAGTGACCTCATCCCATAGGTCGCCAGATTTGGCTCTAATTCCTGCGCATTTAACAATCCTTTTGCTATCCCTTCGTGTTGTTGCATAAACACAACAAGCATCAAAAATTGTTGTGTCGTGGTGTTTTTTTTTGACTCCTTTCATAAATAAAAAAGGAATTCACTCTCAATCCAATTGATGATGTCCTTGGTCTAGTTTGCACCAAGTCGTGGAAATGGCACGCACATTCAAAATTTATAGCCGATAAACTCAGCAAATCACTGAATCTGCTAAAAGTGATATGTCACAAAAACAAAGGCCCACATCTTAACACAGCCATAAATATAGCTCAAACGCTTGCAAGAGGAGCTACACAACACAACATCTCAATCTACTCACACTGGACGAAAAATAACGATAAAAAAATGCAAACAAAAATATTTTCTCTTCTTCGCAAAGCTTCAGGAGCTTTACCCTCGTCGCCTATTGATGCACTTTTGGCTGAAACAAATACATCACAGTTTGTCGACACCAAAAGAATAGCACAAACCAAAATCATAACTAAAAGCCTCATAGATCAACATCACCCGCTACATGAGATCTGCAAACAAGTATGGACAACAACCACCGATAAAGTAAAAATCAAAAGTGCAATTGGCAATTCCATCTTCCAACTCAAATTGATGCACATTTCCATACCCGAAACACAAGTCTACGACATTGACACCACACCGTGGCTATTTCCGAAAAGTACAATAAACACATCTCTTGACAAAATGCGTAAAGAACATACTCACCCTCTTGTCTATAGAAAAAAGTTTGCAGAGATAATTTCGACAAAAAAATATGATTGTGTACTTTATACAGACGCATCCACAATGAACGACGCTACAAGCTACGCTGTGTATAGATACGACGAAGTCGAAGACAAAATCATTTCACAAAGGCTTACTACTCCCCACCAAAACCCTTTTATAGGTGAAGTAATGGGATTGGTAGACGCATTCAGCTTTGCAAACCAAAGAACCGATAAAACAGCTATATGCAGTGACTCCCTGAGCGCCATACGTAGTATCCTGAACAATCGAAACAGAACCCCAGTCACTCAATTTCTCCGCAACGAAAAAGCAGATAAAGCCGCCCGAGAGACACTTCAGATGCCACTAGTATTTACTAGTCCTCCTTTTTCGTCATCGATGAACAAAACGGTGCTAAAAACTCTACAAGATGAAGCAGATCGCCGTTGGGAAAACTCCACATCATTTCTAAAACAACATCACACGACCTTAGGAAAAGTAACTTACAACAAAGCTTTAAACAGACTACAGTCGGTGCAACTCCTCCGATTAAGGCTGGGACATACACTTTTCAACAAATTACATCTATACAAAAAAGAATCACCATCATTATGCTCCTACTGCCATGAAGTTCTGACCGTGTATCACGTCTTACAAAGTTGCCCACTTACAAATGAACACTTCAATCATAACATACCACCTATTGAAAGAATTTTAGACACAACAGTGCACCCAACCAAATCGCTAATTTTCCCACTCTTAAACAAACACAAACTTAACCTTATATAAATTTACTTTCCAATTTACAACATTACTCTACTTTTTCCTTTTCAAATTGTAACTTATCCCTTTGTATTTTATGACTTTTAAATCTTGTATAACTTAATTTAAATTTCTCATTCCTTGTTTAATAACTGCCATATGGGCTTTGCTCCCCGGCGCTAAATATTCCGGACAGTGTAAATTTATTTTTTACTGTTACCTGTGAAATAAATAAATAAATAAATAAATAAATTTTTCATTATATTTACATTTTTCTATCAATCCGCTTGCAATTCGACACTACAACACCTATCGCTTTTGAAAGTGAAATGAATTATGTCAAAAAGGTATAGTTTCTACGAAAAAAAAAATGACGTTTGGAAAGCGCTTTCGCTTTCCACATAAAAAAAAAATTAAAAGCGATTCGCTTTTGAGAATACGAAAATTCATTTCCGCCACCAAAAGCGATCAGCCGCGCTTTCTGGAATAGCCCTACTGGGCCAACCCTGGGGAAAGTTCAATGAACGGACCTTATAAGTTGTCTAAAAAAACCTAGGGCTATTCCAGAAAGCGCGTCTGATCGCTTTTGGTGGCGGAAATGAATTTTCGTATTCTCAAAAGCGAATCGCTTTTATTTATTTTTTAATGGAAAGCGAAAGCGCTTTTCAAACGTCATTATTTTTTTGGTAGAAACTATACCTTTTTGACATAATTCATTTCATTTTCAAAAGCGATAGATGTTGTAGTGTCGAATTGCAAGCGGATTGGTAGAAAATTCAAATATTTAACTATCGTCAATTGAATTGAGAGTAATTTTCCTTTTTTTTTTTTTTGTATAAAGGAGTCAAAAACACACCACGACACAACAATTTTTGATACTTGTTGAGTTTATTCAACAACACGAAATGATAGCTAAAGGATTGTTAAATGCTCCAGCTCCAGAATATAGAACCAAATTCTCCACAGAAGAAGAAGACGTATTACGGTTGCTAGACCTCCGAATTCAAGAGAGTTCGAAAAATTGGAGCAGGGAATAATATTTCACCAAATTCTTTGAACGATATCAATGAAAATCAAAGTTTTTCTAGAGAAACCACCGCATTGATTGCCAAAAGTGAAGAGATCTTATTCTCATGCTCTACAAACAAAATTCAACTCTGTTTATATGGTGTCATAAACCACGGCTCAAGAGTATAACCAGCATCACCTTCAAATGAATAAATCAAAAGTTTTTAACTGCATTTAAAAATTTATTTGTATTAGCAAGAATGTTGCTTTTATCTCCGTTCTTGAAAATATTTTCCAACTGATACCTAGGGAAAATTTGGAAATTTCTTTGGAAAAACTTGGAAATATATGACATTTGAGTGGATGGATAAGACTTCCAAATGGAAATATTGGAAATCTAATTTCCAACCATGTTCGCTTTTCAGAATAACCTAAAGCGAAGCGCTTCGCAATTGAGTTATCGCTTTGAATACGATCCGCCGCGCTTTCTGGAATAGCCCTACTGGGTTTTGAGGTTTCAAAAAACGTTAAACCACAAAATCACTGACACCCCTGTCATTTGAACAAAAATCCATGCCATTTGGCAACTTGGTTCATTACCTGAACTCGCCCCAGCAAAAACCTAGTTCTAATCAGGGCTCAAAAAACACTCAGTTTGGCATTATAGGGGCAAGTTGAGGTTTTAAAAAAAACTCTTTGTGGTGACCGCAGGGCACACCCAATGCTTCAACAAACAAACCTACTAGGTCCGCTTTTGTCCCAACTCAGCAATTATATAATCAGCTCAGTAAAAACAAATCATACTGACCTAAATTGCCCAGAATTGAATAGATTTTGTTCATTGCTGAGCTGATTGGTTTTTAGGATTGCTGAGTTTCTGTGCGAAAAAGAACACCAAATGGGGGCTTTCAATAATCGTATCTGGGGCTGGACTCTGTAACGTTTTAGACGACTATCGTCTAAATTTTTGGCACAGGTGTGTGAGACCCTGAAAAAGTTGCCAAAATTCGTAGGATGATAGTAAATTAGCTTTCCACCAACAGCTGAAAGCAAGATTATATGAAACAATCTTTTAACGATGCAATCTACGATAGACGATTGAACGATAATCGTCTGAAAAGTTACGGAATCTGGGCCCAAAAAACCAACATGAAAAGAAACAAAAATAAATTTTCTATCATCTGATCACTTCAATAGAAAGGTACATATACCGAAAATTCTCGGATACCTTTAGATAGCTTTTGGGTGTGTGCCTCTGCTAAATGCTTAACACGTAAACAACAACAAAAAGCTACCCGGATACGATTTTATTGAACGCCCCCATTAACGCACTTCCTTATAACCAATAATTATTTTAAAACTGGCAGAAGTACAAGCAGGGTACCAAATGTATGCAAACTATGTCGACAAGGCGTATAAGAATAACTGGAGATATACTTATACAAAATATTAATGCTTTCTAACTGACTCAATTTTCACTGTGTCTTCTACCAGCTAATTTGATAGGAGAATCAAAAACAACTTCCACATGATTTGAAAATAGAATAGAGCTACATACATACACACATTCATATACATGGGTATATCTCCGCGAGCTTTTCCCAAAAGGTAGAAAAACAAACCCAAACAAAAACAAGAGTTTTTTTTATAAGTTTGCTTTGAGTTTGTTTTCAAAGCGCATGCTGTTCGGTTCCTGAATCCTGATGTTGACGAAATAAATTGCTGTAGTGCATTTACAGTGCGTTCATTCTTAATTTTAGTTCTTGTTTTAAACTAAACTCAATTAACAATGTTTTCAAGAGTTTTTTTCTTGAAAAAACTCCATCACACGAGTCTTGTTGACATAAGTCGACGTTACATTTCACAATGGTATCCCGATCAAGAATTTATGCAACAATTCAACTTACCTGTGATGTATCCTACTCCAGACATTGCCGGCTGGAAGCTTCCTCCATGGAATAGTAAAATCCTGCCTACTGAGAAAACTGTTCGCAATTTGACACTCAACTTCGGACCACAACACCCAGCAGCTCATGGAGTGCTTCGTCTTGTACTCGAATTAGATGGAGAAACTGTAGTACGAGCAGATCCACACATTGGCCTGCTGCATCGTGGAACTGAGAAACTTATTGAACATAAAACATACACCCAAGCATTGCCCTATTTTCACCGACTGGACTATGTTTCCATGATGTGTAATGAGCAGTGCTACGCTTTGACTGTGGAGAAACTGTTAAACATTGACATCCCCAAACGAGCTAAGTACATACGAACTATGATGGCTGAGCTGACCAGAATACTGAATCACATTATGGCGGTGGGCACTCATGCAATTGATGTGGGGGCAATGACTCCATTTTTTTGGCTCTTCGAGGAACGAGAGAAGCTTATGGAATTCTATGAACGGGTATCTGGAGCAAGAATGCATGCAGCTTATATTCGTCCGGGAGGTGTAGCGTGGGACATTCCGTTAGGAATATTGGATGATATTCACGATTTTGTAAGCAAATTTTGCGAAAGACTCGACGAAGTTGAAGATTTGCTTACATCGAATCGAATTTGGGTTCAGAGAACAGAAGACATCGGAGTTGTGTCAGCAAAGGATGCTCTTAATTACGGATTCAGCGGAATAATGCTGAGAGCGTCTGGGATAAAATGGGATTTGCGAAAACAACAGCCCTACGATGCATACGGAGAAGTGGACTTTGATGTGCCAATTGGTTCCAAGGGCGATTGTTATGATCGTTATCTGTGTCGCATAGAAGAGATGCGTCAATCTATTAGGATAATCGAACAATGTTTGAATAAAATGCCGAAGGGTGAAATCAAAGTAGATGACCATAAAATAGTTGCACCAAAACGGTCCGAAATGAAAAACTCAATGGAATCTTTAATTCATCACTTCAAGTACTTCTCTCAGGGATACAGAGTTCCAGCGGGAAGCACTTACACAGCTATCGAGTCTCCAAAAGGAGAATTTGGTATTTACCTTGTTTCCGATGGAAGCTCTAGGCCATATCGCTGCAAGATCAAAGCACCTGGTTTTTGTCATCTTGCAGCTCTTCATGAAATTGGGCAGAAACACATGCTGGCGGATATTGTTACTATAATTGGAAGCTTAGATGTGGTCTTTGGAGAAATAGATCGTTAAACGAAAAATGAGAAATGCAATTTGTCTAATAAAATGTATAACAAAATTTGACTTTTATTTTATTCATTCTTAGTCAGAATCACTTTCTGCATCACTTAAAATGCTGTTACAACTTATTTCATCCTCATCCGGTTTGTCTTCAGGCTCATCTCTCAGGTAGCGTAAAGCCTTTGCTTTGTAACGTGCGTAAGCCGTTCCATACCGATCTACATCACGAAAATCAACATCATCTACGAAATCATCGCTTTCGGCGTCGACAGAGAACACAAAGTGACTATGGTCTATTTCGTATTCGAGATCGCTTTCGGAGTCATCTCCATCTTCATCAGACCCTGGAAAATTATGTTATTTGAACTGAAAAGTTTTAAGTAGGTATAGACATACCAAGGTTAGTTCCTTCAAAAGCCCTTCTCATGTCAGCCACCCCAATAGAATCATCATCATCCTCTTCATCGGGATAATCATTGCCGAAATAATTCTCTTCATTCGAATCTTCAGACTCTTCGCCTTGTTGTTCATCGAAGCAATCTTCGAAGACAAGATCTTCATAAGCATGAATACTGTTCAGATAAGTGAATTAATTCTCGATGTGTATATGATAAGATGATGGAGAAAGGAACAAGCACGAAACACAGCCTCACATAACAGTTATGCATAAACAAGAATTTTTAATTATATGAAAACCACTTCCTTACACTCTACAAAACAAAATCATATGCCAGGACCAAAAGAAAAATGGGAGCAAAAAAGCGCCAGTAAAATGGCGGGGTTCCAGAAGCGACTATTGATGTTGCAATGAGACAAAAAAGATGAAGTCTTATTGTGTCCTCCTCTTTGACTTTTGTGAAGGGAAATAGAATAATTTTGGACGGATGATGTTGAATTGAGTTTCTTTTATTCCAACTTACCAATCGAACACTCCTCCTTTGGTCTAAGAGAACCGAATAACGCCAAAAAGGGAACTAAAGAATGAAGACGACAAATAAAACTTGGCGCAAATCAAAATTAAAGACAAAGTTGGCTCCTATCCAAACCCAGTCAAAAGCTCACATTTTTCTAAAATAAAACAAACAACTCGATATTATTTTCGTACAATTTTATATTATGTAACATTTAGTTTTATTTATTTGCTTAATTTCTTTAAGTACTTTTGGTTTGTTTCTTTCAAATTTTGATTCAAACCAAGAATTATTCCCCGGAACACTTTAATCATCTTTTGGGGATGTGGGTTCTCTGGACCGAGTTAGCGTTTGCGATTTTCTGGCAAGATTGGCACAGAGACATACACAAAAGTCTTAACAAACAACTTAGATTAACAGAATACAAAAAGATTAATAATAAACTTAAGATCTAGTTCCAAGTAGAAAAACAAACAAAAGAAAAACAGTGAAAAAATAAGAGGAATCTATCTAAACGGCCGACCCGCGCGGCAGCACGTTTTCTCTCGTTTTCAGTTCATTTGTCGTTCGACGGATTTTTAGAGTAGTAAGTTGTGATTTTGATTTATCTAGTAGCGATAGTAGTTAAATGGATAGTATAACCTAAATGAACCGACTGGTGAAACAGATCTGATCGATTTGAAAAACCAACCTTAGATAGTTGTCCTCGTAGTCAAAATCGTCTGCCTGTTGTTCATTTTCTGGCAGATACAAATCGTAGACATATCCGTCGCTGTCAGTCGGAGTGAAACTTTCGTCTACTGTTTGGCTACGACTGCTATTCGCACTAGTAGAGGGTTCATTGGCGCGATTTGATGTTGTTGGTGGCTGTTTTTCAATGTCTACAATTGTGATTTCTTTAGGAGCATCTTCCTCAGTCTCAGCGTCAATGGTTCGGAAGCAATTAACTACTTTGAATCGATTTTCTTGACCTTGGGCGCGCATTTCTTGTCGTGCACGCTCAGTAGTACTTAAGGTTTGCTGGCGGTGCTTTTTGGCAAGTTCCTTTGCTTCGTCTTTTGAGAGTCGTGCTATTTGTGTTGTTGCTTTTTCATCCTTCGTGTAAAATAAAAATTAAATCCTACAGTACTACTACATATATCGAAGTTGAGAAAAAATTACCTGTGATGGAACAGTTCCAGCAAATTTTAGAATAGTGGAAATTTCATCTTTGGTTTCCAAGAAATCAACATTAGTGGCATTCTCGACGGCAGTGGAATTTTCATCAATGCGACGTTTCTTGCCATTTAGAACAAAGGCTCCGAGGGGTTCTTCGTCGATGCGACGCTTTACTCGAACAACGGCTGGCATTTTAGGGTTTATGTGATAAAATGCGGATAAAGGATCTTGTATTGGACAGTGCACAGATGTTGTACGTAATCTAATTTAAAATCAATTGCTTTTTATAATCAATGCAACATGCGGCTTTTTTATTTTATTTTTCACAGTCTACTCCCGTACACAAAAATTGACGATAACGTTTTCCTTTTTCAACGACGAAAACTGACAGACAGATGCAAAATGCAGAAACCAGAAAGCAGAAGCAAGAAGCACACGAAAAACTGGATCGGTACGAATCGGGCAAAATGGTCGTAATGGATGTGTTCAGGTAATCAGGCTTACATTACCCCGTAATCACTAACACCACTTTATTTTCGGATATCAAACTGGTTTTGAAAGCTGAAAATAAAGTGGTGTTTGTAAAGTCCTTTTGAGGACAGATGCCGTGGTGTGTTTGTAGTATCGGATCGGGTAATCCTATTTCAATTCCATCTAGGTATACACTGGCACTAATTCGAATTGAAGTGAATTCAAGTGGAAACGATGTATGTAGCCATAGCAGATCGTGTAATCGAATCGGAAAGAAGTGAAATGCCCGCATTCACAGCATTTTCGAATCTTCGATATTCAATCTGTCAGTTCATGAATGCAATTTAAGCTCTGTGTTATATATAAAATTGTACTGTGATTCACCTTTCGGTTCTACATGGTTAGTGGTAAAAGGAATTGGAAAACATACAGATTTTCCCACTTTGAAATTAAGGAATTCGATTTCCACGTTTTTGTGCAAGGTAGTATGCAAATTAAATTCACTTCAATCAATTTTGATAAAAAAAATTAAAATCATGTGCCCTCAAAAATATATTTTCGTTGCTGATAAATTCACTTTCAATATCAATTTACAAAACAGAATATCCGAACATCAATAATAATCAATTTTAATTCAACAATTAAGCGAAAACTAGTAAAACAAAAAACTAACCCAAGAATACCGAGTAAAGTCAGATTGTCATATACGTTGTTTTCCTTGTTTTGACAACTAGAACTTTTTTTTAATAATTTTCAGACTGCTTTTTCCATCTGAAAATCTATGTTCGAAAATCTGAAAAATCTAACTGTCAGCTAAATGTCAGCTGAAACTTCTGACTTTTTTGACCAATCAGAGCGATGAAAACTGACAGTAGTTTTCGAAGATCTGGTGCGTTGAATGCGAGGAGTCTCATGTTCTGCTACTATCGCCTCGATGAAATTCGGTGTTAGGCACGGGTCACACAGGGCTTCTTGTCAGCCGCTTCAACCAGCGCCTGGCATTAGCAGAGGCAAGCAGTGAATTGCAGCTCGGTCACAACACTTACCAGCTTCTATCAGCAAACTTGAGCCACAAAATGGTTTTTGGACTTTATTTTTAGTATTTAAGAAAGTTAGAAATATTAGCAATAGATTTTGGAAGAAAAGTTTACTAAATGCTACGTGTAGAAGTATTCTTTTGTTTTCCCAGCTGCTGCTAGCAGCCAAAAGTTGAACATGTTCAACTTTGACAGCAGCTGCTAAATACTCGCCGGCTGGCAGTGAGTGTGGTGAATTTTGTGGTCACACAAATCACTGATCAGCGGCTGGCAGTAGCGGATACTCGAAACTCGATTTGCCGTTGGCAAGCAGTCGTTTGTGATCCGTGCTTAATTTATCATAGCTCAGTCAAAATAAAAAAAATTGTTCTTTTTTTTTTTTGTTATTGCTCTCTTTGACAAGTTTGCTCATAATTATTGACGTTTTTCACTGCTTCTGTGCTGTGCTGCACTGATCTGAAAAATTGCCGTTGAACACTTCGCGTTGTGCTCGTGAAAACAAGGCCTTGGCCTGTATATGACAGCTGTTAACTGTTATGGTGACACTTGTGTGCTCTCAAAAGAAAAATAAAAACTTGTACATCTACGTTTCCCTGAAAACTCTGATTTTTAATACAAATCAAGAAGTGTTACCAAAAATAATGTTTAGAATTTTAATAAAAAGTTTTCAAAAAACTCTCATCATAAGCCAGACCATCAACTCAGAAGTACATCCTTTGTTCACGACTTCACTTGTACGTTCAATTGCAACAAATGTTACAACTCCACCTAAAATCGAGGAAGCATCTACATCCGTTGTCGGTCAAAATCCTTTGGACTCTGACGAATACATTGTACCATATCCTATAGACCAAGAATCACGAAAGAAGAACAACAACTATGTTCTCGATACCCTCCGCAAAAAATTTCGACTCACAGACCAGGATGTTGAAAAAGTCTTATCCGATGAAGCGGTTCATCTTAGTTACAAGCAAAAGTTTCTAACTAGATCATTAGATCTGCTTATCACTCATGGAATAACAAAACGTTCGTTTCTAGAGTGCCCGTGGCTTATAACAATGGAAACAAGTAAGTTTGTCAAAACTAATTTAATTGTTGTCTAATTCTCCATTTATTACAGAACGCCTTGAAATGAAATTGCAAAATTTGAACGAAATGAATCTTCGCAACATTAACGATTTTGCTCCTCTGCTTCGACTTAACTATCCGCGTTTCACTAAACTTTTGAACTCATTCCGACGTGAATCAAACCGTGTACCCAGCGAAAATCGTATCTACTACATTAGTGACAAACTGAATTTGCCACCATTCATTGTGACCAAGTATTTATCCAAGCGTCTGTTTATTTTGGAAATGCCCTTCGAAACTCTAAACAAAAACCTGGAAGTTATGCTCAACTACAATGTGTCTCCTTTAAATATTATTCGCGATTTGTGGGCCTTCCGTTATACTCCCAAATCCGTAGAAAACCGACTTGAACGTGCAAAGCGTGCTAAAAAAGACAAAATAATGCCATGGATGGTGCGATGTCCGGAAAAAATTCTTCAAAGGTATTCTTACACTCATAGGTAGTAAGAAGGAAAAGCATTCTATGAAATATTTCCATCTGCAGATCATTTCAGCTTTCTATAGACGAAGATAAGATTCTTGAAGGAAAGGACTCTGCAGTTGCCTATGTAGCTGAGAGATTGGGATTCACTGTGCCGGATACCCTTGCGATAATGAATAAACATCCTGCCGTTCTAAAAGTCCGAGTTCCAAAGGTAATTAATCGATTTTTTTGAAAATTTCACTTATGGCTCACACAGCTCACTTTTGACTGCTAGATCAAGGAAGTCCTTGATTACCTTTTGAATGAGGAAGACTTCAGTCGTCACGAAGTGGCTCAAGTTCCTCGCATTCTGTGCCATAGTCTGCAGACCAGTAAGGAGCGCATAAATGAGCTAAAATCGGTAGGCTGTCGTATGAGCTCTCTGGCAATTGTTTGCAAAAGTAAGCGTGAGTATGCGAAGTTCTTAAATAATTGGACAAATGTTAGAGAAAAGATCGATAGTCGAAAAGGGAAAGTTTCATAATAAAGTGGTTTAGTTAAATTTTCGTCAATTTTTCTTTTATTTAAAGTAAATCACAAAATAAAAAACTAAATTTAAGGTATGTAATACAAAGGAATATTGTAGATGGGACTTGTGAGAGATCGTTAAGCGACAGTAACGCCTTTCTTTAACTTGCCAACCCAGAAAGTGCCACCATCCTTGACTACTGTTGCCTGGAAAGTCACTGGTCCAGAGTGATCTTGAGGGGCTTGCCATTTGATTTTCAGTGCCTTGATTGGTTCCTTGAGTTTTTTGTGTGTAAGTGTATTCTATAAAAAACAATATTAGAAATGTAAAAACAAATTTGAAAAGAAAAAGTTCAAAAACAAGCATCAACTTACATCAGCACCAGAGCATGAGATAGTTTGAGACAGTCTACCATCAGGCTTGAAAGTTCCAATTGGTTTGCCATCGGCATTTTGAGCTTGAATGGCCCAACCGAGGAATTCATCACCAGAAAGAGTGACTTCTATTTGCTGTCCAGCCTTAACAGAAGATCCCCCGGAAAGGGAGTAGGGTGGTGAACTGGATTGGGGATCAACACCATGTTCTGGCACCAGACCATTGCTACAAACAGCGGTTGGTGCTCCAGCTGAATTCGACCAAACCGGAGCAACGAAAGCAGCAACAATTACGATAAAGCGAAGCATGCTAAAAACAAATTTAAAAATAGATAATTGCTTAGACCATCATTCTTCCGATAGTTAATAAACATTTCTTTTAATTATTTTTGCCTTCAACTTTTCAATCGGTCGCCAACTTATTCATGGCTCGGTGATACGGGAACATAACTATTGTAATTGCGTTTAAATGTCATTGAAATGTTGAGTACTATAAATGTTCTCAAACAAAAATAATAATTAATAGACAGTGGAAAGCATAATTGAATTAGAAACTGGTTTTGCAAAGAAGTCGTGACTGGTTGTAATTTATTTTCCTATTCCATTGTGTCCAATCCAGTTTTTACTGAATTGTTCTTTTTACAAAACAGATGGTGAGACAAGGGTCGAATGAACATGAAGTGTTTGTACTATGCATAATCTTCTATGCTAATTTTTTGAATTAGTTATTAAATTTTGCGGTAAGCTTAGTCAATACCCAATACTTACTATTGCGTTGCTTGCAAATTTTCGCGAGCTTGCCTCTCTTTGTACAAAAAACCATAGGCAATTTAGAAAAAGCAGCAATTCAACAGGTAATTCTACAGTGGGTTCAAACACCGGAACGCATTCGACTCACTATCGAGGGTTGCACTGTCTATGTACAGTCACTATTATGAAAACACAGGTGCTCTATGCATTAGCCGACAGGAACTGGGAGCTGAATATGGATTGGCTTTTCCGAATGTTAACAATGCTCATTTATTCAAAAATGACTTCATCTTTAAACAGTATACAATCCAAAAATAATAACTACATGTCCATTCTAGCCCTCGTCCCTGCAAGATATAACCCAAGCTGCAAACACGAATTAATTTATATCGAAATTCAAAAGGATAAGTGCCATTCACAGCGCAAATAAGTCAATAACGACTAATGAGGCCAATTTATCGTCTTAAAAAGTTTACACAAATGTAATGAGGAAAAACTTTTGATCTTGTGTGAAAAAGTAATCGTGGAAAGTGAAAAGTGTGCCTACATCAAGGCCAACTGTTGCATGCAAACAATTAATTAACAATGCAAAGCAATTCATATAACTTCTAAATGGTGTCATTCAGTGAACGTACATTAAACTGCATTTAACAGTCAATTCAAATTCAAATCGGAAGGCATTTTGTTTAAAGCTCTTAGGAGGATAAATGTTCCATAATTCTATTTAGGATGGTGTTACATAATCTGTTTGCTGTGCAGATACCAAAAGAAAAAAATTAACAAAAAACACTTATTCGACTTTTGAGTCTGTGTACACTTCAAGGCTTTCAAGTTTTAAAGTGGGTATATTCATCAATATTGTCTATTTGGCTAGTTGCGTGCGGTGTTGAGAGTACCAGTGAACCTGATGGGAACCCTGAAACACTGACAAAGACTGACTTTATCTACCATCGGCTACCATTATGTGTGTGGGTCGTCGCGCACATAGCCATTGAAAATGTTATGGGTCTAAGCCAAGAGTTGCTGATTTTTATTGCTTAAGCTGGTAGGTGGATTTAAATATCTAAAACCAAACATGTTTTTTTTTGTCACACTTCAAACAGCATTAATAAATCAAAACAAATACATTTGCAGTTGTAGGCTTTGAACTATGATCAATAGAGAGGTTGATGTTATTTATACACCAGCTTAAAAGGAACGGCTTGAGTACGGAATGATGTACTATTGTTTGGGGCTCGGCTTGAAACTTGATATAGAGATTATGTCTATTTTTTTCTGTCGAGTGTTTCTTTGTTTTGATTTTTTCCTGGCGTTTAATTGATTTCGTTTTTATGACTTATCTAGTTTTTTGTTTGTTATTGGGTGGCCACAACTAAAATTTTGTTTGGAATTAATTTTTATTTGAATTTGCCTTCCAGGTAGTGCTTATTATTTTTTATTGACTAATAAATAAAACTGTGGCCTTGAAAATGATTTGCAAAAGATCAACACATTGGCCAAGGATTGCATTCGAAAAGCTGAATTATTAAATGCCTGATATTTTGGGGAAATTTCCTCTGATTGCTTAAATCAACGTGGTCAGGCAATTTGACCAAGACTAAACTATTACTTTAAAAAAGAAGAAAGAAAAGAAGGAAAGGAGAAAACGTTAGGAACCTTAAGTCGCTTAATTACGATATCCTTTTGTAATCACAACAACCATATGATTTTGTTGTAAAATTGTCATACATGTGATTTCTTACCGGAAGTGAAAAGTAAAGGAAGTACGTACATAGTCGTATTACATATACTTAATCTTCATATATTTAAGCTTCTTATTATTTTATTAGTATAACGTACATCTTCTTTCGCTAAAAAATGTCGTGTCCTATCAAAACCTTCGTTTGAATGTTGAAGAAAATGAAGTGAAGAGTGTGTATGGCATCTTAATCTAGATTCAAGGCTTTCACTCATTTTCAAATTTCAGGACAGAACTATTTTAGTCTGATTTAAAGAGAATCAACCAACAACAAGGTGCTTAAATTTGATTTTTTTTTTTTATTAGTAAGACTCAATGCACAGAATTTCAAGAGAAAACACATAACATGCACCTTCACATTCATTTCAATTAGTAAAAACATTTAAAAATGTAGTTACTACAAAGTCATTAATCACTAATTCACAAGAAAACAATTTTCATTCGGCTGATCTTTGACATTTTCAACATCACTTAACTGACCAACTTAAAATCAAAAATTAACCACTCAACAGTTGCTTTAGAGCTTAGACTATTCAACAATAATAATACCTTTTAATTTTTAGTGTTCTTGGTTCAAACGACAAAGTACAAATGTTTAAAGAAACTCCTTTGTACCTGGGTTTTTATAAACCTTGTGGTTGATGAAGTTATCCGCTACATAAAAACCTACTTAAGAAGAGCTTTAAAGCATGGGTTTAAAAAAGCTTGAACTATGTTGAGCCGGTGAGTGAGGTCGATGTTAATTAATATAGGGAAGCTTATAATACTTGTAAACAACAGTGGCAGTTTGTTTTATACTGCAATGGAATAGAGAATATGAATTAGCCCACTTTTTTTGCAAAAGTAATGGCTTGTAAGAAGTACTTGGCGCTTGCTCAATCGACTGGCTTAAAATTCAAGTGTAAAGAGTTTGAAATTCAAAATGAATCCTATTTGCTAGTAAATTAGCATCACCGATATATTGAATTTATAAATTCTGTGTTTTGTATTCTAATCTTTCAATCGAAGTCGTCGAAGTGAAAGAATTTGGTTCTTGTTATGAAGGATTTTTGTAAAAATAAGCAAGGACTTTTAAATGTGACTGAAACATCCAACAGTGTACTATTACATTTTATTTTAATAAGAACATGCATCCCTTAATCGAAACAAAAAAAATTTTCGTTAATTTGTAAACCATTCCCTTTCAGTTTTCTTGTTGTTTAATCTGTAAGGAGGTAAAGGTTTAGTGAAGCTACAAGCAGACAATCTCGGAAAGAAGTTTTTTTTTTTTTTGAAAGCTCTACAGTCTAATTTCAATTTATAAGTTTATTATCTCTTCGCTCTCTCTATGTACTGGTTTTAAGAGACGACTCGACAACAACAGAAAACAGAATACCACAAAAATTTCTTGTTTTAAGAGCAAAAAGGTTTGATAGATGGGGAGAGTATAAAAGAGATGTGTTGATTCTTACTAAAACATTTTTAATCGTTCTTTGAAAGTTAGATTCCAAGGTTTTCATTTTTTTTGAAATGCAATTCAAATACATTGCTGTTGAAAGTTGTAGATATTTAAAATGAATGTATTGCTTAATGGTTGAATAGTGTTAGAATGAAAATATAACTATGCGGCAGGTTAACTGTAAATTTCACTTACAAAATTGACCTACAGAATTTAAAATTTATAGGTTTGTTCGTTGAAGTCCTAGGGTCGCCCTGGGGTCGCCACAAAGCGTATTTTGAGAAACCTTAAGTCGCCCTGAATGTCTAAATGAGCGTTTTTTGAGCCCTAGGGTTGACCTAGGTTTTCCCTCAACTCGCCCTATGTTTTTGCTGTGGCGAGTTGAGGTCTGTCAAATGGCATTTACTTTTTTTTTAATGACAGGGATGTGTGGTGATTTGTGGTTTAGCGTTTTTTGAGGACAGGTTTTTTTGACAACTCATAGGGTTGCCAATAAAACCTGGGTCAACCCTGGGGAAAATTCAACGAACGAACCTTATATATGGTGAAGGATCGGAGTTGATGGTAATGTAGAGAAAAGTTTGACAAAGTTGCGTCCTTTTCTCTAAGCTCCTACCAAACATGTATTTAGAAGAAATTTTCGATAGCCTACCAATAGATCCAACCATTTTCCAGTTAAAAACATAAGGTATGCAAACGAAGCAGTTATAGCAACAAATGACATTGTTAAACTTAACATCACCTTTAGCAGTCTTAGTACTTAAAGTAACCTAACAGATGCAATACAAAGGATAGGGATCTTAATGGAAAAACATCGTGATTCCTTAGAGCATTTGCATCGTGTGCTGGTTGACTTCTAAAAAGCATTCGATCGGTAAACACGCAATCTGATATGGGTGGCCCCTTAGACAACGATAATTCCATTCTATATGCGGATGATGATGTATGAAGAAGCGGTGACGAAGGTTAGATGACCAGATGGGTTCACTAAAACATTCCATTTCACAGTAGGTTAGATGTACACCAAGAAAGCGTCTTGAGTTCTCTGCTCTTTATCACATTCCCTGACTACTTGTACAAAGATAAAGTACACCAAACTAAACTTTACTAACGATGGAGTCATCATAAGTGAGGATCCTTCATTTCTGCAAGAAGCACTTAGGTAAAAGTTGGTAAAAGTTCTAGAAGATAGTAGGTTCCGTACAATTCCAAAAAAGACTGAACTTCAATTTTTATTAAAACACAAATCGTCGGTCGCACCTGGAGCTGCATTTTCCAGGTTTGAAAGAAACACCTGTTGCAAATAGTTGAGAAAAAAAAAATGGTGTTGAAAATGAAGAAATACAGTGTTTCAAATCATATAAATTATCGAAATCAAAGAATTTAAGCCAATGAAGAAGTGGCGGAAGAGATTGATGGGGTACAAAGTATGCCTAAAGGCTCTATCTTTGGTTCGGTTTTGTTTAAGATTGCGTTAAAAAAAAAGAAAATGAACTTGTTTGCGGATGATGGTACAGTCGACATCTTCGCTAATAAATTATGTTGATTAGTGGCTTATAGAAAATATATTTTAGCAAAATATTGCAAAAACCTTTCTAATCCTGTTGAAAGAAGAAAGTGATAACATCTACTCAGCAAACTTTACTTTGCTTCTCTCAGCAAACAGCTACAGAAAACCATACAATCATTTCTTTTGAACTTTATTTCTAATTTTTAAACCTATTTATGATATTTGACACAAATTTTGAATGAAAAATTTACGAAATAGAACGTGTAGCAGTATTTTTTATTTAAGCAGCCGCTGCTAAATACTCTCCAGCTGGCAGCGAGTGTGGTGAATTTCGTGGTCCCACAAAGCTGATCAGCGGCTGGCAGAAGCGGCTACTGGACTCGCTGCAGGAACCAGCCGTGTGTGACCAGTGCTTTAGGAATAGAAAGATTCCTCTTCGTTTTTACGGCGTTACGAGACTCGTTATCTTGAAATGATCACAGTTCTCCCTTTTAACTGCTTCACACCAGTGGTCCGCTAAGGGATCTCAGAATGTTTCGGCAACTAGTATCCCCTTGTGAAACGGTATACCCACATAATAGGTCTGTTCGTTGAACTTTCCCCAGGGTTGACCCAGGTTTTCTTGACAACCCTATGAGTTGTCAAAAAACCTAGGTTTTCCAGTCCTCAAAAAATGCTAAAACACAAATCACCACACATCCCTGTCATTAAAAAAAAAAATACATGCCATTTGACAGCTCTCAACTCGCCACAGCAAAAAGCTAGGGCGAGTTTATGGAAAACCTAGGTTAACCCTAGGGCTCAAAAAACACTCAATTTGACATTCAGGGCGACTTTGGGTTTCTCAAAAAACGCTTTATGGCGACCCCAGGGTGACCCTAGGACTTCAACGAACAAACCTAATATAACAAAAAGAAGCTCCAAATATACCTAAGGCCCATACAAAACTTAACTAACAGCATCTATTTAATAAGGAGCTGCCCGCAACATGTCATCTATGGAAAGATGGATCAACATTAACCCTCACTCACCTTCTATTTTGCAATAAATTTGTCTCTACCAACAATACCTTCCCCCTATCACAAAGTCCGTCGTAACAAATTCAAAGTTCCAGATGAAAAGGACTTAAAACATCTTCGTAATGAATGTTTCGCAACAGATATTTAAAACTTGTTAAAAAATTTATCAACAGGGACAGATTTTGTAGCAAATTGGCATTCGTAGTACGAAATTGTTACTACGGGCCATGTGATAGGGGCCACTTTGTCTTACTAAGTCTTTCACACCTCTTACCTTCTTACAAATATTAACTTCATATTTAATATCATGCAACTTCTAAATCTTAAAAATCTGTTACAACATTAAATTAAAGCACTAATGCATATTTTATAAAGCCCAACTAATATTCAATTTTATTTTTGTCTTTTCAGCCTTGTCAATGGTTCAGCTCGAATACGGTAAGTCAGCGTTTAAAATTTATTGTTTCACTTCAAACCTAATCTTAATCACATTTAAACGATTTGCAATCGATATGCAGCGGTGTCTTTTTAAAAGGTCACGGTAAAACTTCTCTCTTATCTTCGAATTTTTTAGTTTTCTTCAAATTTTTGCTTTTCTGAAAGCTGCGTTGCGTTATTGGTATTAAAAGGGGTGTGAAGGATGCGCTAGGAAGTTGCAAGTGGGAGAAAAGAGCTTTCTCGCTTAGTTCGTTATGGACAACAAATTTTGGGTCCCTGAAATGCGTTAGACACCGAGATTCCCAGGGATTTGTTGCCATCGAATTTATTATATTTATCTGAAAAAGTGAGCGATTGGGATTTTAGAATTGGGGTACCTCACTGGGTCATCTAGAGCTCTTAATGAATTTCCGGAAGGCATATTTGAGATGTCATCCAGTTCATCGAAAAAAATATTCTTCCATAGCTTCTTTCCTGATATAGACTAAGCTCGAGCTCTCATAGAGGAATTTGTACCTGATATGATCTTTCCTCTACCAACTCGTCTCATTATGTCAATAACTGAAGAGTTGTGATTCGTGAGGACTCCATTCAACGTAGAGAGCCAAATACTGTCTTTCAGGAGTAAAAATTTAATTTTCAGTACATTTTGGCATAGGTTCCTAGAAACCCATCAAGCTTCCACAGATGACTACCTTTCGTTGGCAGTTATCAGGATACGCTTACAAACTTAGTTTTTTTTCTTTTTCTACTTGTGTTGAAGTTTTGTCTGGTTGGATTGAAGTAATGACAGGATTTCGGCAAGTTTGTCTGTCCGCATATCTTGAAAGTTGCTTTGAGTAACCTAGAATTACTGAGAATGTGAATGTGTGTGACTACAAATGGGAAAGCCTAGCTGCCTAAAAAACGTCAGTGCAGTGTTTTTTTAGCTTTACAGACTGCAAGTTCTTCAGATTTGCTAACTGCAAGTTCTTCAGCTGCGCAGACTCCACGTTTCTCAACTCCACAAACTGCAAGTTCTTCAGCTTCAAAATCTGCAAATTCTTCAGTTTCATAGACTGAAATTTCTTGAGCTTCATAGACAGCAAGTTCATTTGCATTTTTGATTTATTTATTTATCTAAAAAAAAACCTGACCCTTCAATGAATAATAAAAGCTATGTCTCTGTTCCCTTTTTGGAACAGAGACATAGCTTTTATCATTCCTCCTGAAATATTAGGGTTTAAAGTCAATTATGCTTATTGTATAATCTGTTCGGGTGCCCGTTGTGGTGTAATAGTGTAATTCTGCGGCCATATGGCCACTTTTTCGTTCATTGCATTTTTAATGTTTGATCCTCTGCATACATTTGTTCGCCAGCTTTGCAAAGATCGATAGAAGTGAGTCTCTGTATCGGTTGGTGTTGTTCTCGTGGCACTGGTGGAGCCAATACATAAACAAGTATTTGAACTAAGGTCTAATGACAATGCTTCCTTTTTTGAAGTTTTGTTATTTCCGTTTGGGGATTACTATTTAAGTTTCTTTATTCATTTGTGACTTAATCACCGCATTACGAATGGTGTTTTAATAAAACGAAAAAAAGATGAATTATCTCTAGGTGGCACAAATGCCGTTTAAATAAAATAACTTTTGAGGGAATGGTAAGAGCAATGAGGTGTTCATAAATCCCTTACCTCTGGTGGGGGGAAATTTAAGAACCGCGAGTTAAAAAGAAAACACCGAGTTGCTCCGCGGTATGCTGTTTTATTCGAACTAAACTATAAAGTCTTAACCTACGCATATATATACTGTTTTGTTCGTGATATCGATAAGTGATAACAAAAACACACACACAAATTCTGGACCCAAGCGCAAGTAATCAGTTGCTTGTTATCTCAATTTGTGTGTGTGCTCATGTTTGCTAGAAAAGATATCCTAAGCAAACATAATGCCTATCACTTATCTTATCACTTCTTATTATCCTAGTGTTCAATGTTTGAACATGAGGAACAGATAGAGGGCTGAACTTATATTTTTATGAAAACAAAAATTATCGCGGCTAGAGTTCTGTCATTTTCGCAATAAGGGTGAATAATTCAACCTCTTGTAAAATTGAAGCCGTATAAGTTTTAATTTTGCTTAAACGGCAGTAGAAGCTTCTGAAGCCATCACTTTACAGAAGTTTTCAGCTACTAATGAAATAAGGCTGCTTAGGATGACTGTAAAATTGAAATTTCGCCATTAAATAATACCTCCGATAAATTTTTGGTTTTCTTGTCCTCGATAATCTACACGATATTTAGCAATTTAAAAATTTGGCACCAAATTTACACGTAGAGGAGTACTAGATACTGCGAACCTTTCAATTATCTTAATCTCTTTCACTAAACTGACAAATTCCGCATTTGGTGAAAGTTATAACCAATCGAGATAACCGTCGGAGCGGAGCTTTTCCCGCAACGCATTCATTTTCGCATATTCAATTTTGCTTCGAAGAAGTTGTCGTCGTAAGAAATTTTCCACAAATGCGGCAACGCATTGCATTCCCAAAACTAAAACTTTCCGCAGCGACGGAGGACGTCGGATCGGCCGATCGGAGAACTGCCACGAAGCAAAATGTCTCCGAATCGTAGGAAATTGGAGATGATTACGCTCCGACGATTATCTCGATAGGGCCGAATGTTTGGTTTCTGGTACAGATTCCTTTTTTAAAGAAAAAAAAATCTCTTGTAACTTATAAATAAAATCGATTCTTTTATTATTTTAATAATAACTCATACATCGTGCACAAAATTTGTGGAACTAAAAAAAAAACATGCTACTATTTCAGTTGCTCATGATTTACCGCGAATTTTGTTTGTGTCGTAATTTTTGTCAATTTCAGTTGTGACTTTTTTAAATTTAATCTTTTATTTGGTTTTTGTTTTGAGTGTATAAAACAACTATACACTGTCGATAACCCAATTTAGTTTTGTTTTCTTTTGATTTTTTTGTCAGTAATTTTTAAATATCAAGAATGCAAGCGACTACCTAGTAATAGCAAACAGCAGTGTCAAGAGTTTATTTTTTAAAACTTAACAGAACTTCCATCGGTTGCCACACTCGTTGCACATAACAAATGTCGTCATAGGTTCATCAGCACTTCTCGTTTGCAATTGGTTGTATGTACAGTTGCGTTTCTTGCACTTACCGCATTTAAGGAGATCTGTTTTTGTTCCCTGTACAGTAGCTAATTGAGCGTCATGAATTGCTTCCTTGACGAATTTCTCTCTAATTTTCTTCATTTCATCGCTGGCCATTTCCTCAGGGGTCATTTTGGCCAGTTGCTGAGCGGTTACGGCTCCGCAAAGGAAATTACTACGTAAGGTGGGATTTTTGGCATCCTTTAAGTTTGCTACGCGTGATCGTACTCTGTTCTTGTATTTCATGTCTGTATTACGAAATTCGGAGTGAATAGCTTCTTCTAGTTCCTCGGCGAGTTCTTCTGGTTCAGGACAACCCTCGGGTGTGGGATCTATTTTTAATGCATTGGCAAGCATTTCCCTGCACTTTAGTCGAACAGCATCAGTCATCGTTCCAGATGAACTGGGAAATGAAGACTGTGATGATTGAGTTTTTGGCTTTTCGGCCTCGATTTTCTTGGGTTCTTCTTTCTTTTTTTCACTTTTTTTGCTGTTGCTTGAGCTTCCACTATTCGATGAAGACTTTGATGATGATTTACTGTTTGAAGAAGAATTCGAGTCTTTGGCAGAGAGAAATCGTTTCCAGTTCTTGATTAGGGTCTTTGCCAAACTAATAACTTCCTCGTCCTTGCTGCTTTTTCGCAACTCGTTTACTGTCATTCCGATGCGTGTTTTCGTAAGTATTTCCAAGTTGATACTGAGTGCTTGTAGAGCTTTCAAAAGATCCATAGCCTGTTCTTGCCCCTGAAACAACATCGAATCGTAATATGATCTTATTATAGTAAACAAAACACTTCTATTGAACAAGTTAAGTATTTTATACTATATTTTATTAGAAAATCACTCATTTTGAATGGTTTTTCTATAGATTTGTTGTACATACCGCATCATCATCGTTCGAAGTAATTTTACTCATTTTCTTCTGAATTTTGAATACTTCCTCTTCGACGCTCATTTTAGATGAAAGTTTATATTTGTTGGGTTTAGTTTTTTCTGTGTAAAGATGTTTGATATTTTAACTTTTCACTATTCACAATTTTAACAGAAATTAATTAAAAACGAGATATTTACCGCCTTGAAAGTGACGCCTCTCTTCGGTAGAAAAATGGTGCCTGCGAAAATATTTTTTGTTCTAGAGCATGAAGTTGGTGGTGGTTTTGGTAAAAATGTGACATTAGGACTGGAAACAATTGCAAGGTGGAAACAACATATTGTGGATTTACATGCATCTGCAAGTGCAGATGAAAAAAGGAAATAGACACAAGGTGTAAAATTCCTACTTGTCTGATAGAGAGGGAAGACAATTTTAGTTATAGGATGTGAATGAAAATTATGGGTGCAGATGAACATGTTCATAATTTTTCATCTGCAGCCATAATTCTCATCGTTTCTCTTTTTAACTTTTGTGCTTTATAATCTTCATCCGTCTCGCTTTACTTTCCTGCTTTTCTGCAGTAGCAGATGCATGTAAATCCAGCATCATACTTGTCTGATAGAGAGGGAAGACACCAAGTGCAGACGTCTAGTTATAGGATGCGAATACAAAATTATAGCTGCAGATGAATATGTTTGAACATTTTTCATCTACAGCCATAATTTTATTCGATTCTTTGCAAGTGCAGATGAAAAATGGAAATAGGCACAAGATGTAAAATTCATACTTGTCTGATAAAGAGGGAAGATACCAAGTTTTATCGAATGTGATGAAAAAGCAGTTTTATTTGCACCAACCTTATTTTCTTAAATTCGGGCTCCAAGTTGTTTTCTTTTCTTCAGTTCCGGAAATAAGATTTATTTTTTCAATAACTATTCCAAAACTACAAAGGTGTGAATGCCCCATAAAGTAAACAAAAAAAAAAAAAGAAAAAAATTGTCAAAATCTGTACTGCGTTCCTAAATGGCTTAGATGTTACGCGATGTAACATCCGGTAACATTATGTCGTTCCTAAATGCAAAAAAGTTACGCGATGTAACATCGATGTCGTTCCTAAATACAATGTTGAAGTGTCAGAATGTTACGTTTCGTAACTTTTTCCAACTCATCTCTGGGACTTGAGTTTCGATGTTGATCTGTCAAACCCCTCTAAAATTGTTGTTGCTCAGATTTGTGTTGGTTTTTTTTTTTCATTAATCTTTAAAAATTCTGTGAGCAGTTATTGATTTTCAATCTTGTTCATTTCAGAATTCATTTTTCTTCATCAAAAACGAGTTTTCTTTAGCTGGGTTTATATTTTAAGAAATATTTTATTCTTATTTTTGACAGACCAGCAAAGTGTAACATCGAGTCGTTCCTAAATGCAGTCATGATTTTGTAACAAAGTCAAACATACACAACAACAACGATGATTTTGACACTACAGCATCGCGTAACATCGAAGTCATTTAGGAACGCAGTACTGATGTCAACACGGACCTGTCACAGTTTCCCGAGCTCGTGTTGAAGATAAAATATAGCGGGCAAATAGAATTTTTTTTAATAATTTCACTAAATATAAATTAAGAGCTATGAGTAACGCAGTAGGATCCATGCGCCAGTTCATCCTTAATGGAAAAATATCACAATGTGTCATGCCACGGCGGTTTTATGGTAAAATCTTCGTATTCGTTTTCCGAGCTGTACTCATTCTTGTTATAAAACCATTCCAGCTGCCCCAAAGCGCTTTTACAAAAGCACTAACATCTTGTATAACGATGGGAAATATGAAATAACTTTGGATCACAGAAAACTCAAGACCCCCAGGGGCAATCCATTTACAATCAAAAGTGAGCCATTAGCAATTGCAGTGGCCACCGAGTGGGCTAACCAAAAAGAAACAATCGTGCAATCGTCAATGCATCTGTCGGCGTTGTGTTTTACTGCGTTGGATAACCCCAACCATCTCTCCAAGCCTGATATGGTTAATTATCTCTTGAACTTTCTACCAACTGACACAGTGCTGTTTCAAACGCAAGTAAGTGTCTTCGTACTCAGCCCTCTACAAGTCTTTGTAAAACATTTGTTTAGGATGAAGCAGATCTAGCTGAGCTTGAAAAAAATGAATGGGATCCTATAATTGAGTGGTTCAACAAACGATATGACACCAAACTCCAGAAAACTCACAGTATATCACCACCGTCTGTGACAGACGGTGATAAAATGAACATTTCTAAATACTTCCTATCACACACTGAAGATGTTCTCTATGGTTTGTTTTACGGGAATATATTCAGGCTCTTTGACTTATAAGAACAATAATTTCAGGCTTTATCTTTGCCGTAGATACTCTCAAGTCGATAGTTCTTGCTTGTGCTGTGCTTGAACAACACATCACAGTAGAAAAAGCTGTCAGCTTATCGCGACTGGAGGAAGAATACCAACTTAAATTTTGGGGACGCGTCGAATGGGCTCATGATATAAGCGAACAAGAGTTGTTAACCCGGCTTTCTGCAGCTATTCTCTTCGTCCATTTCAACCGGTCCGAACGTTTTATTAAAGAGAAGCTAATAGTCTAGTAAGGAGTTAGAATGAACAATGGAATTAAATCGCAATAGATCGTTACAGTAATTTTATTTCAATAGCAGTTGACTGAAAACATTAATACAAAATATAAATAAAAAAAATTAAAAAGTCCCAGGCATTAGTTTAAAATACTGAGCTCGAAGATATTCCTTCTGTCGGCCAAATGAGCCTTCAGGATAGCCATGTATTGTGGGCGCTCAAGCAGCTTATAGGCGGGGTTGAGGAGACTCTGTACTATTTCATGCAGCCCCTTGTGACCTGAACAAAACAAGTCAATACCGAGTTCCAAATTTGATCCAAAATCACATTCGTCCAGAGCAATTACTGCGGCGGTTATGATTGGCTGCAGTTTTTCCATGACCGCTTCCTTAACATCGTCCGATCCTTCGGCATTATCGAGAGCACTAAGGATTTTTTTCAAATTAGCGTCACTTTCAATCAGTGGTCGATAGCCAACTGTGGTTCTCTTGTTTACAGGGACCGAAATGCCTACACCGTGGAATGTTTTTGCCACAATTTTTTTTGCGCGTTCAGTTTTGGCCTCAAACAGAGATTTACGGTCGAATTCGTTTTCGCTTACAAATACACTGACAGCCTTTCTTATATTAGCAAGGTCCTTGTGATTGAATGGAGTAACATGAAAATCCTTCTCCAAGAAATAAGCAAATGCATCGAACATGTTTGTCGCTACCAATTCGAAATGACAACCCTTTGAAGCGTCATTTCTGACTATGATTAAATTTTCTTCGTCTTTGGGATCGTCTCGCCAATAGCCATAGTGAATGCCGGTTCCTTTTTTAACAAATAGTGTCTGGAACTCGGGTGGGTCATAGAAGAATCTCCAATGGCGCAAATACTCTCCTGGACTTTTGTATTCGACCGCGTTGAACTTGCCAGCAAGGAAGTCATATGGGCCAACTAACTCCATGTTGAATTTCTTGCAACAATTCTTTGTGATGGTTGTAGAATCGTTTGTTGCAAATTTCCAAAATAAGTAAAAGTCCTTAGGCATTTTGACCAGAAATTTTTCATGAATAAATTTATTTTTATTCTCCACTGTTTCTGTTTGATTTTCATCCGAATGGTCCCACAGAGACAGACGTTTAGTGTTGTTCTTCTTTGGAGTGCTCGGTGCGTTGTCTTCACTAGCAGCTTCAGAGGATTTGCGTTTTTTAGTTGGTTCTTCTTTTTTTGCTTCAGCTTGAATATCGTTGTCCAAAACAGTGATGGGCTGTTCAGCTGAGGTTTCCGAAACGGTGTCTTCCTCAGCTTGTTTCGGTGCCATTTCCGTCGTTTTTTCAGCCGGTTTAGGATGGTTGTAGGTTTTGAGATGATGTTCGTTTTTTTGGTAACATTTATCCCAATATTTGCAATCTACTTTATCTTTTTTATCCATCGTAGTAAATAAATAAAATTTGATCAATTTAACACCAAATGTGAAATTATTTCAACCGGTTGTTCATCACCAACACTCATCACATTAAAAATTGAAGTTTGGTGGATGGACGGAGCTTGGCTTCGAGTTCGAAAGCTTTTTTGACAGCGGGTGTGTTCAAGGAGTTCGGTTTGGATTTTTGTTTGTTGAAAATTGATTTTTTCGAAATCTATACTTAAGGCGTATATTCAACTACTGTACTGCGTTCTTTTTTTCTTGGATGTTACGCGATGTAACATCGGGTAACATTGGCTGCGTTCTGACGCACCATCTGAACTTAAGTTGCTATCTGTCAGTTTATGAACGACCATCTAACAAGAAACGTAATTTTTTTTTTTTACTCAAAAACATCTTATTTACTTGTCGATTTTACTTCGATTAGTTGTGGCAACGTCGTCGTCTCCCTTATAGTTGTACCAGTAACGTTGCATTTTATAAAACAAAAATAAAAACAAGGACACACAATTTCATCCACTTAGGAGAACACATTCAAGGGGAGTTTTTATTGCTTCTTTAATTTTGTTATTGCAACTAAACTAAAAAAAACAAGGGGCAAATTACAAAAATTTCATAAATAGAACACAAGAACTCTTCACAGAAGATATTTGTAAGTTTTGATTTTAACTGTGAGGGAATACCGTTTATGTTTATGCAACTTCACAACCAAACACGATAAAGTTTCAATAGCAAGTGAAAAAAACATATGTTTTGACAAGTAAAATCTGAAGTTCAGATTTTCAGCCAAGATTTTTCATCTGAAAATCTATGTTCGAAAATCTGAAAATCTTAATTCGAAAATCTGAAAATCTGAATTAGGGCTGTTTTTTTGGGAGGCTGTCCGGTACCTTGTATTGTAAATCCAAAAAAACGGTTCGCGTTTTATGTTTGGTGGTTGGTATCCGTGACGAGTTGTCAAACATAAACAAACAAAATAGCGGTGTTCACAAAAGTATGAAAGTATTTTCTTGTGGTTTTTTTCTCTGTTTACACGCTTGGGTTCAGTTCACTTGAGAGTGAATGAGAACAAGTGCGAAAAACTTTTAAATGTCGGTAATCCGCTAAAATACATTACTTAGAAGTTTAAAAGTTCAATACTTATATTTTAAAAGTGTCTTAAGAAACTAGACACAAGCGGATACTTATCTGTATAAGAATCAACTTCCGCTTCATGGTATATATGTATAAAGAATAGTAAACTCGATTTCCCATTTACTAATTCTTTGGACCGAGGCCACGGGGAGGCGCAATGGTCAATTCCTTATAAATGTAAAAGCACATTTGAGCTGTGACCGAAGTCGTATGGTGGCGCTACACGCTAAAAACGAAATCGAGTTTACTATTCCTTGTATATACAATGGTTATTAATTGTAGATTAAATAATTCTGGAACAGATGGCGCTTTTGTTGTTATTAATCATAGATTGCATAAATCTGGAACAGATGGCACCTTAAGCGAATTTCTTTACAGAGAACTGTAAAACATTGTCCCTTGCACCTCACAGATGGTCACCTACAGCAACGCGTATCCGGGTCTGCTAGTAATCAATAAATAAATCTATTTTAAGATAAGACGTAGTAAATGCTATTGGAAAAAAATGTCAACATTCACCGAAAAATGTGTTAAGGAACTATGCAAAAAGGAACAAAAAAATAGTTTAACAGAGCTTTTTTCGTTTCTTTTACGATATATTATTATATCCCTATGAACCTGCAAATTAAATAATCAAAATCAATAAACTTCTACAATTCAAAAATCGTTACCAAAATTCTTTTCTATTCTATTCTATTCTTGTACAAAATTGATTTCGATTCACTTGTGAACACCCCCTTTTTCTGTTGTTCGAGATACATGAAAGTCTCTAGTCGCACCAACATTTAAAAATGAAACATCGAAAAACTTATTCGATATCGAAAAATCTATCCCTTGTAAAATTTACTCATCCTTTTATCCCCTGTATCTTTTGTTGTTTTTGCTTTACATGTATTTACAATACAAGGTACCGGACATCTTCCCAAAAAAACAGGCCTATTGTCAGCTGAACTTTTGTATGGAAAACTGACAGCAACTTAAGTTAAGATTTTCGAAGATGGTGCGTCAGAACGCCGCCATTATGTCGTTCTTAAATGCAAAAAAGTTACGATATGTAACATCGTGTCGTTCCTAAATGCAATGTTGAACTGTCAGAATGTTACGTTTCGTAACTTTTTCCAACTCATCTCTGGGACTTGAGTTTCGATGTTGATCTGTCAAACCCCTTTAAAATTGTTGTTGGTCAGAATTGTTTTGGTTTTTTTTTTCATTAATCTTCCAAATTCTGTGAACAGTTATTGATTTTCAATCTTGTTCATTTCAGAATTCATTTTTCTTCATCAATAACGAGTTTCCTTTAGCTGGGTTCGTATTTTAAGAAATACTTTATTCATATTTTTGACAGACCAGCAAAGTGTAACATCGAGTCGTTCCTAAATGCAATCATGATTTTGTAACAAAGTCAAACATACACAACAACAACGATGATTTTGACACTACAGCATCGTGTAACATCGAAGGATAAAAAGAACGCCCTACTGTTGTTTATGTAAATTAATAAAGCCTTGCACAAACCAATGCGGTGAGTGCGTGCGATGCGATTGCGATTAGTCAAATCCCTATACATTAAGTCAAACGTCCATAAGATTACATAGGGATTTGACTTATCGCAATCGCATCGCACGCACTCACCGCATTGGTTTGCGCAAGGCTTAAGGGTGTCCATAGTGTAATGCGAGAACTTTTCTTTGCTGTCGATGTTGCTGTGTCAATCTGTTTCTTGCATAACTAGTTTTGTATCGTTGTAAAAATGTAGCCTTTTTCTACTTTCACACTTCTACTGTATTCTCGTTCTATTGTAAAACTTGTATAATGTTAATTTTTTTCTGGTTTTGTTTGTTTGTTGGCAGCTGTCATTTTCAATGCAGATTACAAATTTTCAAATGAGTAGCTATAATTCAAGAAGGGATGTTCACGATTTAAAAAAGCAGTACAATTCATATTATGTTGTCGAACCACAACTCAGCTGATACAACTAAACAAAATAGTCCCGTTGCATTTTCATTTTTCTTTCTTACCGCGCAACTACGTCATCACAGCACAGTCGCATTTCCATTTATTGTTTTGCACGTGACGTTATCGAGGCACACATTTGTTGATAACTAATAACTAATGTCGCTTTCCATTGGTTTCACTCGGGGAAGAACTCATTTTGAAAACCAATG
This sequence comes from Melanostoma scalare, assembly GCA_949752695.1. Lineage (NCBI taxonomy): Eukaryota > Metazoa > Arthropoda > Insecta > Diptera > Syrphidae > Melanostoma > Melanostoma scalare. Next base: position 46,394,347 of record OX456984.1, read on the forward strand.
AAACAACTAAAATTATTTCTGCTCAATTTAACGTGCGAGTATTTAGGAAAATAGGAGGGGATTTAAAAGGAGACACCGATGCATGATCTACAACTGAATTTTTCGCTACTGCAACTTCAAAATCTTGTTGGTTTAGAAAAGCCTTAAAAGTTTTTGCAGTTCTGGCAGCAGTAAAAACGCTGTTTAAAGCCTTGTGCAAACCAGCGCGATAACGTCGTCCGATTTCTGTCAAAGTGGAATACATGCAAGCTTATAGGCCGCCTCCACCTGCAAGAATTTTCGTTATGTCGACTCGACTTAACATCAAATGTTACGTGGAGGCGGGTCATTTGACGTTATATCGCAATCTCTAACATCTCTGTCTTCGATTTTATTTTAACAGAGTCAGCTTGACATCAAATTTGACAGATGCCTGTTTTTTGTGCGTGTTAGTACAAAATGTCATTTTTTCTCATAATTTTTTGTCTTTCATCAGTCGCGGTTCGTATCGGTAGCTCATATTACAACCTAAAAAAAAGTTTTTCTCAACATATTTTTTTTTTTTTTTAGAGTTTGCAATACAGTAATACAATTATGGCTGATTGGAAAATTTCAAAATAAAAACAAAAAATTTCTATGTAAAAATTCTTGTCTTTGCTTTCATTCCGTTGTCAAAATTGTGCATCCACCATCCGTGCTGTTCGAGTACAAAATGAAATGTTATAACAAAATTTGCCCAGTCACGCTAACATTGGTTTGTGTCTCTGAAGTTAAGTCGAGTCGACATAACGAAAATTATTGCAGGTGGAGGCGGCCTGTTATGGAGGTTTGATTTTACGCAATCGCATCACACGCACAAATCGCGCTGGTTTGCGCAGGACTTAATGTGTGGAAACTCTGGGTATTTTTTTATATGGGTGTGGGTACTCTCATATTCCGTAGTATAAATTTTCCAAGAAAGGGCTGCTGTCATCATTTTTGCAGTCACGGTAGTAGAAATATATGAAAACGCTGCGTTATTCTCTCGCGTCGGTGTCGGGTTTTCTGATATGTCGCTGTATTTCTTGATTTTGACCACTTTAATGTCCGGCGGTGCCGCTAAAACTGCTAAAACGCTTTTGTTTTGGGAAACCTTAACCTAATTTTAATAGCTAAATTTGCAGCTGCCGCGACTGCAAAATCGCTTTTTACAACAATAGGATTGCAACTGTAGGTCTGCACGATCCCGAAAGGCTCTCCCAAATTGAACGATTTGATGGTTGCATGAGAGTGCCCTTACCCCTTACTAACGCAACAAAAACGGCACAGCGTTTCCATACATTTCATACAAAAGAGCTGTGGTCAAAACTAATGATCTTTTTAGGAAATTTTGTTTGCTGCAACCAGGCACACACATAATTTTGCTGTTGTTGTTCTTTTTCTCCTGCTCTTTGTCGTCTCTGTACTGATTCTCAAATGTGACTTCAAAAACACTACGATTGCTCTATTCTGCGAGTTGCTGGGATTTCTATTGGGCTCGTTATCAATATCTACGAACTAATAATGGCTAATATTCTTTTCAAATAAAAACGCTTTCTTCTAATGCTTTCGAGAATATTACGACCACAAAATTAATTTAATTACTTTACATCTATAACATCGAACAGAACCTATCGATATAAAAATTTAAATCAAAAAATTAAACGTGACCGACAACCGACTGTTGCTTAGTTACGAAATCTCTTCTCATAACTTTATCATTCTCTTTATTGAAGAGTGGTAGTGATGGAGAGACGGTTCACCGATTAGCGGATGACAGGCGGTATCGCAATCGCGGTATCTGTTTGTCTCGATTTCACCTGCAACAAAAGAGAACAATTCTCTCCATAAATGGCGTAAGAGATATATATCTACTTCGTTTTGAATGACGATAGACGATGACGATCTCCAAAAACAGAGTTTCCTCTATTAAACTAACCTGAAACTTGACTTCCTCTCACACACCTTGTCACACACAGACCCACCTTTGAGTCACCCAATTCTACCGGTGAATGAGGCAAAGAAAAGCCAACCGAGAAGTGGATAAATTCCGCGGACTTTGCTGTCGTATGGGGGTATAGTTATCCACACACAGGTGTGTTTTGTGCATAATAACCACATGCACACCTCTTTTCATATATCCACGCTCGCTCTTTTATGGGCACTTTCTTTATCTGTATTAAATTTACCTGAGAAATAAAAGATAGATTTTGCTTATTTAGAACTGACACTGGGACTGTGTTGTGCTACCACGTAGGTACTGAGTTTTTACCTTTTTCTGTCGCTTTTACCTGTTACTTTTTTTTTATTATTGTTTGCCAGATACTGGTTTGCTTGCTCACTCTCGTTGTTGTTACGGTGATATGCAAGACGATTCTTTCTTACAAAAGCAGAAAAGGCAAGGTGCGACGTTTGGTGGGAGGTTGATTATTTGTTGAAGCATTCAATCGCGAATGCGATGGATACATTTTCATGTAGTGAAACGATCCGTATTCAGTTTTCTCTTACCTGCGCTCCATTGAAGTCGTCTTCGGATTGAATCTGCGCGTTCAAACTATGAACATGGAAATTTATCTAACGGTTTAAGTACATATTTTCTAAAGGTTTTGCTTGTTTATTGATAAGAGTGTATCTTTAACTTTAAGCTGAGTGAAGATTGGTTTATCTATAATTTAACCCAGAATTGAAATTTAAGTAAAATTGTCTCAGAAAAAAGAATAAAAGAAAATATTAATAAGAAATACGAATAGATATAACCTACGTGTATCGTGTAGTATAACAGAAGAAGAATTGTGAATTGAAAAAGAGGAAAAAAGAGTGCATTCACCTCCTTCCCATCGTTCTTCTCTTTTTCACGCGCCGTACCGTCGTCGTCGCCGAACTAGTCGTTGCCGCGCCAGAACCAGGTGTATTCGTATGTTTGTATCTAGTTTATCCAGTTGCAAAGTGCTAAAGTACTTACAGCGAAAAATATAAAAAAAAAAAAACAAATTATAAACGATAACGACGATTGATGAACAAAATGCCTTACTAAGGATTAAGTAAGAGAGATCAGCGCGCATCGCATCGTTTTACACTATACGCGCTCGTAACTCGTATTATTGTTGGTATTTTATCTAACGGTATCGGAATTTATTTGTGAAGTGAATTCTTTTCCATAGAATTTTTGGATTAAAAAAAAAAAATTCACAAGCAACTCCTTACTCACAGGTAGAGACGGGTAAGTAACAAATTAAATTAAAAATTTGAATTACATTTTATGGGTCCACCCAAAGCAATCTGTTCCGATTCAACTGGTATTTTGATCTCTGATGACCTGATGAGCTTGTAACACTCTTGCTGTCTCTTGTGATTTTTTAACTGAGTCAGGTGTGTTGCTTGGTTGGAATCACCTGACCGTTGATGATATGAGCTTAGGTAAAAGTCACTGATGATCAGGCACAAGATACACAAAAGCATAGGTAACTACTGATGGTTATTTGTTTTTGTTAGAGTATTTGTTTTTTGCGAAAGCAATGTCAATTAAAATTATGATGATTGACGTTCATGCAAATTGGGTATTGTCATGCAAAATTCATGAAAAACCTGCCGTTTACTTGACAATTTTTGGTTTTACCAAAGTGAAAAGATTAGGTATTTTGTTTAGAAACCCTTGGGACAGAAAGAAATTTGACAGTAAATAACAGGGTACTAGAGACGTTTGTTAAACAGGCTCTACATTTCTAAGCTATTAAAATATGTGGAAACTTTCTTTTAGATCGTTGGTTGGACTTTACCCAGGTTTTCTTGACAAACCCTTTGAGTTGTCAAAAAAAACTTGGAGTTTGTTTTTCAAAAAACTCTGAACATCTAAATCACTCAGTTTGAGGGCGAGTTGAGGTTTTTTTTATAACAACCACAGGCAAACCCAGGGCTTTAAAGTCCAAAATTTTTACCTACAGTTGGTATAATGTCATAATGGCTTTTAAAGCCGTTTGGGGTCTGTCAGTGTTATTTTGACAGGTACTACGTAGGTCCGTTTTTTTTTTTTTTTTGAAGTATAATTATCTTTTAACATGGATATAAGGCTTGGAGTAACCAGTGTAATGGTTACGGCGTTGGAATACTGTGTGGACAGGCGGTGTTCGAATCACAATTTAAAAGGGTTTTCACGAATATTGCCTCCCTTGAGGAGTCAACTTCTCCTAGAGTTATTAATCAAAAAAGTTCAAGGAGGACAGCTTCACTCCTTTCTAAATGGTACTAGTCCCTAGTCCATTCAAGCTTGTTGCGCAGCGGTGCCTTAGTTATATTTTAAGTAGAACCTCCCAAATCACTTACAAAAAATATTATAGGCGTTGGTTCTGAAATTGCCCCAAAAAGGCTATGACTTTGATCAGATAAGCTAAGTACTACCTCCCCACTTCCCCAGTACTATAGTTTGTAAGTTTAGTAGAGTGAAATTGAAAAGAGATTAAAGTTAGTACACATGCTTTTGAACTTAGCATGATATCGCAGTCTGCCTGGTTGAGAAATGTTCATTTTTAGACCAAGAGCCCATTACAACTTTTGAATGTGAATAAAAAGATAAGATATTAAGATATTTGTATGAAATGTCAAAGTCTTATACTACAATAACAATGATTAAATGATATCTTCCTTAAAAAACTCTGATTAACAAAAATGTCCTGTTCACTTGTTGCTCCTGGTCAGTCAGTGCACTAGGCACCGTGTATAGACTCCAAGGGCAGTACTTGTAAAGTTGTTCTATTATTATCTGCAATCTAGCTAATAGGCAATTCAAATTATGTCATCTAATCGTTATCATCTTTTCTTTACAAAAAAAAAGATTAGTGTGAAGGCTTTTATCTTATCGAGTTTTACTTATTTGAAAAAAAAAAACAGCTTTCCGGTAGCGTAACTTTTTAGACGATGTAACTTTTCTTTCAACAAATGAAGGAAAGCTATTTTACTATCGCTTTGTTAATTTTGGTAGCTTTTTTGGGCTTTTAAACTATTTTTTCAGTACATAGGTTTCGGACAATGGGTCGTCATAAAGTTAAGCACACCAGATCAAGAATAACTCCTTTATACTCCTGTGGTGCTCATATTGTGACGGTTAGCATGTTTGGCTCTTACACGGGAGGTTCATGGGTCGAATCTGTACAAAAAACAAAAAATGTTTTCCACCTAGGTATTGCCTGTTGCGAGGAATTGACAATTTCTCCGATAGTAATTTCAAACAATGAAAAGCGCTTTCTCGATTAGCTGTTCGGAAACGGAAGAAAATTGTAGGAACCCTCAATTCGCTCAGAAAGTATGGTTGTGTGCTCAATGTCCCGGGGCTCCCCGCTCTGTTGCGCCACCCTCAACACACATAATATGTATGTGATCCATCGTGGAACCTTTTTTTGAAAAAAGAGTTCTTTTTTGTGTATCCAGCACATCACTAACCCAACTACTGACTAACGTAAACGGTTACTGAAATGTTACTCACCTACTTACTGAAATTGGTTCAACAGTTCTGATGTGCCTCAACCAACATTTAACTCTCAATATTTGCCGGCAACCTCTCTCGAGTTTTGCATTTCAAGATGGCTTTGCCATGCTTTTATGTACAATTTTGTAAATAGTTATTTAGCTAATTTTATTGTTAAATAAAGAACCATTACTTCAGAATACTTCTTTGGGTTAAGAAGTCAATTGAGAAACAAAACCCTCTCCCGAAAAACCAAGGTATACTTGTATAAGACCTTAATCATCCCAGTCCTGCTTTACGGCGCGGAAGCATGGACCTTATCGAAAGCGGATGAGGAAACTCTTGGTCGTTTCGAAAGAAAAATTCTCCGAATGATCTTCGTATGCGAAGACAATGTGTGGAGAAGAAGATACAACAACGAGCTGTATGAGCTGTACCGCGACATGGGCATAGCCAGAAGAGTACGCATCGCGAGGCTACGATGGTTGGGCCATGTAGAGCGGATGGACCCGAACGCTCCGGCTCGACGGGTTTTCGAAAGCACATTGCAGGGAAATCGCGGATGGGGAAGACCTCGTCTTAGGTGGCGCAATCAAATGAATGAAGACCTCAACCGGCTTAGAGTGCGAAACTGGAGAGAGCTCGCCCGAAATCGAAGTCGTTATAGAAGGATGTTGGTTGAGGCCCAGGTTCACCCCGAACTGTAATGCCCACCTAAGTAAGTAAGTAAGTAAGCACTTCAGTATGCCTTCGAACCGTTATTATCAATTATTTCTACTTGTCCTAGACATCATGCTCTTCTAGCTAGCTCATGTCATGTGTTGAAAATCATACACATCCTTCTCCTGAATGGGAACAAAATTCACTAAGAACGAATATAGGCAGAATTATTTTGCTTCTACATGTTCGTATCCTGCAGCCCTTTTAACTCTTACAGAAAACTTCCAATACATATGGCACACAGTAGGTTCAAAAACAGACAACGGTGTAGGTGCAGGGATTTTCGGTCCCAACTTCAAATCATCTATATTCCTTGGTAGCACAATAACTATCTTTCAAGCAGAGGTAATAGCTATAGAATTCTGTGTTAGGGAATGCATTAGAAGCAACCTCCGAAAATCCCGCATTTTGATTTGCTTTGACAGTCAGGGAGCCCTAAAGGCCCTGTCCTCAATCAAAATCGAATCCAAACTAGTTTGCAACTGCCTGACATTTCTATATCAATTAGCCACCCACAATAAAGTAACTCTTTCTTGGGTGCCTGGACATGGTAACGAAAGGCCGATTCTTGACATGAGCAAACGTGACGCAAAGTTACATACGGACTTCCTCACTGGACACAGCTCTCTCAGATATCATCTTAAAAAATGGGCATCAGCAAAGATGACACCTGCCGTCTCTCGAAGACACAGAAACGGCTGAACACATTTTATGTGAATGCCCTGCCATAGCCAGATCCAGGCTAAAACTGATTCCCTTGGCATCAGAGACACCTATTCTTCGAATATTCTTACGTTCTTACACGACCTCAACTTCGAATGAACAACTTTACACTTAACGTGTTTAAACCTAAGGCTGTTCTCTTATAAAAGATCTTTCAGATCGACGTGCTAGTAAAGTTAGTACCTTCGCCGAACCTAGTAAAAAAAAAATTTCGTATCGCTTGCTGTGTGAATGAAAAACATAGAAATTAAAATAGAGCTACCAGTAGGGGAGATTGGGGCAAGAGGGACATCGGGGTAAAAAGAACCAAACCGATTTTTACCATGGTTCCTAACTCCATCTTATATTCAACAGCTAGAACTAATAAAAAACCTTCTTTCCCAACACATAAAACTGAAGTTAGTTCCGGTTTAAATGATGAAAGTTGAAAAAAGGTCTATCTTTTAAAAAAAATTTCAATTTGCAAAACCAATCTAAAGCAACCAGTTGATAATTTCAAACATTTTGATCATTTTAACTCGCTTGTGATCGTAAGTGCTTATTTTAACTGCTGGAAATAAAGATAAATAAATAATACTAATGGAAATAAAAATATTTTTTGTAAAAAACTCTTTATGGAGCAAATGAAACAAGTACGTTATGGGGCAAAATGGACTGGTAGTCCGTTTTGCCCTATGAGCTATGAGCTAGCCGAAACGAATAAAATACACTATCTCTTTGACCACGAAACAAAGATGGCTGACAGAGACTGGCTTTTCAATTTCCTAAAAAAGGAACCCAAAAATCGTTTAGGAGTGTCTAAAGTTTAAGTGGTCTTTCTTGCCTCACTCTCCCCTAAGCTTATATTTTCAGCACCAAAGCTTTGAATTGATTTCAAAGAATAAACCTAGTTTTCAGCCATTTTCAATGAATTCCCTCTTTGAAAACTAAATTCATATGACGTTTGTTTTCTGTTTACGCTCGATATTGTTTTGGTATGAGTTTTGCTGGCTCCCCAAAATCATCAATGAATGATGGGATATGAAGTGCCAGGTGATCAATGCAATTTTACTTTCTTCTCGTAAATATAAATAATCTTGAACAATAACTATCTGTAATTGAAAAGGAAATATCATTGGACTATTATGTGGGAGGTCATGGTTTCGATGTCAGCGAGAATGTTTTTTAATTGATATCGCCTGTTCCAAGAATGTCCTCAGAGAGTAATACTCCCATGTCAAAGCTTCCTCATCACGCCTTTCTATTTTTCAATGGAATGGTTGACAGAAGTGCATTAGAGCCTGACACATCATTTTTAATATGTTAGGAGTTTTAAAGGTAGATTAAAATCAGATAAAAAAAAGTATCTTCTGTTTTGATTTATTTTCACATTTAAGCGAACGTAGTTGAATTCTACCGGCGAATTCAACTACGTTCGTTTAAAAGTTAAACACAATTTTGATTAATTTTAACAACATAAGATTAACCTGGTTGCTTGAAAATCTAATGTCATATCTTACTTCTATTAGGTACAACTACTTTTGTACGTGCTTACTTATATACACTTCTACTGACGTAAACAGATGTGTCTTGCACCCACGAGTGTTGAATTACTCATACCGATGCTGTTTTAATATCTATGTGCCTAACGATCATCTGAGCTGCGAAATTCGTAAGCCGAAAATGATAATTTTTTTCATTCAACATCCCATTTCTCTTTGCTTAGTTCATCAGATTGAGGTTAAGTGTATTATTTAACACCATGAAATAGTTTTTTTTTATGGCCGAGAAACGTTAGTTTCAGCTTGTTCAGGCAAATATGCATATACCTACCTAACCATATTTCTTGAGCTCGTTTGTGAATTGTGAATACTTTCTGAAAAAGAGAGAGCAAGTCAAGAGACTATACAAATGCTTGCTCTTAAGTTTTCAAGAGACTTTCATCTAAGCAAACATGCTCATAGTCATAGATAGTTTATGTTTTTTCAAGTCCACTTGACCAATTACATGAGGTCTTAAAGATAACCTGCACACCGGTTACTTAACTCTGTCCTTAATACCCAAACAAATCGAGGAATATCGAGAGGGGAACAATAAAAAACAAAATAAAATTATGTGGAATGCTTATTACTTCATTTATCTATTAAACTCCAAAGCCCGAGAAGAAGATCTTCCAGCTCTGACGCTATAACCAATCTTATAGGTGTCAATACTCCGGTCGGTTTTATTTTTAATGTGACCGGTTCTGCTAGCGCAAAATCTTTCCAATATCAATTTATCATCGATGATATCGTTTTATTTTATGTTGATAGCATGTTGCTTGCCATACGGTGGAAATGTAGGTAGGTAGTTTAGTCTTGTACGAGTTGTAAAAATGTAATTTTATGCAAAAGCATAAAAAGGAAGCCACACTTTGTATATGAGTTAGCCATGATTATGAAATAAAAAATATTATGCAAATTATAGGCGAAGAGTTCTTGAAATATGGTTGAAGAGGTAAAATTATAAATAATTGAGACAGGAAAGAGTTGAGTATATTTTTGAATTAGCTGCTGCTATGTTTGATGTAAAGACACAGGATAATAGGTTGTGGTCAATGGCTTAGCTTTGAGGTTATTAAGTGGACAGCTTTAAATACCAAAAACATGTTACCGGTTACGTATTAATTCTGCACTGAACACCTTAAAATTCAGGAGCGCAGACATTCAACTGCCAGTTTTACTGCACGAAATAAATTGAAAAATTTAAATAAAAAAAAGTGAAAGGACTTTCTTCTGCTCTAACGGCTTACTTTTGATGAAAACAAAACGAAATATACGTGAGCCCACAAGTCAAATGAATTGCAATGATTTTTATTGATGAGTGGGCTTAAGTTATGCAACATTGTCTCGCATTTGGTTGAGAGTAGGAGATACGCCTTTAGAATATGAATCAGATAAAAAATACTGGACTGACTTGAGTTTATAAAGTAGGTGCATTATATCTTCCTGAAGCACGATTTTTTGAAGATTTTGAATGAATGAAGTTGAATTCAAGTTCAAAAAGGATTTGAACACAAGCAAACGAAAGTAAGAGTAACGTGAGTGTCAATTCAAACCACCGCAATTGGTAAAGGAATTGACACACCCACCATTAAATGGATTGAATTTATGTTATGTGGCAGAATCATTTCCACAAAACTAGGTCAAACATCAATAACAGTTAATGCTGCTGTTAAAGGCTGTCCCCAAGGGGGTGTTTTATCACCCCTTCTCTGGTTAATTGTAATAGATCAGCTCCTGGACGACCTCAATAACTCGGGCCTTGACACATAAGGCTGCGCTGATGACCTAGTCATCTCTATCTCTAATCAAGAAGCACTGATCACAAACCGAATGCAACTACTGCAAGTCAATGACTAGTGCAGTAGCGAAGGGCTACAGGTCAAACCCACCAAAACAGTCACCCCTTCACCAGAAGACATAAAATCGTTTTCAAACACTCTCCCTAAATAGTGTTCAAATAAATTTTTCCAGAGACGTCAAATATCTAGGGGTAACCTTGGATAGCCAAATTCAAATCTAAACCACATCTAGATAAAACCATAGCAAAAGCAACTAATGCTTTCTGGACTTGTTCTAGACTCTTTGGTAAGAAATGGGGACTTAGGCCAAAAATGATTTACTGGAAATATTTCACTATTATTACAAACATCCTAACCTATGTTCACTGGTCTGGTGGCAAAAAACAGAACAAGTTTATGCCGCCCGTAAAGCTTTACAAAAGTAGCAAAGATTAGCTTATGAGGTATTACAGGTGCAACGCGCACCTGCCCAACTTTAGCTCTAGAATGTTTACTAAATTTTCCTCCACTACACAAAAGAACAAAGAAGACTGCCGCACTAAGTGGACTATAAAGCTTCATCTCACAAACAACAACAAGTGAAGAAAACTTAGAGGGACATATGAGCATTCTGCAGGTGCTCCCAATACTGGTATCGCCTGCAGCTGACTCTTCGGACTTTATGCCTAAACCCATAATGTTACACCATCCCTTCAAAGTAATCTTTCCTTACCGCTCAGCATGGAAGAACCCTGTAATAACTTTCAATACATTTGGTACACTGACGGTTCAAAAACCAACAACGGTGTAGGTGCAGGGATTTTCGGTCCCAATTTAAAATCATCTATATCCCTTGGTAGCGCAACAACTATCTTTCAAGCAGAAGTAATAGCTATAGAATTCTGTGTTAGGGAATGCATTAGAAGAAACATCCGAAGATACCGTATCCTAATTTGCTCTGACAGTCAGGCAACACCGAAGGCATGTCCTCAACCAAAATTAAGTCCATACTAGTTTGGAACTGCCTGACATGTCTATCTCAATTAGCCATCCACAGTAAAATAACTCTTTCCTGGGTGCCTGGACATGAAGGTGCACAGGGTAGCGAAGAGAATGACCGCCTAGCTAGACTTGGCTCTCAAAACAAATTCAAAGGCCCGGAACCCTACTGCGGTCTCCCAATCAGTAGAATTAACGCGAAGTGATTACTTGGGAACGGCAGAACATGATTCACACCTGGAACAACTCTAATGGCCACCGCCAGTCATTGTTGTGTTTCGTTATAATTTTGCTAATAGGAGCTGATAGTCTGCCTAAGCAATGGAGGGAAAGCTTACCTCCTAACAATGTCTTATAACCAATGGGGGCTTGTTGCGGACAACTGATGCAATCGAAAGTATAAGCATCCTAATAGAAAATCATCGTGGTTCCTTAGAAGTTTCACAGGTTATGCTGGTTGATTTCGAAGAAGCAGTTTTTGATCTACAACTACGAGGTCTAATATGAAAGAGCAATTCTAGAGACCTATGCCGTAATTATTGAGGATATGCTTATTCATACAGGAGCGGTGAAGAAGGTAAATAGTCCAGCAGTAAGTCACAGTATGTGTACACCAAGGAAGCATCTTGAGTCTCTTATTGCAGTCCTTGACTACCTACTGGAGTATAATATGCAGAGCAGCAAAGTACGTCAACTATTCTTTGCTGACGATGGAGCCATCATAAGTGAGGATTCTACATCCCTGCAAGGTTAGAGACTTATTAACTTATGGGTAAAAGTTTAAGAAGGTATTAGGTAGCATATAAATGAGTGCTTGCGTACTTATGCCTGCTCTGGACAATTAATTGAATGGATATGTCATTCCAAAATTAACAAAGCTTGATTGTATTAGAAATTCCAAGATCCGTGAGCCTTCATGTCAAAAATACCATCTTGAAAAAAGTAGAAAAGAGAGATCCAGTTGATTCCGTCAAGAAGTCAATATCATCCAACGTTCAGACACGATCGCGAAGGACCAAGATAAAAGGCAGACCAAAATACTTCTGGTAAAGACAAATGCAACAAAATCTGCATTAAGTTGGCCACAAATATGGAACAATCCAAAACAAGGAGGTTTCGCGACGCATTCTGAGGTCAACGTGGCGTACCCCTCAAACGAATATTTAGTGTGAAGCAGTCAAGTGGGAGAGCTGTGATCTCTTCCAGATTACGATGCTCGTAACGCCTGTAAAGGAAGAATAGTCAAATATGGTTCCCAAGTGTGAACAATTTAAATATTTGGGATCAATGATGAATAGTGAAGCGGTTTGTAATGACGACAACAATCATAGAGTAAGCGTTAGGTAGATGAGGTAGATGCGGTGGCGAGACAACTCCGCCATATTCCGTGAAAGAAACATGCTCCATTAGCTGAAAGGAAGACTCTACTCAGTGGTTGTGCTGAATATACTTTTACATTTTGCCTTGAAATCGATAAAAATACATATGTTGCTTATCGATATCATACTTGCCGTACTGTGAAAATTTGAACGATCGTGATGGACTTTCCGGTCTTAAAACCGCATTTGTTAACGTGGAGCCTCAAACGTTCACATATTATAGCAGATAAGATGTTATACGCTTATTCCTCTATAATTGGCTTATTCCTCTATTGTTATCATATTCCTCAATATTTGATCCGGTTTTTAAGATCTATACTGATGTTCCATTATTCGGCGAGCACGCTTTCCTCCAACCATTTCCTGCAGATCAGCTGGTGCATGCTTCATTCTGACTGATCTTCAGCTGCCCAGAAAATCTCGTCATCAAGTCATAAAGTTTTATTTGATTCCATATACACCAAGTTCATCTTCTTATCCAGAGAATGAGGTTCTTGATCATCTTCCGATTTGAAAAGACATAACGTTTAACAAAAAACTGGTCTGGTTGACAGTATATTTTCATAAGGGGTACGAAAAGGTACCTTACCAGATTATGAGACTAACGAAGCTAACATTTGTTGAATTTAGTTAAGCTTCGTGGCTGGAGAAATAAACTTTTATGATGATAACCAGGCAATGGACGTTTGTCGTGAACTGTTTATTGTATTTTTACTGTTAGAGAAGAACAATAAACTCCTCGAGGGAGACAATAAATGGGTTTACCTGAACAAATAAAAACATGAAGTTTATCGATAGATTGAACTGGTTTTTCTTAAAAACAACTCCGAATTGTGTATTTCCTTCTTATTCTATCACAGTCTGTCCTTACACAGCAAAAAGTGAAAAACAATAATAAGCATATCATTAACAAGCTTTTAATATGCAAATAAGTTATGCTTTATGGCTGACATGACACCTTACAACTAGGTGAATATACCGCTGCATACTAATTTAAACAAAATTTGATAAATATTCAGGTCAAAAGAAACGTCAACACGTCTGTCGTTTAGCTAACTTTCGATTTTTTTTCAGACTTTTGTTGCGTGTAAGAATTTTAGAAAATTTTCAAGCAAACTTCAATTTCGATTTCATTTTTCAATATCGTTTCAAAGAGTATCAATATAGAGGATTTCAGAAAGAATCGACTTTCTGTCACGTTTGTGTTCCTTCCGTTGCGTTGTCCGGAAGTAGGTATATTTCATCATCAAGTGGCTATAACCTCATGAGTCACACACCTAAACCACTGAGCTGCAGAAATACACAAAAAAAAAAAAAAAAATAATTCAAAGCTACTCTAAATTCCAGTGACCACTGGCTTGTAACAAATTTCACATATACTTCCATATAAAGCGGCGATACCGACCGACCGGCAAGTGGTTCTTGTCTGTTGCCGTTTACTGCGAGGCTATGCACTGAAGGTAGTGCACCTTTCTTCCTCTATACATAGTTTTTTAGACTCTTGTTTTGTTAATGATGAAAAGCAAAGCAAAGATAAATATGAGGAAATAAAGAGGAAAACTATTCCTTACAATGGACACGACATTCCCGTATACTCCTCAGTGTATAGTGGTGGTTCATGGAAATGTCAATGGCTATCATTACGAAAATTTTTCGTAATTGTATCTGACAGAGGGATTTAATAGTGGAGTAAGACGACCGTAACGAAATTTTACACCCAACAATGAACAAAATAGAAACCGAAAATTCCTCATTACAGCGTCACGGTCATAGCCACAAATCACTTTTCCTTTTTTTTTTTTTTTTTTTTTAAAAAAGCGAACAATACAAAAGAATTACTAGGTACCTGAAAGTCCAATATTTTCCAGCCTTAGAACTGTCACCCACAAATGATGAAAGCCACCCTCGATTGGTTTCTGTGACGCCATCCAAGTGCCGATGTGGTTATTAACCTTCTCCAATAGTATTGATTACAATGTTGTTTGGTCAGATGTATTCAGACACGAGGTAGAACTTGTGTATGGTTTCAAAAGTCGATGTATGATGCGTAAACATGGGTATAGATTTCAATGACCTGCTTGCAAGTTGTAGAAATAATTGCACGATTTGTTTTAAGTACACCTTATTGTATATCTTGAAAGCGATCACATCAGACATCACTGCCATGGTAATCTCTTCACCCAAACGCTATGCAAAATACTATACGCTTAAGCAGAAATTAGGTCAACATCGATGGCAAGTTGTTACATTTTATAACTACCTACATAAATACTTTGGAATAAAAACCGCAGTGAATTCCTTCATCTTGCTACACACAATCAGAAGATCAAGGTTTTTGTCGTGGTGCAAGTGCACCATGCCTGCTTCTTCCACTGCGTTAACCACAAAAACCAAAATATAGAGAAGAAGAGAGGAGGAAAACAGCATTTGTACGTGAGCATGCAACTAAATGAAAAACTCGGTGAAGTTGAAGTTTACGGTAAAACTACCAGTTGAAGCAATCAATTGCAAAGTAGACTGGTTTCGATAAACGTTTTTTAGCAGCAGCTGTTTGGCTTATTTCATTTGCAACTTACAAGCAGCGACCTGTGCTCGGTGCGGAGAGTAAAATTAATGCCGAATATATTTTTTAATACTGTCCCAAATGCAAATGAGGAGGTGTTGGATCACCTGGGGTGATCTAACGAACTTCATGCATTTATTATTAACTATGTGTACGTTAGACAGGTTCACGTGATTTAGACGTCTTCCAAATCTGCTTCTAGTAGCAAAAATACAAAAAGGCGAGAAAAACAGTCAAAAGAACTAATCGCGATGGAACAACCGGAACTGGAAAAGATTTATAAGCTATTGACACAGGTTGCCATCTTGAGATTCAAACTTTGTTAGTGATGGGAGAAGATAAAAGATGGTTGTCATTAACTTAAAACGAGTAGGTACCTGCCTATGTATTTACCTATTCATTTATATGTCACTGCCACTGGTGAGCTAGTGATGCTGTTCAGTTTATGTCAGAATTTCTTACGCTAAACAGAAACGAAGACGTTGTGTGTTATTTCTTAGAAAAATTGTGTATACCTTTGAACAGTTTTCAAATTAGCATGTCATCATGTGGTTTTATTCAACGTTTGTGCATCATCACGTCAGCAGAGAGATTTATCTCCACGACAGGTTAAATTTACCTTTTTCTTAACAGATATTGTAAGGGTCTTATGTCAGAAAATTACTTTTAGACGAATTCTGATGCCCTAAGAATAGAATATTAGTGAAGATGATGAACCTGTTGATTATATTTGGATCATTCTTCAACTCGAAAGGCAAAAAGCAGTAAAGGTCATCCTTATTGAAGGGTAGTTGCCTAGCGCTTGAGCGTTGATTTTATTCCTTCAATAGAAAGGGGACATTTTTCCATATATGTATGTATTTGCTGTTCTTTTGATTGTTTTTCTCGCATTTTTGTGTTTTGCTAAAAAACGGTGACTGACACTTACAAAATCGTTTCATTACCATTTCTCTGCCTTGATTGAATGATCTTACACATCCCCCTAATGCGCTGGCATTAAAAAATATTTAAAACTCCGTGTCCATTTGAGAGTTCTTTCACTTGTAAACTTTTGAGAGTTGCTCTCGGGTGCCTGTCAATTTCAGACTTTACTATCGCAAGCTAATTTGTTCAGTTTTGAAAGATGATTTCTTGAGAGTACTTTCATTGTCCACTTGACATAATTATTGTAAGTTTAAAGTAGTGAAAATAACATGTACTAACATGAATGTAAACATTTAAATGTTTTGACGTTGTTCTTAAAAAAGAGTTATGGATTAAGCGATAGACAGATTGTTTAATCCTCACTAATTCGGCATGGTATCTACTCAATGCTCAACAATTCAGAGATTTCATTGTCTGTGCATAAAAACTGTACTGAAAATTCATTTAATATTTCATTTCTTTTATTTATGAAGGGCTCATATTTTTCTATGTTCGTTCGTATCCTCTACTTTCCACTGTTTTGACACATTGACTCTACGAAAACTACTCGCTAAATTGGATTTATGTGTGAATTCTGCTAGTTCATCTCCGATAGTGATAAAAAAGTGTGTCCACTTGTGAGTTATTTTCAAAAACTCAAATGTCGAGAGTAAAAAGTCAACTTTTCACTAAGTGCTCCCAAGGCTGTGTCCATTTGATACCTTGCTCTCAAAAGAGGTCTAAAAGCTACTCTCAGTGAAGTTCAAAATTGCAAACTATTTCTTTCATCGTATGTGGCATACCTGTCGTTATTAAGGGTCAATAGTCTCAAGTTCAAGGCTTTCATGTAGAAATAAACGGAAAAAATCGCCAAGCCAGTCAACGCTCAGAAACAATTGTATAGAAGATTGTTACCGGGAAGTATTGAAAAAATTGCGATATGAAGTAGGTTACTGTATTGTTTTTGTATCCCAGATGTCCAAGGGTACCTGTTAACGTCTAAAGTGCTGAGAAAGTCAACACAACGAACAATGCTAAGTTCTTTGATGATTTAATGCGACTGAGGTGGCAAGTTGAATTTAAGAGATAGACAGATGCTGCGCTGTATAAAAAAAAGATATGCAATTCACTACAAACTTCACACTAAAAAAGGATGTTACTTGCGTCGCATCGCGTCGCTCACGACAATGCCTTTGCTTCGTGTGTATAACAATAATTATGTTCGTTTGTTGAACTTTCCCCAGGGTTGACCCAAATTTCCTTGACAACAAATAGCTGTCAAAAAAAATCTGGGTAATCCAGTTCTCAAAAAACGCTAAATCACAAAATCACCACACATCTTTGTAATTGGAACAAAAATACATGCCATTTGACAGCCCTGTTCATTACCCAAATTTGTCCCAGCAAAAACATAGGGCGAGTTGAGGGAAAACCCATGGAAAACTCAGGACTCAAAAAACACTCAGTTTGTCATTCAGGGCGAGTTAAGGTTTTCTAAAACCCGTTGTGACGACGACAGGGCGACCCCAGAGCTTCAACAAACGACCCTAATGATAAAAAAAAACCCAAATCCAGATTGTCGTTTTTAGAGACAAAGAATTGCAATTTCCGTTACCACTTTCGTGAGTTTGTTTGCAATAAAAACCGAGTTTATATTAAAACATATCAATTGCAATATCGCGAGGAATTGGCAAATCCTCCGTTAGTATTCATTGCCATGAAAAGCGCTTTCTCGATTAGCCGTTCGGAACCGGCAGAAAATTGTAGGTCCCCTCCATTACCTCACAAGGGATGGTTGTGAGAAATGCGCTAGGCCCAGGGGCTCCTCGTTCTGTTGCGCCACCCTATTTATTTATTTATAATTGCAATATGTTTTGTTGGTTCACTTGAGTATTTGGCTTGAGGCAGTATCATATCATGCGTACTATTTTGCTTGGATCAAAAGATGTTTCGGAAAATGATGGAAGCTGTGTTGTGTTTGCGAAGAAGCTGATTGAAAATACAGGATTGATAGCTCAGCGGACATACATAAAACCAAATTTTATATTTCTGGGCCTCCGAAAAAGGATTTGGCGGTGGTGAACTGGTGATGCCAATTTAAAACTTCCCGATAACATCGAACTAATTAACGCGCAGAGTTCTCAATTTGCTTTACTCGTTTCTGGTCAAAAAGAAAGATCTTTTAGCTCATATCTCTTTACTGAGATCTTCAAGAAGTTTCTGGCAAGAAGAAGCACTGAACTCAGTCGACGTTGCAAGCATAGTGATCTCGAAGGTCTCACAGCTCTCCCACTTAACAACTTGACAATAGTGATACGCTCGTTGGGTACGCAGTGTTGAATGTGTCGACAAGCCTTCCGGTTTTGGCTTGCTCAGTGTCTGAGGGCAACCAAATGAGAATTGTGTTTGCCTTTTTTATTTCTCAAAATCAAAAAAATCGTTTCGCTAATAATGAATCTCGGAGGACTTGACAATAATGCACGAATGGTGATACTGATACCCGTATACAAACAATTGGATGTTTCTAGAGATTGAACCTTACTCCTCCCACCAGTGGCGGATCCAGGATTTGGGCATGGGGGGGGGGGGGGGTCCATTACTCAAAATTTTATTTATATATACGAGGTTTAGCAGATTCAATCAGAAATTATTTACATGATGTTGGCGTCGATTGCTCATATATGTATGGCCAAGGATTCGATGGAGCTCCGGCAATGAGTGTCCAATTCATTGGTGCACAGGCTCATCTGAGATCGTATTTCCCCCTGGCAATTTATGTACATTGCGCTGCACATAGCTTTAGTTTGGCAGTCAATGCCAAGTCAGGAATCAAAAATGCGTTAGGAGCTATCGGAGCGATTGAAGCATTTTTTTCACTGGCCTAAAAGACAAGACGTTCTACACCAAGAAATTTCAAAAATGACAAACAAAAGTGAGAAAAAAAAACAAATGTTGAAGTCTGTTTGTCCTACCAAGTGGGCTCAGTCTCATGAAGTAGTTGGAACGTACGTTGAATTGCAACCGGCTGTTATTGAATCTTTGGAAGAAATCAAAACTTGGAAAGATCGAGATACTTCGCAAAATGCATTGCATCTTTTGACAGCGATTTCGACTGTTGAATTCCAAATCGCCTGTCACATTATGGAATCAGTTAATGAAATTGCCACTCCGCCGCCGCGCCGTTGCAATCAACAAAAAAAATCGTTGCAACGTTCAAGCACAAAGTATTGAAGACTACTACAGAATTTCTTCTTACATTCCGTTTCTTGATACGTTCATTTCTCAACTCAAAAATCGGTTCTCGGAACACAAATCCATTTTCCAAAGTTTCGGCCAACTGTTTTTTAAACAAGAATTTAACGTAAAGAAATGCGCTGACTTCTAAACATTTTACGAAAATATATCGGATTAATCGAAAGAAGATTTTCTGTCAGAAAAGTCAGATCAACGGCCAGAACATCCAAAATGCGCTCAATGCTTTACTGGTTAGTATCTTTCGATCAAAAATTTACATGTAAAAAAGTTTATATGTGACGCGATCCGAGAAAAGGTACCTTTTAGGCAAAAGTGAAAGCTTACACGGCACGCTCTGAATGGCGTTGATGAACCATTCAAACCAATGTGAAAAATCGTTTCTCTGAATTTATATTTTGTGAAAAAATAGCGATGTTACAATTTCTGATTGCGCTTCATGAATATTCAGTAAAAGAACTTGTGTAATCAATCATGATCCAACAACCGATTTTTTGCCAAGTAAGTCCCTTTTATCGGATCGAGACACATATGCAAACATCAATCTGACAATATTTTTCAGGTTATCATAGCAAGTCGTTCAAGATGTCGATATATTTTGCGTGTCTTGGCAGTTGGCAGTACTACCTGTAACTACAGCAACTCCAGACCATTTTCGACGTTGAGGAGAATCATAACTTACTGAGAAATACGATGGGACAGGAACGACTAAATGGTCTTGCTTCTTTAAATATCCATACCC
The DNA here is from genome assembly GCA_949752695.1 of Melanostoma scalare. Classification (NCBI taxonomy): domain Eukaryota; kingdom Metazoa; phylum Arthropoda; class Insecta; order Diptera; family Syrphidae; genus Melanostoma; species Melanostoma scalare. Next base: position 46,414,384 of record OX456984.1, read on the forward strand.
ATATTGAATTTGCCGTGGGACGAAATTCTAGCGAAATTTTTCAAAAAACCTCGAAAATTTACTAGTGTTTGAGGTAGCATGTTCTTCAGTTCTTTATGAAATGTAATAATGATCAATAAAGTTCTTGAATTTTTTATAATATTACTTCTCCTTTACTTTTTTTGTCTTGCTCATGCTATATTTTTCCGTCCCGTAACTAAATTTGAACATTAGGAGCCGATAAATATTACAAATACCATCTTTTATTTTCCCGATTGGGGGGGGGGGGGGGGGGGGGGGGGGGGGGGGGGGGGGGGGGGGGGGTTGTCCGGACCCGAAAAACCCCCCCCCGTGGATCCGCCTATGCCCTCCCACGTAACTCACAGACATGCTTACCAATATGCCAAGGGCGCTACAAACATGGGATGGAAGAAAAAGTTTAGCGACGTGAGTGTTTTCAGGAAATGGTTTTTCTAGAGGTAATAAGCTTCGTGAATATCTTTATCGAAAATATTTTTCATCGATGTGATAAGCTTTCCATTTCTTTAATTTTCCGAGTCAACTGTGGCGTATGAGCATTTTTTTTCTGCCAAACAAACATTTAAAAAAAAAAAACAACAAATGGATGATAATAAATATAACAACATAGACAGTCGAATTATTGTAGCACATTCTGCAACACCTTCATGAGATGATCTCCAAATAAGAGCTCCTCGTTTCAAGAACTTTTCTCCTTCTTTAAATACAAAGCCATTGCAACATAAAATTCCTCATCGAATCTCTTCGTTGTCCCTTTGTTGCTTATTTTTTTTTTATAAATAACTCGCTGATCCGCTACGTTTACTACCGTGATCGAATTGAGTACAACCTATATTAAGTAAGTAGTTTCCAAGATTTAATTTTGACAAAGCAATGTAATAATGATAAAATTATTGGTTTTCGAACTCCTCGTTTCTGTCTTGCTATAATTTGGGGATGAAATACAGTCTAAGCTACTCGCTGTTAATGAAACTATCTTACGGTGAAAGCATTTATAAAATCGGTTCAGTATCTTCTAAGTTCTCGCTTATGTTAGCGTTCCCGTTTCCGGTTTCGAGGAATTTGGGAAGAAAATAGAGCCTGTAGCATTCCTTAGGTTCTAGACCATTTCTCTTCCACATTTCATTGAAATCGGCTGAGTTGTTTTGGAAATCAGTCAAGCCATTTTCTAAGTTCCTGTGTACGATTATCATTCTTGCGGTGACATAATTTTGAAATCGGTTCAGCAATTTTAAGATAAGAATAAGGATAAGATATACATATGAACCTTGCTTTTTGATCACTCTATCTATCAATAAAAACCGCATTAAAATCCGTGGCGTTGTTTTAAGGATCTAAGTACACAGACGGACAGCGGGAAGCGACTTTGTTATATACTATGTAGGGATAAACTTTGTTATATACAATGTAGGGAAATGAGTCTGAAAAAACGTAATGATTAGCGTGTCTGCCTGCTACGGGAAGGTTCGAGCGTTCGATGCTCGAATTCCTAGAAACATCAAGCAGAAAAATGATTTTCGACAAGTACCGACTTTCGCTAAGAATTGGCACTTTCTCCAATACTGATTTTATGCGCCTTCTTGAATAACTGTCTGGAATCGGCAAAGAATTATAGGTCCCTTCTTTTATCTCACAGGCTGTGTTTGAGAGAAATGCGTTAGGCCACGTGGTTCCATATTCTGTTGCACCACCTTGTTTATTTTTTGAGCTTGTCCCTTGCTGATGGTGTGCCAGTATTTACTAAGTTGTGCCAGCTCTGGTCAGTGAACCATTTACACGGTGCTCTTTATATTTATTATCAGCATTTTATAGCCGATTCTCCGTCGACATTTGACTCATAAAAAATAAGGGCAGGCATTTAAGCGATCTAAAAAAAAAAATAGAGAAATATTAACAAAGTATCAGTCAGTGTAATCCTCGCAGTAGTAACCAGACGAATGGTTGAAAAAATTGTGTTAACTTTTTTCCTTTAAACACAAGTTGTCAACTATCTGTCAGCAGTTGCTCAACTATCGATGTTTTGATGCTACGTGCTCTACTTTTAGCAAAAGCTAATTTTTGGGCGTATAGAAAACACTTTCATGTTGAAGCTCTACTTTACATTTTGCCTAATTAACTTTTTTTCGAAATCCTTGCACAAATAGACCTTCCAGATCAAATATGAAAAATACCCAACCTTGTGTATTCCAAAAGTAATGATTCATTACTAATGAGTAATGAGCATCACTATTCATTAATTACATTTTTGCCAAGTCAAGGAAATGACATAATACCGTTACATACAAATATTTCGTACAACTAGATCATTCATTTTATCAATTTCTTCACTTCCTACACCTTGTCGTGAATTGTATCTTTATTCATTTGAAATTGAACTCCTTCCTATGTAAAATTGTATCCCAGTTCAGTTTATATAAACTTCAAAAGGCACACGAGTACAAAAGTAGGTAATCTCTCCGAAAAAAGGAGTTTACACTGTGGGTGTTCTAATCATGCAAATGCCTTTTCCTCGTTCATTTGTAATAGGTAGCGAATTCCAAACGAGTCGCTCCGGCTTTTAAGATCTCCTTTTTCGATTCAGTTTTAAAACAAATCACAACATCGAATGAAAAGAGCAACCAACGTTCTATTCCTTTAGTGTGTGTGATTATGTAATTGACACTATCCCGTAGCAAAAACTACATATCCACGATTACTATACGCTCACTCATTCTTAACATTATACCGTTAAAACAAATATTCCTTCTCTCTATAAATGAAGAGAAAAGAAAGATTAATGCACACCATGTCCGGTGGACACCATAAACACAAACATACATATCCACTAGTGTGTAATAAACCTAACGTTACATTAGCCAACGAACATACGAGACACTTGCTTATAAAATTTCAAAAACAAAAAGAAAACGTCCCAAATGAATATAAAAAGATGTCGAAACTTGAAATTCGAGTTAAATTGCAAACGAAGACTTTGTAGGCTGAAAGACGGTTCTTGGACAGTTGGGACACTATAAACGAGTTGTGCCTGGGGTGCTTGTTGTCCGTCGGGGGGTAGCACAGATATCTGCTTCTGCCGGCGCGGCATGTTGTAATTCCTCGTGGAGTTCAAGTGGCTTTTATTTTGTGCCTGTAAAATAATCCAGAGGAGACTTTTTCCATCCGAGCTTGTATAGCCATAGCCGAAGAAGCCATCACAGAGCCAAGTCACCTCACTGTCTGCGAGTAATTAATATTGTCGTTAAGAACGATGGAATGTGGAAAAAATATGTAGACTCTTTTATTTTCATTTTGTCGCTTCATTACTATTCCTACAAAATATACTTTTGAGTGAAGAGTTTTTCTTTTCTTTTCCGGTAGTTTTGTAGGCAGTTGTGTTGAGTTAGTGTTGGCGGAGACATGAAATGAGAAATCGTTTCCAACTTTGGAAGTGGGAAAATTCTTTTAATATTGAACGAAGTATGAATTGAGATTTGATGGGCTTATGTGTGAGAATCTTTTTGTTTTATTGGATAAGCATTTGACGAGCTTTGAATGTAGCTGCGTTTAAAGTAGAAGCGCTTTGTCTTGTCATGTCATGTGCGAAAGTTGTTATGAAGACATTGATGGAAATGAGAAAGTAACTAAGCCTTTAACGGGAGTAGAATAAAGAAAATATTTAACGAGTGATTTTTTGAGAGCTAGCGGGAATAAAAAAATATATAACATGAAAACTTTATTTGAATCCGTTGTATATGTATAATTCAATGTTTGAAGAAATGTTGGCCGTGACTGAGCCTCAAGTGCTCCATCCGCTTAGTCCAATTTTGACATTTTCTTTCGAACATTTTGGCCGATATCTCGCGAATAAATGCTTCAATGTTGTCTCACAGTGGCGGATGAGCTCCTGGTGAGCCAAAGGCATCACTCACACCCCTGCAGCAGGGTACTGACACTGGATATTCCAGCCCTTTGTGTCCGAAGGGATCCAAAAGGACCTGGCCCTCCAGGTTGGGGGTTGTGCGTAGGGTTAACTACCCAACCACGTTAAAAAAGGACAGTTCCGAAACAACTAACAGCCTCGGATAACGATAATGATTTCAAAGTTGACGACCCAAGCAAACGAAAAAAGGACAATGACCTCCGGATCTGCACGTGGAACGTAAGGTCTCTTTACGGACTAGGTGCAGCTGGAGAATTAGCGGACGCCCTGGACTGCTGCAAAGCAGACATAACCGCCATCCAAGAAGTGCGATGGAGTGGACCGGGCATAAAGAAGATGAGAAACTGTGACATCTATTATGGCGACTGCTACAGACAAAAGAAACAACGCTTATTTGGGTGCGGATTTGTCGTTAGAGGAAGACTCAGGGATAAGGTGATTAGCCAAAATCCAGTCAATGAGCGTATAATGACCATCCGCATCAGGGCTAAATTCGCCAACATTAGCCTTATATGCGCCCACGCCCCCACAGAAGAGAAAGACGACGATTCCAAAGACTGTTTCTACGAGCTCCTCGAAGAAACGTATGAGCAGTGCCCTAGACACGACGTGAAAATCGTTCTTGGCGATTTTAACGCAAAGCTAGGGAAGGAGGACATCTTTGGAAACACAATCGGTAAGCATAGCCTCCACGACAAAACCTCCGAAAACGGACTGAGGCTAATCGATTTTGCTGCGGGGCTAAATCTTGTTGTAAGTAGTACACGCTTCCCGCATCTCAAAATTCATAAAGGTACATGGCGATCCCCAGATCAATTAACCGTCAACCAAATTGACCATGTTGCGATCGACGCAAGGCACTCTTTCAGTGTTCTAGATGTCCGAACTTTCCGAGGGGCCAACTTTGACTCGGACCACTACCTTGTTGTAGCCAAGGTACGAATGAGGATATCTTGTTCACGACCAACGCGAACTAACGCTGTGAAGAGATATGACGTCGGAAAGCTACAATCGCAAGAGATTGCCAATGCCTTTTCCAATCGAGTGTCCCTTCAATTATCCTTGAATCCCATGCCGCCAGCATTAAACATTGAAGACCAGTGGCAGCAATGCCAAGAAGCCATCAGAACCGCTGCCTCTGAGGTTCTGGGTTTCACTCGGCCACCAAAACGAAACCCATGGTTCGATGAAGAATGCAGGCAGGCAAATGCAGCCAAACAAAGAGCACGACAAATGCTTATGCAAACACGAACAAGGGCTGCTTACGATCAGTATAACGAGATTTACAAGGAGAGAAGAACACCGACTTCTCAAAAAGAAAAAGAAGCAGCATGAGAAGCGCTCGTTTGAGGAAATAGAGAGGTGCCATGACAGGAACGAGATTCGGAAGTTTTACCAAAAGGTAAAAAGATCCTGCCAGGGTGGCAAACCCCGAACTCAAGCCTGTAAAGACCAGCAGGGAAACATAATTGTAGAGTCACAGTCGCTACTGAGGATTTGGAAAGATCACTTCTGCAGACTGCTTAACGGCGATGAAGACACAAATTCCGCTGTCAGGCAGATTGCCCCATTCAGCTTGGACGATGATCAAGAATGCCGTCCTCCCGACCTAGAAGAGGTTAAGCTTGCCATATGCAAACTTAAATCAAATAAGACTGCAGGTGCAGATGGCCTTGATGCCGAACTTTTCAAGGCAGCTGGAGATCAGTTGGAAAGGAGCATGCACCAACTGATCTGCATGATATGGTCGAAAGAAAGCATGCCCGATGAATGGAACCTCAGTATCGTATGCCCGATCCTAAAGAAGGGAGACCCTCACAATTGCGCCAATTACAGAGGGATAAGCCTCCTTAACGTCGCTTATAAGATCTTGTCTGCTGTAATATGTGAACGTCTGAAACCCCACGTCAACAACTTGATAGGTCCTTATCAATGTGGTTTTAGACCAGAGAAGTCCACAATAGACCAAATTTTCACATTACGGCAGATCTTGGAAAAAACCCGAGAACATAATATCGATATTCACCACCTCTTTATCGATTTTAAGGCCGCGTATGACAGTATTTACAGAGACGAGCTGTACAGAGCCATGTCTAGTTTCGGCATCCCTGCAAAACTCGTACGACTATGCAGGATGACTTTGGAGAATTCACGCTGCTCCGTCAAGGTCGGAAAAGAACTCACCGAGACCTTTGATGTCGAAAAAGGCTTTAGGCAAGGCGACAAACTGTCATGCGATTTCTTCAACATCATACTTGAACAGATTGTAAGAAACTCAAACGTCAACACCAGAGGAACAATCTTTCAAAAGTCTGTACAATTACTCGCCTATGCAGACGATATTGACGTGATGTCATAGGTGCTTTTGCGAGTATTGAAACAGAAGCGGCAAAAATGGGTTTGATGGTTAATGAGGGCAAAACGAAGTATATGCTGTCATCAAACAAGGACACAGAACATCGACGAATTGGACAAAACGTCACAATAGACAGACATAACTTCGAGGTAGTACAGGACTTCGTCTACCTAGGATCCGCTGTAGACACGGAAAACAACATCAGTGCGGAGATCAAACGGAGAATAACTATTGCCAACCGTTGCTTCTTTGGGTTAAGAAGGCAATTGAGAAACAAAACCCTCTCTAGAAAAACCAAGGTGACCTTGTATAAGACCTTAATCATCCCAGTCCTGCTGTACGGCGCGGAAGCATGGACCTTATCGAAAGCGGATGAGGAAACTCTTGGTCGTTTCGAAAGAAAAATTCTCCGAATGATCTTTGGTCCCGTATGCGAAGACAATGTGTGGAGAAGAAGATACAACAATGAGCTGTATGAGCTGTACCGCGACATGGGCATAGCCAGAAGAGTACGCATCGCGAGGCTACGATGGTTGGGCCATGTAGAGCGGATGGACCCAAACGCTCCGGCTCGTCGGGTTTTCGAAAGCACATTGCAGGAAATCGCGGAAGGGGAAGACCTCGTCTTAGGTGGCGCAATCAAGTGGATGAAGACCTCAACCGACTTGGAGTGCGAAACTGGAGAGAGCTCGCCCGAGATCGAAATCGTTATAGAAGGATGTTGGTTGAGGCCCAGGTTCACCCCGAACTGTAATGCCCACCTAAGTAAGTAAGTAAGTTGTCTCACAGTGAGTCAATCGGGCTTGTCGCTGCCTTTTTTTCTTAGGTGGCAATAACAGTTCGGGGTGAACCTGAGCCTCAACCAACTTCTTACGCCAACAATTTCAATATCGGTCGAGCTGTCTGCAGTTTAGGTCGATTAAACTGACCAGAAAATGGAAGAAGCGCGCGATTGACTTTCTTAATAGAGCACGAATTTTGATAATGAGTTCAGTTCAGTTCAGTTCACTTCAGTTCGTTTATTTGCAGTTCAAAGAATATATATTTAAACAAAGAATACAGTTTTAGAGATTTTGATAATGAAATTCAATAAATTGCAAGTGTTGTTCGTTTGTAGACAATTTATGGTTAAATTATAGACCAAGCTGAAGTTATTTGACAGTAAAACACGAAACGTGCGTGAGATGTCAAAACCAGTCTTTCCAAAAAGAAAATAGCAAAAACATTTTATTTCATAATTAAAACATCGAAGTTATTTCAAACAAATGTGGAACTGGCGAAGACAATTTAGGGAATAAATTCTTCTTAGTCTAGTTTTCTTCATAATTTATAGCAAGCTTCTTCTTGAAGAATCACACGAGCCCATCCAAAACAATGAAGGATTTTAAAGACAATTCAAGTCGGATTATTGTTCTACTTCGAATATCTCTAAATAAGTCAAACCATTTCATCGGATTTTATATTTCCGATAGCATCTGTCAACTTCTTAGCAGAATTCACAATTTAATAATTTTTGTGTCATTCCAAACTTTCTCGTAGAATAAACAATGAAATTGACCCTCTAACCTTCCCGGAGCTCAATGATCTGTCCTATATTGCCAATTTTTTCTTTTTGGTCTCATCTTAATTCATATTTAATCCTCAACACCTTGAAAACAAAAGCTGTTATTCTTCTTATGCATAATTTATTTGTCTGCCTCCCAAACAAACACCAAAAGAAAACGAACTTAAAATTTTCTCTCCGACAGAGTTTTATTCCTCTTTGTGATCAATCAGCATGGGTTCTTGTTCATTCGTTTCAAATAAATCTTATTAGCCTCATTCAAAATGCTCCAACATACTTCTTAGAAGATTAGTTTCCATTCCTCGTCCTCTTCAAAGTCGTGAAAACCGTAGTAAAAAGGTCGGAAAGTAAAAACAGCAAACGTGACCCAGAGTGAGATGACAAACTTACTTATTGTTGCAAGCATTTGAAAACAATAAATCACTATACTTTCCCTCACTGCCTCTATTAAATAGTGGTACCAATTGTATTTACTAACCTAAAATTTTTTTCCTGTAAATTGTTTTGAATTATAAAAGAATTTAATTATCTGCATACGTAATATGTTGGTCAGATTATAAAAATATATTTGAAACCCACTACCACTTGCCTTTATCAGTTGGACATTCGATGATGTAATTTTTCAAATAATTTTTCTTATCTTTTTTTATACTACCACCTATCGTTATGGATCTTCTAGGTGCAAAGATTACTTACGAACGGAGCAATTGAAAAGAAAAAAACTAATCATTTTGTTGATAAAAAAACAAAAAGCAATCGGATTACATTATATGATATTCTAAAACCTTGTCGTTTACAACGATTTCAACCGAATAATAGACCAAGTGTTTTTCAATTCCTACGAAGAAAGCAATTCTCTATACGGACAAAGTAAAAGCACGTCAAGGAGAAAAACACGTTCGACAAAATCATAGAAGTAACCACTTTATTATACTTGAATAACTTTTTTCCTATACAAACCCAACAATTATCCACTTAACCGGTCTCAAACTCTTTAAATTGCGAGCGCCTCTCCCATGTGATGATTCCAAAATGCTTGTTTTGCACCAATAATAATGAGGCAAGATCAACATTTCAAGCGATCTGTGTGCCTCAGTAAATTACTCCACCCAAAGAAGAAGATCTCTGGGAGTTGAGAAAACTTAGCTCGTGCGATCTTTTTCTGTTGAACAATGGGTTGACTATAGAGTTGATTGTAGATCTGAAGAGAAATACTTTACTCAGCCACATGGCAATTTGTTAACCTTCTTTTCAGGTTAACAATAAGGAATTTGCATAAACGTCGAAGAGACGTTTGTTTTCGTCGTCTTTGACGTGGTCGTCTGTCCCATTGACTCCTGTCCTATTGTTTGTGTGTGGGGAAAGTAGAGTAGAAGCGAGGTGTTTCATTCCAAGATTGAAATTGATAGATTGCATAGATTGCAATGGGACATTGAGACTACTTAATGTAGACGTTGATTTAAGTGCATGTCGTTGAAATATTTAAATGAAGTGCGTTCGGTAGTTGGATAGATTTAAGGGAGTGTATAAGAGTTGTTGCAGTGTATTTAGAGTTGACAAGAAAATCCATGGAAAATATGTGTGTACTTGCAACGGAAATTGTTGTCTTACACAGTTTAGTAATGTTGAAGATGGAACAGTTGCTTGGGCTCGTATTTTTGTATATATAAAAAAAACCGTTAAGTAAACATTGTTGGAATTTTTATTATTTTTAGAGAACAGCTCTGGAACTCTAAACGTTTGAAGTCAATGAAGGTCAACAATGGTCATAGTAACACGAGTAAGTATAACAAAATGCAGTTATTGTATCAAATGTAGTTCTTTTATTGGATGAAACTTATGTCCATCATAGAAATCGCCTTTTGGATAAGTCCTTTGATTCGGCGTCTTTGAAGTTTTAGGGAAGTCAATTTCTCACAATTTTTTCAGGTCTTTTCAAAAGTATTCAAAGCTCTGCTGAAAATTATTTCACCTGGGCATTCGGGTCAAAAAGAGTTACGAAAGATTATTTAGAATTGAAAAGACAGTCTGATAGTCAATAACTGTAGTGCTCAGTAGTTAGCATTACAGCTTATTACTTAGGACTTCGAGGCTCAAATTTCTGAAACATTCTATTTTGACGGGTAGATATCGTTTTTCACGACTAATTGGCAAATCCTCCGAGAGTGAAAAGTGCTTAGTGACTTCAGAATCGAGTAGAATTGCAGGTCGCTCAGTCCCTGTAATGCAGTAGGCCCGGAGTTCCTAGAGATTTCCTTCACCTGATCCTGCTACCTTTTTTTTTTTTTGGAGGTTTTTAAAATACCAGCTGGAGCACTCAGACCTAAATACCGGTCCATTGTACTACCAGTTAGCAACCTTCTATTTGTTATAGCTTTCCAGATGTTCGGAGAAAAGCCAAAAGACGCTGCCATGATAAGGAGCCTAAGTTACCAGCTCTTACCATGTCTGCGCCAAGTATCTGTAACCTCATGCGAGGAAAAGCAAGACATTCACAGAGGAAGTGCTCTGCGGTGTCCTCTTCTTCTCCCCAAGATTCACAGAGTGTGGTATCACTTAAGACTAACACGTTTAAATGCTTGGCAAAAGAGAAGTGCCCGCTGGCAACGCCAATAAGCTTTCTTCAGTCTTTTCTGCTACGAGCTAGCAAAAATGTTGCAGTCTTCTTACTAACGTTGGGGAGCATACGTTTGGTCTGTATCCAATGGAGGCATGCCATCTACGGTTGTGCTCTTCACAGATCCAAACGTTGATTGAAGCCCTCACTGAGGACGCTGGCAGACCAAGCGACAGTTCAGGTCCTGAGAAAGCTGTCTGATATCCTTGTCTAGCAAGTTCATCGGCGATCTCATTTCCAGTTATGCCGTGATGACCCGGAACCTAAATGATCAGAGAGCTCTTGCATTCCTGGATCACTTCCTGCTACCTTGGTAGATTTGCTCCTTTTTTTTAGTTGCACTTTAGATCACTTCCTCTCTTTAGACCCATCCCTCTCCACTCTTTTCGTATCTTTCTTCTTCTCTTCCTTTGGTTCTCTCTAGATATGCATATGCGTATGCTTTTGTCTACCTTTTGCATGTCATTTCCTTTCGTTCTCTTTTGTTTTACTCTTTCTATTTGTTTTCCTTTTACTACAATCATATCTATCTCTTTCTGTTTGTCTGGTTCTGCCTTTGTCTCTCTCTCTCTCTTCATCTCTCTCTTCATCTCTATCTATTCATCTTTTTTGGGCTGGAAATTCGACAAACGCCTGTAAACAATGCTTAGCAGCTAAGTTTGTAAAGCCAGCTTTCAGAATTATAGACTGATTAAAAGGGTTTTAGTCCTAAACTACCGTAAAGGTCCACCTATGAATCCTCAATATCTTGGACTTCGACTTATTATTTTAAGTTTATTCACGCCATTTAGTTATCCCCCTTAAGACAAGACTGGGAAATCTAGAAACTACGCCCCTTTAGCCAAAGGCTTGTGTTTTATACTGACGGCTAAGAAATGGAAACTGATACTGCTTTCAGAATTTTTGATTGATCACTCTACCTAAGGTCTTCAGTTCGATTAGACACTACTCGTCTAAATTTCAAGCTGATTTTTTGCTATCAATCAGTGTGAGAGGATTTTATATGCTTCGGACATCAACAAAAAAAAACCATCTTTATCTTCTGCTACAGTCAAATTACTGAAAAGAAGATCGATGTCTTCTCTTAACTTGCACTGCATTCCTGGGAATAGAAGAAGTATGAGATGCCAATGAAGGGGCATATACGCTACTCCCGGCACTATTTTGAAGGCCTCTGACATCCGCCATTCCTGAAGGCTTCTGTGATATGATTTATTCACTCCTTTAAGAAAATCCGACAAACGACCTGGGATAACAACTTTTCATTGCAAATTGAAAAATAAATCTGCACCATATGAAACTAGCAAAATATCTGGTGTCCCAGGCACTGTTTCGAAACTGAGCAAACGTATAGAAAATTCAGCTCTTCTCCGCAACAGTACATGGTTGTTTGGTGCTTACAAATATTCTGTCATAATCAGGAGCTAAAGAACTGCGCTGGAACCTCAGTTGGAAGGCACAATAAAGTTTACCTAAAGTCCCTTTTAAGACGATCAGTTGTCAGTTCAGTTATCAGTTCAGTTGTCAGTTCAATTTAAAAAGACAAGCGTATTTAGACGTCAGTCCGGTGTTCAGTTGAGCTTTCACTTTACTTGTGAACAGTCGAAAGTCAGAAGAACTGATAACTGAGCTGAAATCTTATGGGAATTCTATCAGTTTCAGTTTCAGTTAAACGCTTCAGTTTTTGGCATTTAAGGCACTTTTAGACAGTAAGTTCTCAGTTCAGTTTTCAGTTCAGTGTGTAAATAGACGTCAGTTCGATGTTCAGTTGAGCTTTTTTTTTATTTGAAAAAAATCAAAAAGAAAACTGAGAACTGAACAGAAAACTGATGGGAATTTCATCAGCTGTCACTTCAGTTATTAGTTCAATTATCAGTTAATTTTTAAGCGTTTAGACATAAGTTTAACTGAAAGCTTAACTGATGCCTCAACTGAAACTGAAATGATCGCCTAAAAGGGCATTAACAGCGCAGTGTGTCAGCTGTTAAAGATTACAAAAGCTAGAAATATTTTTTCCTCTCCCTTCTCTTGCGGCCTGTCCTTGTCACTCGACACAACAAACCAGGAAATAAATACTAGAACCCAAGTCTGCTAAGACCTCTGAATAAATGTTGTCCAATCCTTAGTTCACACTCTAGTTTGAGAGTTCTTTAAAGCTCATGAAAAAGCATATCTCATAATCAAAAAAAAAGAAAGGAGCAATCGTTCACACAGATTTTATTTTATGAATATCTACTCCAATATTGTATTTAACACAACTTCTGTTAATTCGCACAATTTCTCCACTTCTATACGTAAAACTACAGCTCTGTGTGAAACTACTTCAACTTTCCTCGCAATCAATCATCTCTATCTGGCCTACTACTGCTTTCTTACTCCTAGTTCTTTTTATCACACCATTCATCACCAGCCACCCACATCTTCGTTGGATTAGCCAACAATTTAGTATCCAAAAGTGCATTGTCTTTCTATCATACCAATTTGTTTTAGTCGTCCTGTACTTTCCAACATCACTGACTCATAGTATTGAGAATATGTTAAAAATGCGATTGGGCTCTGAACTTATTGTTTTTCCTGACCATTTAGATCTAGTCAAGTTGCCACTAATAGTTTGTTATGTCATTAGATCTCCTGTTTCTCCACACACATATACCATCCATGAGTATATCGTAAATAAGAGTCTTTGCTATCCACCCTTTTGATATTCAGTCTCCAAATGATCCACTTTGGTACGTTAACCTTATTTTCGACTGCGATCTTTTGTGACGCATCTAAGCGTAACTAAAACATCCGTTCGCTCCCATTTCATTTACTATCTGTACAGAGATACATTTTTGTGTTTGTTTTTCCGATTTCCACATAATGTTCGTCTTTCTACACGTACTGCGCAGAGGCACACTCATGTAACACCACGCCTTATGATCACCGGTGCCTATAAGTGTATACACACTCGTAACAGGTGTAATGTTGTGTTAGAAGATTATCTCAACCATTTTTCCCTCAAAACAATCGAACTTATTATCCATAACCATAGATTTGAGGGACTTATGCAAGACAGCATGGCCCACTTAATCCACCACCTGTGAAGGGGTTTATTACATGATGATTTTGTAACTTTATTTGCAAACTTTCTTAAAGGGTGACTACATCTGGATCGAACCCGTATCGGGCAGGGAATTCGATGTAGCCATTGGAGCTCGTGTTATCTCAGCAGAGGGACGTCGCATACAGGTGCGTGATGATGATGGCGATGAGTTATGGCTGGCGCCCGAAAGACGCATCAAAGCGATGCATGCGTCATCGGTTCAAGGGGTGGAGGATATGATTTCTTTGGGTGATTTGCACGAGGCTGGTATTCTAAGAAATCTACTCATTCGGTATAAGGACAATTTAATCTACGTAAGTTTGCTACGAATTCTGTTTTAGAGTATTTTTTTTAATTGAAAATGTTTTTCTTTTAGACCTACACTGGTTCGATTCTTGTTGCTGTAAATCCTTACCAAATACTACCGATCTACACTGGAGAACAAATAAAACTTTACAAAGAGCGTAAGATTGGTGAACTTCCACCACATATATTTGCAATTGGTGACAATGCCTATGCTCATATGAAACGCTTTCGGCAAGATCAATGCATCGTGATCTCTGGTGAGTCGGGAGCTGGAAAGACTGAAAGTACGAAACTGATATTACAGTATTTGGCTGCAATAAGTGGAAAGCACTCATGGATTGAGCAACAAATTTTGGAAGCTAATCCTATATTAGAAGCTTTTGGCAATGCCAAGACTGTCCGCAATGATAATTCATCAAGGTTTGACTTTCATAAAAATATTTCGAGTTTTTTGTGACACTGAGTTTTTTTCTTTTTGAAGGTTTGGAAAATATATCGATATACACTTTAGTGGAAATGGTGTCATAGAGGGTGCTAAGATAGAACAATATTTACTCGAAAAGTCTCGAATAGTCTCACAGAATCACAGTGAACGCAACTACCACATATTCTACTGTATATTGGCTGGATTGTCTAACGATGAGAAGCGAAGGCTGGACTTAGGTGTTTCTGCTGATTATAGGTGAGTCTTTGAAAAATAATATAAAAAGAAGATTTCCTCGGCTTCTCGATGATCGAATGAATCTTTAACCCGCTATCCTCCAATATACAGTTATAGCCTTTTAATTATCTGCTGCAAAAACTGCAAAGCAATCTAACTTTAAATTTCCTATTGAAATCATTTTTGTTGTACTTCAGTAAAAACGTTACGTAACTTTTGGCGTATTGCCATGTTTTCCTTCACCTTTGATCACCTGTCATTTAAGTAACTGGCACATACAATGCAAATATACGAAAGATGTTTTTATTTACTGCTTCACATCATTCAATTGATTGAAGGCGTAAGTTGTTGAGTTTTGCTCATATTCTTTACCTAATTGTTTAATGGCTTAAAACCTGAATAAACATATTGACAGCTGTATCTATACATACTTTTTTTTTACCGACATTGAAAATGTCTGAAGGTAAATAATTGTTTTATTGCAATTAAATGCTATTGTTTGCTTTCGTGCTTCTACAAAGATCAAATTACAATGTGGGCTTTTGTCAACTTAGTACATAGTTAATTACTGTTACCTTTTAACTGTTACATGTGTTAGAGTATAGAAAAGAACTTTGCATTGCTATGGTAATATTTGTTTTGGTAAACTTAGTCCCAAGTCGCAAGTTTAAATATACAAAACATCATGAGTCAGAATCACCTAGTTAGACAACTTTGGTGTCCGTCCATCTCTCATTCAGGAATTGTAAAAGCTGTTTTAAAATTGGGAATCTCAGAGTATTCTCTAAAGTCTAAATGCTTTTTTGTCCTTTTCAAAATCACTAATCACGCCATCGTTGATGATACTCGTATTTTCTATATCAATGCATGAGTAGCTTTAGTTCTGGTTCCGCTTATGTAACAACAAAAATTGATTCGACTTATGTGAAAATGATGCCTCATTTGACTTGAATTAATGGCTTTGAGTAAATTCATTAAAGTAGTTTTCAAACTTCCGTGCCAGTGACAAAGTAGGTATGAAATATAGTTTTTGTTACTCAGGGGCATTGAAGCACTGTGAACGGTGTAAGAATTTTTAAAGTCGGTCCAGTATTTTCCAAGTTCCCGATTATGTTTCCTTTCCGGAGGGAATATGGAAAGGAAATACAGCCCATGTTTTTTCTGAGGTTCAAGATCATTTTTGTTCCAAATTTCATTCAAATGGAATCAGTAGTTCTGGAGTTTTTTCAATAAAAACACCAAATTTCGTTTACGTTCTCAATCCCGTTCCCGTGGCAATGTTGGAATGAATAGCATTCTAACGGCGAAAGATTTTTGAAATCAAACAGGCAGTTTCTAAGATCCTGTGTATGTTCCCGTTCCCGTTCCCGTGCAACCACAAAGTTTAAGCAGGCATATAAACCTTTCTCTTGAATCTCTTTATCTATTAAAAATAAAACCACATCAAACTCCGGTGTTTTTAAATAAGTTGAATAAATAAGTATTTAGTCACCTCAAGCTCTGAAAGGGTTGGCCTAGAATATTTGACAATAACTTGTCAGTATCTAGCTAAAGCTCGAAAGTTCTTGGTTGTACTTTGCATAATTAAAGTATTGACTTCTTGTAAATTAGATTAAATATAAATAAATTATTAAAGATAAAGATAAATTAGTAAGTTCACACAATCAGTCGTTAATTTGTTCAACAAAATATACTCCTATTACGAATTGCGAATTGCGAAACCCGAGGCAAAAAACAACAAAACTCAAAAAAACATCAACCACAACACACACCAATAATGAATAACGAAAATGGATACATGAAAATGTAAGAACGATAGCCAAACGACCGCCAAAAGCAGTCGTAAATGACAGCGAGTATCGTGAAACTTAATCGAAACGTGATGATAACAAGGGGTTTTATGGCGTTATTTGTAATACAAACCCTTTTCTTAATTTATACAAGCACTCAAACTAATACATATACACTTGGGAAAGAAAATCATATTATAAAATAAAACCAAGCGAGAACTTTTCTAATCCTTCGCTGACTTCAATGCAGTCATCCTGAGCAATGTTTTTATGACAACGAGTGTGAAAAGTAAGTATAGAGTTTCGTTTTTCACGGGACCTCTAGAAGGTTAGGTTAGGTGGAAGTGGCTGTCAGCCAATGAGTAATGCCTACGTACATTGCCTGACACACTTAGGCCGCAAGGGCCCATTGTGATACCACAGAGATCAGCAAGTTAATCACCTACTGATCTCAGAAACCTTGAAATCAAAGAAGAATTCGCCGAGATGAGTTTTCCTCCTATGAAGTAGTGCAGGGTATGAGCAAAGAAGGCTCTGAACGGTTTGTTCCTCTTCTTCGTCCATGCAGCTTCTGCAGAAATCATTGGAAAACACACCAAGTCTTTTGGCGTGTCTTCCTATTAGACAGTGTCCCGTAAGAACACCTATGGTAGAACTTAGATTCAGGCGGTTCAGGGACGTCTAGAATATATGAAGAAATTTACTGTCGCATAAAAATGAAAGTCGACATATGTACAAGTGTTGTAATGTTTCCAAAGTATTCGCTGGTTAATTATTCGGCTGTCCTGGTATTTGGTTCACCTTTGATTAGTTAAATAGTTTCTATCAAATAATCAATTAGTTTTCAAGAAGAATGGAAAACTTCTTACGTGGTTCCTATTTACGAGTCAGGCTCGAAAAAATGATGTCTGAATTAAAGATGATTTGTAAACTCTCTGCAGTTCCCTTAGAGTGTTTGAGACTTAGTCAAAAACAAGTTTGATTTTCTTACTAGTAAATAAAAGTCAGATTTACCACACGTTTTTGTTTTAGGTAACTACTGTTACAAATCTACACGTTTTTTGCAAAGCTTTCGACTCTTTGAACCACCAAAGAAAGAAGAAACTTGAACTTTTTGAGTTTCAAGAATTCTTTTTTGGATATCTTTGTATCTATCTGAAAGAACACCACAAGATAAAATTGTCAATACGTATTCAAAAAAAACCAGCGCGCGTATGGCGTCCCCCAAGGTAATCACCTTGGCCCGCTCCTTTTCTTGATTTTCATTAACGACATTATTTTCTATAAAAAGTGTAACACAATATCGATCTCCAGAATATCTAAAATAGTTTCCTTGTTGATTACATAATTGAATCGCAGACATAAATCATAGTGCATGTTTCAAGCACTAACAATTTAGGTGGTATTCCTTATTTTTAGCTTCCTTTCAAAAGCTATTTCAATTATATTGTCCCTAAAGGAAACTTGTTGGTAGGCTGTATAAAACGTTACGGAATCCATTCACTGGAAAACGCAAATTTTGTTTGGAGTCCGACATAAAGTTCATTCTGATCGGATTGAAAATATTCAAAGACTGTTAACTAAATACATATTGATTCAAATGCTCTGGGAACTTCAGCCGTACCTATGAAGTCAAATATAGTCCTTCGAATCCCGTCGTAAAATCTGTAATACAATCCTTATTAAAAACTTACTATGTTACCTCATAAAATGCCCGTCATCGCTTGCTTTATATCATACACATATCAAGATGGCATATCTCACCGAAAAGTGGAACCAATCTTTACACTGTTTTAGAGAAAGTAAGATTATTGCGCTTGATATTTCTAAAGCATTTGATAGAGTTTGGCATCAAGCTCTCTTATCGTAAATGCGTGCTTTTGGTATCGATGAGTCTTTTTTTCGTCGGATTAGAAACCACCTTGCGGGGACCGTTCAATATAAGTTATGTTGGATGGTTTGAGGTCTGATACCATCTTTATAAATGCTGGTGTGCCCCCGAGCTCCGTTTTACCTCCGATTCTCTTCCTCATTTTCATAAATGATCTCCTCTCAGATGAAACTTCTAATCCTCTCAATTGTTTTGCTGACGACTCAATCCTCAGCTTTTCATATTCGTTTCCAAATTCACGTCCTTGCTCTTCGTATGTAGAACTGGAACGGTTGCTTATGATTAGCTCATTGAATTCTGACCTTGACAGCATTGTTACATGGGGTAGTAAACACCGAGTAGAATTAAATGCTTCGAAAACTCAATGTTGTCATTTGTCGTTAAAGCTTAACATTCCCCCATTATCATTATCAATGATGAACGGTACCTGCATCCAAGAAAAAGAAAAGCTGTCAGTACTTGGCATGTGTGTAAACGATGATCTTCGTTGAAATGACCACATATTTGAAGTCGCCAAAAATGCTACTAAATGCTAAGGTTTCTTAAGACGATGCAGGAAGTTCTTCACCCCTTCTAATCTGGCTGCAATTTTTAAGGGCTACAACGGCCCAAAACTGGAGTACAATTATGATATCTGGTCAGGTGCTCTTCAAACATCTTTGCGCCTGCTCGATAGGGTACAAAACAGAGCGTTGAGATTGATAGGTGATAGTTAAACTGTAGAATCGATCGATTCTCTTGAACAATTTTTATCGCTTTTTCTACAAACAGTGCTCTAGTGAATTAGCCAGCTGCATATCTCCCCTGAAAGAATTTAGGCAACACTCGCCTCGCAAGGAATACTCATCAGTTTTACCTCGAACACAACTTCGGGCGTACAGTAAAGTATGGAGATATAACCCCTTGATGTGCATGCTAATTATAAGTTTCAAATATGAATTAATTTAATCTTAACCCAAATAAATTTAAAACTGATGTATTCTATTACTATTAAACTACAATAAAATTTTATTAATTTCATGCTTACTTTGGAATTTGCATGCTTAGCTGAAATTACTTTAATCTGGTCTCAAACCCTTCAGTGATTCAACAGAGGAGTATTTACCGCCCTAGTTTTTGTACTCAAGAATGCTTTAGCGTTTCGTTTTTAAGTGAACACTTTGTATACATATAGGTAGGTTTTTGTCGTTGGCGCCAATTTTTTCAAGACTTCGCTGTTAATCCACTCAAAAAATTAATTAATTCTTTTGGGTTATTTTATGTTTGAGGCTAACGTTCTGCAGATGTTTTGCAACTTGTTTGTCCCAAAACTTGTTTGGATTGCCGTTCTTCTTTCCCATTTGAATTTCTATGATATTAGATGGGGTTCTAGTGATCTTTTTTTTTAATCTAATGCCGGTGGAGTAGGTCGTGTTCTATTGTGTGCAGAATTGTATTTTGGACTTGAAGGCTTACACAGAACTTGTACTTTTTTGTACAATGTCATACACTTACAAATTCGATTTTGAGTCTTCTTTTGAGCTCAAGGACATTTTTCTATCACAGAAGACAACGGAGTTTTCCCGATTCTTCCTCCATTTTACTATTTTAGTCGTGACAAGTTGCATCACAATTGATAGTGAATGAAATAGAAAGTGCTAAAATGCTTCACGCATCGCTTGAAACTGTAGAATTCACAGAAAGTAATCAATACAACGAGAAATACTTTCTCACTAAGCCGTTTATATACCTTCCTTTTTTTGGACTAAACAATGCGCCGACGAGGAATAGTTGAAAGAACATTAAGACATTCGGAGCTATTCCCCAAAATATTTATTTAATTTTATGTCTTAAGACCCTGCAGCATGTTAAGTTCTTATTCTACTTTTTTCAAATACTTGCAGGTACTTAACTGGTGGTAATTGCATAACGTGCGAAGGGCGCGATGATACAGCAGAGTTTTCTGATATTCGATCCGCCATGAAAGTGCTCTTGTTTTCTGACAACGAGATATGGGAAATAATTAAACTCCTAGCCGCTTTGCTTCATTGTGGCAACATCAAATACAAAGCAACTGTGGTCGACAATTTAGATGCCACTGAAATACCAGAACACATAAACGTAGAGAGAGTTGCATCATTACTTGGTCTACCGATTTATCCTCTCATAGACGCTCTCACCCGAAGGACACTTTTTGCCCATGGCGAGACAGTCGTTTCAACGCTTTCCCGAGACCAATCTGTTGATGTAAGAGACGCTTTTGTCAAAGGTATTTATGGGCGTCTATTCGTTCATATAGTAAAAAAGATAAACGCAGCAATTTACAAGCCCCGAGCAACGTCCCGCAATGCTATTGGAGTTTTAGATATTTTTGGATTTGAAAACTTCGACCAAAACAGCTTCGAACAATTCTGCATAAACTATGCAAATGAGAACTTGCAACAGTTCTTTGTTCAACACATTTTCAAGTTGGAACAAGAGGAGTACAACCACGAAGCTATCAACTGGCAGCATATTGAATTCGTTGACAATCAGGATGCTCTGGATTTGATAGCAATCAAGCAGCTGAACATCATGGCTCTGGTTGATGAAGAGGCACGTTTCCCCAAAGGAACCGATCAGACAATGTTAGCCAAACTGCACAAAACACACGGAACGCACAGAAATTATTTGAAACCCAAATCGGATATTAACACCAGTTTCGGTTTGAACCACTTTGCCGGAGTGGTATTTTACGACACAAGAGGATTCCTTGAGAAGAACCGAGACACTTTTAGCCCGGATCTGTTGCATTTAGTGAGTCAGTCTTCAAACAAGTTCCTAAGGCATATTTTCGCCAATGACATTGACATGGGTGCTGAGACTCGAAAGAGGACACCCACTTTGTCGACACAGTTCAAGAAGAGCCTCGACGCTCTGATGAAAACATTGAGTTCGTGTCAGCCATTTTTCATTCGGTGCATCAAACCTAACGAAGTCAAGAAACCAATGCTGTTCGATAGGGGTCTGTGCTGTCGACAATTGAGGTACTCCGGAATGATGGAAACCATAAGAATTCGCCGAGCTGGTTATCCGATTCGTCATGGCTTCAGAGAGTTTGTGGAACGTTATCGCTTTTTGATACCTGGTATTCCTCCAGCTCATCGCATTGACTGCCAAAAAGCCACATCGCGGATTTGTTCAATAGTGTTGGGGAAGTCGGATTATCAGTTAGGTCACACGAAGGTGTTTTTGAAGGACGCACATGATCTCTTTTTGGAGCAAGAGAGGGATCGAGTTTTGACGCGCAAAATCCTTATATTGCAGCGAACTATTCGAGGTTGGGTGTACCGCCGTCGTTTCTTGAGGATGAGAGCTGCCGCGATAATGGTCCAAAAGCACTGGAAAGGGTATATTCAACGCAAGCGCTATAAAATGATGATACTTGGGTACATGCGATTACAGGCCTTGATACGATCACGAGTGTTAAGTCAGCGGTTTCGGCTGCTGCGTCGTCGCATTATTGGCCTACAGTGCCACTGTCGTGGCTTCTTGGTGCGTAGGGAATATGGACACAAAATGTGGGCTATCATCACAATTCAGTCGCATGTCCGACGAATGATAGCCATGCGAAAGTATAGAAAGCTCAGAGGAGAGTATAAACAGTTTGCCGAGGTGTTGCACCTTCGAAAGTTGGAGGAACAAAAACTTAAGCATCAAGGTAATAAGCATGCTAAGGAAATAGCCGAAAAGCATTATCGTGAGAGGTTGAAAGAGCTGGAACGCCATGAAATGGAGATCGAAATGGAGGAAAGGCGTCGTGTGGAAGTTAAGAAAAATATAATTAATGACGCTGCAAGGAAGCAGGACGAACCAGTTGATGATGGGAAGCTCGTCGAGGCGATGTTTGACTTTCTTCCCGACTCGAGTAGTGAAGCACCAACTCCCTATGGAGGTCGGGAAACCTCTGTGTTTCAAGATTTGCCCCATGGCAATCATCTTAATCAAGATGTAAGTTTTGGGTGTTTTTGAAAAGTACAAATTTTAAAATTTGTTATTGTTTTTAGGATATTATTACGCCCATGCATGTTTCGGAGGACGAAGAGGACTTGTCAGAATTTAAATTCCAGAAGTTTGCAACGACATACTTCCAAGGCAACACTAATCACCAGTATTCTCGGAAACCTCTAAAGCATCCCCTTCTTCCGTTGCATACGCAGGGCGATCAGCTTGCCGCACAAGCTTTATGGATCACCATTCTTCGATTTACAGGTGATCTACCAGAACCTAGGTATCACACGATGGATAGGGACAATACGTCGGTGATGTCCAAGGTGACAGCTACTCTGGGACGAAATTTCATCAGGAGTAAGGTAATTAATTGATTGAATTCAGTTCCATGTAGGAAAGAAGATAATAGTTTTTCCATTTTAGGAATTCCAAGAAGCTCAACTGATGGGCTTAGATACGGAGGCATTTTTGAAACAGAAACCACGTTCCATTCGCCACAAGTTGGTTTCGTTAACACTTAAAAGAAAGAACAAACTCGGTGAGGATGTTCGTCGACGTCTGCAGGACGAAGAATACACTGCCGATAGCTATCAGTCTTGGTTGGAGGCAAGGCCAACGTCAAACTTGGAAAAACTTCACTTTATCATTGGTCATGGAATTCTGAGAGCTGAATTACGGGATGAAATTTATTGTCAGATCTGCAAGCAGCTGAGTAATAATCCATCTAAATCTTCGCATGCTCGTGGTTGGATTCTTTTATCTCTGTGTGTGGGATGTTTTGCTCCCTCTGAGAAGTTCGTTAACTATCTGCGTGCATTCATTCGAGAAGGACCTCCTGGCTATGCACCGTACTGCGAGGAAAGACTGAAGCGGACATTTAACAACGGAACTCGTAATCAGCCACCTTCTTGGTTAGAGCTGCAGGCGACAAAGTCCAAGAAGCCAATTATGCTGCCGATCACCTTCATGGATGGCAACACTAAAACTCTGCTGGCAGACTCTGCAACTACGGCTCGAGAGCTATGCAACCAGCTCTCTGACAAAATAACTTTGATGGACCAGTTTGGGTTCTCATTGTATATAGCCCTGTTTGACAAAGTGTCGTCATTGGGATCAGGAGGTGATCATGTAATGGACGCTATTTCTCAGTGTGAGCAGTATGCGAAAGAACAGGGAGCTCAGGAGCGGAATGCACCTTGGCGGCTGTTCTTCCGTAAAGAAATTTTCGCTCCTTGGCATGATCCCACCAACGATCAGGTGGCGACTAATTTGATCTACCAGCAGGTGGTTAGAGGAGTGAAATTTGGCGAATATCGCTGTGACAAAGAGGAGGATCTAGCGATGATAGCTGCACAACAGTATTTTATTGAATACGGGACAGATATGTCCATGGAGAGACTATTCACCTTACTTCCAAACTTCATCCCAGATTTTTGTCTAACTGGAGTGGAAAAGGCGATCGATCGATGGGCTGCTTTAGTGCTGCAAGCGTACAAAAAGAGCTACTATGTCAAGGAGAAAGTAGGTTCTCTCAAAATTAAGGAAGACATAGTAAGCTATGCGAAGTATAAGTGGCCGTTATTGTTCTCGAGATTCTACGAAGCATATAGGTAAGTTTCATTACGCTCTCCTTCGGTTCGTTTGTTAATTTTTATGTTATTTTTAGAAATTCTGGCCCTAATCTTCCTAAGAACGACGTCATCATAGCCGTCAACTGGACTGGTGTGTACGTAGTCGATGACCAAGAACAAGTTCTCTTGGAGCTGTCATTCCCTGAGATAACAGCTGTATCCAGTCAGAAAACCAATAAGGTTTTCACACAGACTTTCAGTTTGTCTACTGTTCGAGGGGAAGAGTTTACGTTCCAGAGCCCAAACGCGGAGGATATTCGAGATTTGGTTGTTTACTTTTTGGATGGTCTGAAGAAAAGGTGAGTTATGACTGAGTATAGTTCAAAACATGTTCTTTTCATGAGTTGCATTTCAGGTCACGTTATGTCATCGCGTTACAGGACTATCGAGCTCCTTCAGATGGATCGTCTTTCTTATCCTTCCTCAAAGGTGATCTGATCATTCTTGAAGACGAATCCACAGGGGATGCAGTTCTTAATAACGGTTGGTGTATAGGTCGCTGCGATCGTAGTCAAGAGCGGGGCGACTTTCCTGCGGAAACAGTTTATGTCCTTCCGACACTTAGTAAACCACCACCAGACATTTTAGCCCTTTTCAATGTTGAAGAAGCGCATCACGGACGTCGCTTGAGTATGGTTTCAAATGGAGTCACTGATCCCCGTGACAGACCGCACAGTCTAATGGAATACGCCCTTGACCACTTCCGTCTGCCTCCAAAGCGAACAATGTCTAAGACTTTGACTCTTGGCTCTAAACGAAACAGCGATGAAATCTGGCGGTACTCCCGGGATCCAATCAAGGCTCCACTTCTGCGAAAACTGCAGAGTAAAGAAGAACTGGCAGAAGAGGCATGTTTCGCTTTTGCAGCAATTTTGAAGTACATGGGAGATTTACCATCAAAACGTCCTAGAATGGGCAACGAAATCACTGATCACATATTTGACGCTCCATTGAAACATGAAATCCTTCGGGATGAAATCTACTGCCAAATTATGAAACAACTAACAGATAATCGTATTCGAGTGTCAGAAGAACGCGGTTGGGAGCTTATGTGGTTAGCGACGGGCTTATTCGCTTGCAGTCAGAGTCTACTGAAGGAACTTCTAATGTTTCTTCGCTCCCGACGCCATCCAATATCTCAGGACTCAATGCATCGACTACAGAAAACCATTCGTAACGGCCAACGGAAGTACCCACCGCATCAGGTCGAAGTTGAAGCTATCCAGCACAAAACGACACAGATTTTCCATAAAGTTTATTTCCCTGACGACACCGATGAAGCCTTCGAGGTGGACTCATCAACACGAGCCAAA
Organism: Melanostoma scalare; assembly: GCA_949752695.1. Classification (NCBI taxonomy): domain Eukaryota; kingdom Metazoa; phylum Arthropoda; class Insecta; order Diptera; family Syrphidae; genus Melanostoma; species Melanostoma scalare. The sequence goes on from OX456984.1 coordinate 46,439,504, forward strand.
GACTTCTGCCACAATATTTCGCAACGACTGACTCTGCGGACGAGTGAAGGATTCAGTCTTTTTGTCAAAATTGCCGATAAAGTGATATCGGTGCCAGAAGGAGATTTCTTCTTCGATTTCGTTCGTCATTTGACAGATTGGATTAAAAAGGCTCGACCGATAAGAGATGGCTCCAATCCGCAATTCACTTATCAAGTGTTCTTCATGAAGAAACTGTGGACGAATACGGTGCCTGGAAAGGATAGGAATGCAGACTTGATATTCCATTATCACCAGGAACTGCCAAAGCTTTTGCGAGGATATCATAAGTGTTCAAGAGAGGAAGCAGCTAAGTTGGCAGCATTAGTCTATCGAGTTCGGTTTGGAGAGAACAAACAGGAATTGCAAGCGATACCGTAAGTTTTTCTTACTCACTTCATTGATCCTTATTGTAATATTCTCCTTTCTGTTTTTTTTTGTAGGCAAATGCTGCGGGAGCTTGTTCCATCAGATATAACAAAAATGCAGAGCTCAAATGAATGGAAGAGAGCGATCGTGGCTTCATATAATCAAGATGGAGGCATGAGTTCAGAAGATGCGAAAGTAGCGTTTTTAAAAATTGTTTATAGGTAAGGAGAACTGCTAGTTGTATGACTCGTCAATTATTTTGTTGTGAACCTTCTATCATGATATTCTTCACATTGTTTTAACGGATGATCATTGAGGTTTGCAGATCTCAAATTCAAGTATGAATGATTTTGAGTTTTCAACACTCTTCTTCTCTTACTGTGTAAACTTCTTGGTCTGCTCTATTGTATAGCAAATCAAAGTTTGTTTCTTGCTGTCGCGAAGAGCTAAGGGTTCTTGGCATACAACATAACGTTAGACTCTGCTGGGTTCCCGGTCACAGTGACATACCGAAAAGAACGGACGAATTAGCGAGAAATGGCTCATCACCTGACCCTTCTCTCATTGATCAATCAATCAGGGTCCCAAACTGTGAAATGAAATAGATCACTGGTTACAAAATAATACGAAAATCCAATGAGATGGGAATGTCTAGATTTCTGTGTCATTTCCAGGAAACTATGGCCAAAATACGATAAGAACGGATCTGAAAGGCTACTATCCTTGAATAGGCCTTCATTACGATCGCCTTTTAGTATTACAACTGGGACACAACCTACTAGGCTACCACAAAAAGAAAATGGGTCTTTGCACCGATGACTTATGCAGAGGATGCAATGACGAAGATGAACATGAGGAACAGCGTGTTGAACTTCATTAAGGCTACAAAATGGTTAAATATTGACCAACCATAAACTTATGGGTTTTTTAGGACGTTTCAGAGTGTCACAATGGATATAAATTGATCTAAGTGTGGCGGAAATAAGATCAACCGTCAGCCCATTCTACCTTACCTAACCATCATACAGCAGGAGAACAAATTTTCTTTCTTAATTCATTTGAAAATCTTATTTCCACTAAGTTGGAAAAGAACTCTGAGGTCTTTCAACTTAAGCTTTAGAATAGATAGAATAAAAAATCTCCATGTGGAGCTCAAATAGACAATATATGAATTCCAAGCCAAGCCCTTGAAAAAATAGTGCTAAGATCTGTGGAATTCTTCACATCAAAACAGAACACTGCCGGCTCAATTGATATTAGGCTCGATAGTTAAACTTTACCCAGGATTGACCCAGGTTTCTTGACAACCCTATGAGTTGTCAAAAAACCCCAAAATCTTCACACATTCCTGTCATTTGAACAAAAGTGCATGCCATTAGACAGCCCTTTTCATTACCTAAACTCGCCCTTGAAAAGACCTCGGGCGAGTTGAAGGAAAGATTAGGGCAAACTGTGGGATCAAAAAACACTTAATTTGACATTCAGGGCGAGAAGCGCAATGATATGAGTATTTTGTTGGCCTCAGACACGGAACCATCGAAACCCGGAACGTCTACGCTTCTGACTTCGAGGCGAAGTACCCCAGTAGCAAATTAAATTACTATAGTGAGGCAACTTCGATCGAGATCACGAAAGGAAGAAAAAGAAGTTCAAAAGTAAACATGGTGTGCGTCTTTCGTTGAGCGCCATCGTTATTGCAATCACTTCACCCCACTCAAGTCATCTTATCTTAAATTATTTGTAAAACACAATCAAAGTTAAAAATGTATTTATACTTAAATATTTTATCATAATTGTCTTGCTTATCTACAGATGGCCAACATTTGGATCAGCATTTTTCGAAGTTAAACAAACAACAGAACCAAATTATCCAGAAATGCTTTTAATAGCTATTAACAAGCATGGTGTAAGTCTTATCAACCCCATTACTAAGGTAAATAAACATTTATTTTTTCTTAAAAACACAAAAGTCAAATTCTAATTCAAATTTTTATTTAAAGGATATTTTAGTGACCCATCCATTTACACGAATCTCGAACTGGTCATCTGGTAATACTTATTTCCATATGACAATAGGAAATTTAGTTCGAGGCTCGAAATTACTTTGCGAAACGTCACTTGGCTACAAAATGGATGATCTGTTAACATCATATATTTCCCTGATGTTAACTAATATGAACAAAAACCGGACAATACGAGCAAATTAGTTAATAATTTTATTTAAAAATTAGTTATTATTATTTTTTTTTTTTTTCAAAATATATTTGTTATTAAATGTACGCTGAGTGCAGTGTTTTTTTCTCTTTCTATCGAAATTTGGGCCAACTGAACACTTAATTTACTTAATTTCTGTTTGTCCGGTTTTCTAGTTTCCTGTTATATTTGAGAGTCTAATATTTTTATCTCTCGTACGAACCTAGATAACTTTTTTTTTTTTTGCTGTGGACTCTTATATTTACTCTTTTATTTTTTGTACGAGTAGAAAAGATTTTGATTAGGTTTATCTGTTTAGTGTTTAGGATTGTATTTTTTTATTCTTATTATTATTATGGTTAAACAGAAGAAAGAGGAAACATATTTAAATCGAACTGAGATTTGTAATATTTATAAACTATTTAAGAATGTTTTGTAATAAAATAAAATATTTACTACTTAAAAAAAAAAAATAAAAATTGTTTTTCTTCGCAACACCCACACTCGCTGGCATCTCAAATTGAAATATAGGTTGTTGCAATCACATCCAGACTGAGAGCTCAGACTGAGGTTTCAGCTACAAGATCACCAATGCGGAACATGTGCGAAGTACTCACATTCTATTGGGAGAATGATTTACCCAATGGAAAGAAGGCGAACCACGGAAGAACCTCCTCCAAGTTATTACATATTTACATTTATGCCCATTACTTGGTGCTATGTATTTTGTCTTTATTTTTATTTACTTCTGTCATTAAGGAAATCGTTTATAGTAGCAATTATACCTCACAATTATGACTACCTATCTATCTTCTTACATCCACATTTGAATATTCAAAATTGAAATACATTGGGAACGATTTCTATTGAATTTGATCTGAAACGTTTTGACATGTTATTTGCTAAAATTCTTAACTGCAAAAGTATTTAAAAAAATTAAAATTTGATTGGGACGCTCTTTTATATGATTTTTTTGCCACACGTAAAATAATTAATATTAATACTTTCCACATGAAAATATACTTTAAATTGTAATAACAAGTAATGTTGAGAAACACGCACAATAAAGTAAATTTGGGGCGAGTTACAAAGAGTGGCTCTGCTGCTATCAATGTAGTTTGTGACTGATGAGGTGAAATAAAAGAGGGGATGCATAGTACCTACTCCTTATGAACGATGTGGGTTGAAATGAAAGATGACAAATATTGAAAGTCAAAATTGTTTATCGGCCAAAAATTTATTCAGATTTTTGGTTAAAAAAGGCATTTGTTCATCAGGGTGGACTATTTAGTGGTTTCTATTCAACTTACTTACTTAGGTGAGCATTACAGTTCGGGGTGAACCTGGACATCAACCAACATCCTTCTGTAACGAATTCGATTTCGAGGGCGAGCTCTCTCCAGTTTTGCACTCTAAGTCGGTTGAGGTCTTCTTCCACTTGATTGCACCACCTAAGACGAGGTCTTCCCGTTCCGCGATTTCCCTGCAATGTGCTTTCGAAAACCCGACGAGCCGGAGCGTTTGGGTTCATTCGCTCTACATGGCCCAACCATCGTAGCCTAGCGATGCGTACTCTTCTGGCTATGCCCATGTCGGGGTACAGCTCATACAGCTCATTGTTGTATCTTCTTCGCATACGGGACCAAAGATCATTCGGAGAATTTTTCTTTCGAAACGACCAAGAGTTTCCTCATCCGCCTGGGATGATCAAGGTCTTATACAGGGTTACCTTGGTTTTTCTGGAGAGGTTTTTGTTTCTCAATTGCCTTCTTAACCCAAAGAAGCAACGGTTGGCAAGAGTTATTCTCCGTTTGATCTCCGCAATGATGTTTTTGTCCGTGTCTACAGAGGATCCTAGGTAGACGAAGTCCTGTACTACCTCGAAGTTATGTCTGTCTATTGTGACGTTTTGTCCAATTCGTCGATGTTGTGTGTCCTTGTTTGATGACAACATATACTTCGTATTGCCCTCATTAACCATCAAACCCATTTTTGCCGCTTCTGTTTCAATACTCGCAAAAGCACCTATGCCATCACGCTTTTTTCTTCCGATTACGTCAATATCGTCTGCGTAGGCGAGTAATTGCACAGACTTTTGAAAGATTGTTCCTCTGGTGTTGACGTTTGAGTTTCTTACAATCTTTTCAAGTATATGATGTTGAAGAAATCGCATGACAGTTTGTCGCCGTGCCTTAAGCCTTTTTCGACAACAAAGGTCTCGGTGAGTTCTCTACCGACCTTGACGGAGCAGCTTGAATTCTCCAAAGTTATCTTGCATAGTCGTACGAGTTTTGCAGGGATGCCGAAAGTAGACATGGCTCTGTACAGCTCGTCTCTGTAAATACTGTCATACGCGGCCTTGAAATCGATAAAGAGATGGTTAACATCGATATTATATTCTCGGATTTTTTTCCAAGATCTACCGTAATGTAATAATTTGGTCTATTGTGGACTTCTCTGGTCTAAAACCACATTGATAAGGACCTATCAAGTTGTTGACGTGGGGTTTCAGACGTTCACATATTACAGCAGACAAGATCTTATAAGCGACGTTAAGGAGGCTTATCCCTCTAAATTGGCGCAATTGTGAGGGTATCCTTTCTTTAGGATCGGGCATACGATACTGAGGTTCCATTCATCGGGCATGCTTTCTTCCGACCATATCATGCAGATCAGCTGGTGCATGCTCCTTTCCAACTGGTCTCCAGCTGCCTTAAAAAGTTCGGCATCAAGGCCATCTGCACCTGCAGTCTTATTTGATTTAAGTTTGCATATGGCAAGCTTAACTTCCTCTAGGTCGGGAGGACGGTTTCTTTTCAAGCTATAGGCTATTCTGACACTGAAAAATGTTTCCCGCTCGAAAGTTAAAAGTCAAAGCGTTTTCCATTGAAGGATATAATTATCAAAATCATTTCACCACTTAACGAAAACTTCAAACTTTAGACTTGATCAACGTTGGCAAATGTTGAAGATTTTTTTCCAAAGTGAGTTCTGTGTAACTCAATAGTGCGTTTGTTAAAGCCAAGTTTTCGTCGAATTGACGCACCCACCGTAATTATGCGCCCTTTGGAGTTATATTTTGACCCCTTTGAACTTTTGTTGTGGGTAACCGTAAAAGGCCGATGTTATGCCAATTCAATCAATTAAGACCAATACCATCCAAGACTTGGAAAATTAGAGTGACAGAAAGAGCTACTGCAAGGAAAGCTGAGGCAGTCAGTAGATCGACATTCTGTTAAATAATTGATGGGAATTTAAAAAAAATATAGAGGGGATGGCACAACAGAGCGGGGAGCCTCGGACCCAGCTTTTTTCTGGGAACAATGCGTTGTGAGGAATGATAGAGGGGACTTTCAATGGTTTGCCGATTCCGAAAGGCGCGGTGGCAGAGAAAGTGCTTTTCATGATAATAAAATAACCAACGGAGGATTGGCCATTGGCCAATACCCGTGGAAAAAACATTTTGTTGTTTTCTGTTGAACCCAGAAACTCTCATGAAAAAGGCAGGCATGCTTCCCATTACCTACGCCACGGGCACAATGGAATGTTTACTTTGAAACCATTGTTTCGAGAAAAACGTGTTTAAAGTTTTAAGTACGGTTTGTGTACTGATAGAACATCCTAATACCGTCTATCTGCATACAAATCTGAGGGCTCTATTCCATTCAAAGTTGTTATAACCCGATTGGTCAGAACTCTTTTCAAAACCTCTCTAGAAAACGCAAAATTTCAAATTTCTATATGTTTAACTTAATCAACTGTCAAAGCTCTTTAATTCTTTTTTGAGGATATTCTTTGAATATTTATTTTCAAGTGAAACATGGAATGAGTTTTTGGCATTAAAAACTTTGATTTTATTTTAACTAACATTCTGTGAAGAGAGAAAAATAAACAGAAAATAACAACAGTAGCAAGTAGCAACAACATCTACCTTTGCATTGCAAGTTGCAACAATTTCAAAAATACCGTACGTTCTCGTTCCTCTCGCTCTCATTGAAATAATTCGGCAATTATTGTCATCACTCATCAGTGCAAACATAATTGTCGCGGGTGTCGGATCGATTAGTATGAAAATATAAGTGCAGCAAATAAGTCAAGATCAGAGTGCAAAAAAGTAAAGTTTTTCCTTGAAAAAAGTTAAAAAGTAGTTTAAGTTATGAAAAACATAATTCGTGAAATTGTTCGCATAACATTTTCTAAACAACTCATTGAATAAATCACAAAAAAGTCTATAAAGTAAAATAAATTCGGGTTTTCTTTGCATTTTGTGTGTGTGGTGAATAAAGAACAAAGAAGATGTGCGCGTGGTGAAAATAACTTTCAATGGTGTTTTGTGTGTGTGTAATATGTGTATGTGTATTTAAGACTTTCTTCAAATGTTTCTTAACCCGCCATTGGTGTCCTATGTGTCTGTGAGACCGGGTGTCATTAAAAACTTGAATAACTTTATCCGCCGTCATCCATTTTTGCTGTAGTTTCGAGTAGCTGCCGCATTACTCATCCCCCATCGTCAGCTTACGGCGAAACGTCTTAGCGAGCACACATTTTGTAATTTTGGTACTAACCCGGTGCGTGAGACCGTGTGTCACCAAGTATGTAAGTAAAGAAACCACGGTCTGTGAGACAAGACTATCAGAGATTTTAAAGTTGGACGATTTACCTGGGACTGCTGGGCCTTCAAGAAATGGTCGGTGCTTCGAGTGGGGATGGAAGAAAAATAGGAAGACCAAGTACTTTTGCCATAAATGTCGAAAATATTTGTTCCTTCAACATGTAGTACCCTGTTGCAGAGACTGTTTGGCTGAAGAATAGCATTTTTTGAGATGTTATTTTTCTTATTTTTTATTTGAAAGGACACCAGTTTTTGTTTTTTTATGAAAGTTCATAATGTCAAAAGACTAATAAACTAAACTTTTTATGGTGAATATGTGGTTTTTTGTTTTTTTCTTAATTTAAAAAAATTTATGTCCAAAGACATTGTGATTTTTAATGCTATAAATAAATTTTTTTTAAATTATTAATAATGAAATAAAAGAGCTTATGTTGATAAAATACCTTTGTTTTACTATCAAAGAGCATAAATATTAAAAAAAAATTATTTATTAATAACCCGATTTGAAAAAAACTTAAGTAGAAAACCCCGGTGCGTGGAACCGGCGTTACCAACGATGAAAGTCAAATTGACGCCACCAATGGCGGGTTAAAATTCAAGATGGCACCGGCAGTTCGTTATTCGAAAAAGAAGAGAATAAATATAAAAATGATGTGAGTATTATTTATGTTTAAAATTGATTCCTTAAGCAATGCAAGCTATAACTTTTGGATTGTATTATCAAAGAAACCGAACTAAACAACAACAAATTCTTGTAAAATAGGAAGCATTTTTTACTATGTAACGAGGAGCTCTATTTCTCGACCATTCTGATGGGTATCCGAGGCGTAATGGTTAGTCTGTTAAATGGGAGGTTGATGCTCAAAACTCAGACACATAAAACTTTTTCTCTGCGTTTAACGCCAACATAAATAAATAAATAAGGTGGCGCAACAGAGATAGGAGTGCCTGATGGGCATTTCTCACAACCAAGCCTTGTGAGGGAATGAAGGGGACTAAGAATTTTCTGCCAGTTCCGAACGGCTATTTGCTTTTCATGGCAATGGATTTGCTAACGGAGGACTTGCCAAATCCTCCCGCGGAAGTCGATACCACGAACCTCTGAGTTAACAGTAGACATGCTCACAATCACGAGACGGGTAGGTACCACGTTTATCGCCTATAACAAGAAATTGACAAGTTCTCCGAGAGTCGTTCGAATTTGGCATAACTACAATTCTAGGTTCCTGAAAAATGCTTACGGCCTGAAGCTCGCAAGCTTAGTTGCGCCACCATTTTTACCTATTCTTTCGGAACAATGACTGGGGCTTGCAATTTTCTAATTCACTCACAAGTATGCATTATAGTTCGAGGTGAACAAGGGCCTCAACAAACATCTGTCGATATTGATTACGAGCAAGTTCTCAACCGTTATGCACTCTAAGTCGGTTGCTTTCTTCTTCCACTTGATTTCGCCAACTTATTTCCTCCTCTGCGATTTTACTGCAATGTGCTTTCGAAAACCCGTCGAGCCGAGTCGTTGATGTTCATCCGCTCTAAACGTCCCAGTCCCAGTCATCGAAATCTCGCGGTGCCCATGTCCTGCTATAGCCTATATAGCTCCTTGTCGAATCTTCTTTTACATTCATCGTCTTTACATTCGGGACCAAAAACCACTCAGAGTATTTTTTGTTTTTTTTTCCTGTTGGAGGTTTTTAAAATACCAGGTGGAGCACTCAGATCTAAATATCGGTCCATCGTACTACCAGATAACAACCTTCTTTTTGTTATAGCTTTCCAAATGTTCGTAGAAAAGCCGTAAGAAGCTGCCATGAAGCCATGATAAGGAACCTAAGGTGCCAGCTCTCACCATGTCTGCACCGAGTATTTGTAACCTCGTACGAGAAAAAGCAGAACATTCACAGAGGAAGTGCTCCGCGGTGTCCTCATCTTCTCCACAAGGTTCAAAGAGTGTGTTATCATTAAGCCTAACACGTTTAAATGCTTGGTAAAAGAGAAGTGCCCCGTGGTAACGCCAATAAGCTTTCTTCAGTCTTTTCTGCTACGAGATAGTAAAAATGTTGCAGTCTTCTTATTTATGTTGGGGAGCATACGTTTGGTCTGTTTGCATCCAATGGAGGCATGCCATCTACGGTTCTGCTCTTGACAGGTCCAATCGTATATTGAAGCCCTCACTGAGGACCCTGGAAGACCTATCGATGGTTCAGGTCCTGGGAAAGCTGTCTGAGATTCTTGCCTCGCAAGTTCATCGGCGATTTCATTTTCAGTTATGCCTTGATGGCCTGGAACGCAAACGACACTCAAAGAATTTAGTCTTCCGACTGGATTCAGAGAACTCTTTCATTCCTGGATCACTTTCGAAGTAGTTAGAGGGTTGAGAAGGGCCTCAGACACAGCTTGGCTGTCGTTGTTCGTAACGTAGCTTATAGGCATTTGGATAGCATTCGTCTCCGCTTGGAGACTAAAGAGACGTGCATTCGTATGTCATCGTTCTCCACAAAGGCAGCAGTGCCCGATCCATCATCGGTTTTGGACCATCCGTGAAGACTCGATTACCTGGCTCAGGTTATAGAGTGGATCAGGCCTGAACCGAAGGAAAGTTAACTGTGTATTTTTTTTTTTTGAAATGACCAAGGGTTTTGCTCATCCATGCATGGTATAGCAGAACTGGGATGATTAGCGTCTTATAAAGGGTCACATTGTTTTTTTTAGATACATACTATACCCATTTTTGAGCTTCTGCTTAAATACTCCCAAAAAAGACCCCAGGCTTGTTTCTTCACATGACGTCAATATCGGCAGCGAAAGCGAGTAATTGTATACAGACCTACAGACTTTATACAAATTATGCCTCTGTTGTTTAAAAAAAAAAAAAAAAAAAAAATGTAAAATCTTTTCAAGTATAATGTTAAAGAAATCGCATGACAGTTTATCGCGTTTTCGAAAGCCTTTTTCGACATCAAAGGTCTCGGTCAGTTCCGAACTTGACGGAACAGCGTGAATTCTCTCAGGATGACTTTTCCTGCATAGTCGCAAGAGTTTTGCATTGATTCCAAAACTAGACATGGCTCTGTACAGCTCGTCTCTGTAAATACTCCAATACATGGTTTCGAAATCGATAAAAAGATGATGTATATCATTGTTTTATTCCCGGATTTTTTCCAAGATCTGCCGTAGTTTGAAAATTTGATCGGCTGTGAACTTTTCTGGTCTAAAACTACACTGTTACGGACCTATCAAATTCCTCACGTGGAGTTTCAGACTTTCCATTCATCGAGCTTGCTTTCTTCTGACCATATTTTGCAGATCAGCAGCTGATGATGATCATCGTCCAAGTTGAATGGAGCATTCTGCCTGACAGCGGAACTATAGTGTCTTCATCGCCGTTAAGCAGACTGCCTTTACCTTTTGGTAAAACTTCCGAACCTCATTCCTGTCCGGGCATCCTTTCTTTTTGAGAATTCGGTGTTCTTCCCTTTTTTCTCCTTGTAAATCTCGTTATACTAGTCGAAACTCGAAAGCAGCCATTGTTCGCTTTTGAATCAACATTTGTCGTGCTTTTTGTTTGGCTGCATTTGCCTGCCTGCATTCTTCATCGAACTAAGATTTTCGTTTTGGGGGCCGAGTGAAACGGTTCTGATGGCTTGTTGGCATTGCTGCCATAGGTCTTCAATGCTTAATGCTGGTGGCATAGGCTTCAAGGATAGTTGGAGAGACACTTGATTCCTGAAGGCACCGGCTATATCTTAATGAAGAAGTCCGAGTCAAGAGTGTCTTGCCTCTATCGCTACATGGTCAATTTGGTTGACGGTAATATCTTTATGAATTTTGAGATGCGGGAGTCTTGGACTACTAACAACAAGACTTTGTTCCACACAAAAATTGATCAATCAGAGTCCGTTTTCGGGGGATTTTCGCCAAGGATGATTTTCACGTCATGTCTAGGGCGTTATATATTTTTTGGGGGAGCTCGTAGCCTCACCCTAAGGTCAGGTCTTTTTGGAATCCGCTTGGATATAAAAAGCCTCATAATCCGGTGTCAGTACCTGCACAGGTTTGAAAGCTGCAATTGGCTCGCCAGGAGCTAATCCACTACCATCTCTATTTCAATACCTTGTTTTAGTATCGAAGGATCCTGAAAACCCTTCAAACCAAATATGTCGGTGTAGCTCATTCAGGAGTTTCTGATTTTTGACTGCTGAGGTCCACCGATGCGTTGGTTTTATAAGTCGACTGCGGATGGTTGAAAAGAAATCGACATAAGAAATCTTTTTCTTGAATTCGTGGTAAGTCGTGTCTACATTGGAGTTGCAGCCTCTTTTCTAAACGATTTTTTTAACAAGATTTCTGTAACAAATAACGGGCAACCTAGTATAACTCAATTCCTGAGGAGGTAAACGATCTTTCTATTTTGAACCAAGTTAGCTATTGACTATTCTATTGCCTATTCAAAAAACTTTCTTAGTTAATCCCAAATTTTATAAATGGTAACTGCCGCTTAAATTGATTAGAAAATACTTCTTTAATATCTTCCGGTGTAAGATATGCATGCGATGTACATAAAAATAAATAAAATATTTAAAAACTTCAATGCCAACGTTAGTAGGTCACATAGGACGCTTCAAGGATAACAAACACTAGATGGAGTGAAAGTAACAACTGCCTTGCAACCAAAAAAGTTTAGCCGTGTGTAGACTCAAAACGCTCGAAGAGTTTGTTAGCCCTAAACCGCCTTAATCTAGGTTCTACCATAGGTGTTCTTACGGTACACTGTCTAATAAGAAGACACGCCAAAAGACTTGGTGTGTTTTCCAATGATTTCTGCAGAAGCTGCATGGACGAAGAAGAAGAAGAAACCGTTCAACACCTTCTTTGCTCATGCATGCCCTGCACTACTTAATAGAAGGAAAACTCATCTCGGTGAATTCTTCTTCGACGATACTAGCGACTTAGCTTACATAGACCCTAAAAGTCTTTCAAAATACATTAAAAGTTGTGGTTCGACTAGCGGGTGATTAACCGGCTGGTCCCAAAATGGAATTAATGGGTGATCAACTCGTTTATCTTACATCGGGTTTCTGAGATTAGTATAGGTGATTAACTTGCTGATCTCTGTGGTACCACAATGGACCCTTGCGGTCTAAGTGTGTCAGGCAATGTATGTAGATATTAATCATTGGCTGACAGCCACTTCCACCTAACCTAACCTAGTAGGTCACATCAGCAAGTTTTTTTTTTTAGAAAAAGACAGGCAACATTTTTGAGTTTGAAGCTCAGGTCAACAAAAACGACGCTCTCACGGCAACTTAGTTAAGAAAAAGCTCAGCTTGAATGACAGCCCATCTTATTTACGCAAAGAGTTTTACAAGCTGTACATATTTAAAATTGAAGCTCTGCTAACGATCGGTGAGGTTGATAAACTGATTTTTTGGTTGCTTTTCAACTTTCAAGATCTTCTCATACCTGCTTGCAAATTTTTGATTTCGGACGAATTCTCGCCAGCACTTCAAGTCGGTTGAAGTCCCCTTCCACTTTATTGCGTCCTGTAAGACGAAGTGTATGCCTTCAGAGCTTTCCTCAAATTTGTCAAGAATCCACAGAGTCATATCGTAGGTGTCCTTCCACTCTACTTGTCCCAATCATCGTAGAAGCAATACGCACTCTTTTCAGCTAAGATCATGCCGCGGTACAGCTCATTGCTGAATCTTCTTCTGCACACATTGTCCTCACGAACGGAACCAAGGAAAACTCTGCGTATTTTCCTTTTGAAACGACCCAGCTTTTTCTGAATTATTTTGAATAAGGTAAATGCTTCTCCGAAGTATAGCAGGAGTAGGATGATCAGGGTCCTTTAAAGGGTTACCTTTGGTTTACGAGAGAAGTTGTTATTTTACAACTGCTTTTTTAACCAAAATGTGGAGTAATTCTCGGTGTTGATGTTGTTTTGTGTGTTCGTAGCGGACCCTATAGGCGAAGTAGATGAAGTCCTGGACTACCTCGAAGCTATGTTTGTATATTGTGACGTTTTGTCTGACTCCTCGATTTCCCTTGTCCTTTTTTGATGACTGCATATTGTACGTTTTACAATCGTTGTTTACTCCCAATCTTTTTGTCTTTTTTCCGGTTGCGTGGGTCATCAGCGGTGAAGTCGTTATTGCTATCCAAAGCTGTTGATTGTTTCGAAAACGAAAGTTTTTTATGTGATTGAGAAGTTAACCCCACGCGCAACCTTCAAATAAGCTTTGGCGAGAAAATTTCACTTGGTGAAGAGTGTGGCTTCACAACTTTCATCAATCTTTTTGGTTTATTCAACGAGTTTCTTGTTTTTCTTTTCCTATTTCCTTATTTAGTTTCTCTGTGTTTCGTTGGTTGCATTTTTTTCATACAACGATCTTCAATCTTTATCTAAAGAAAATCTCTGTTTATAAAAACTCTGTTCTCATGATTACCAATGCACTTTTGTTCATTAGAGGGTGGGAAAGTGCATTTCTTCAATTTTCCTCTCACCTCTGCTATGTTCCGTGCCAAATAATTTAAAAAAATAAATCTTCCACCAACAAACAACTGACGAAGAAAAAATTCTCATCCATCGACTCCCCGTTCCCACGGTTAGTTTGCATTAATTTTCTTATGACTACGCAAAACCTTCTTCCCCCCGAAAAAAAAAAAAAACACCCAATACAAAAGTGTACACTGGGGTTTTCTCACTCCCTACTAACTCCCCACACGACAACGGAGAATGGACGACTCCAATCCATTCATTTGCATTGTTACAATTTTTATGCCATTGCCATCTAATTTTTATATACTCTGAGGTAAAATAAAAATATGTTCATCATGACTTAAAGACAGCTTCACGAGGTTGGGGGGAGACTTGAAAAACAAAATTATCATTTCTTAAAAGATTTCCCACACTGATTTCATCCACCTTTTCAGTCATCAGTTCGTCGAGGTAAACTCTTAATTACTTTTAAACACACAAACTTTGTTTAGTAGCGGCTATCATCCGTTCTTTCAGAATCACCGCGTGATGCGTTCAAAATTCCCCCTTTAAAATAAAGTTTTGCGCTTAAATCTTTCGTTTTATTTTTGATTTTCTTGAAGAAAAGGTTTTTCCAAGGAATGCAGGAAGGAAGAAGTTGATAAATAAGATGGGAAAACTCCCAAAAAAAAATTCTTTGTCAACTATCAAGAAGTAAATGGAAGTTTGTGTTCGCTCAAGGGTAAATAGTGAGCACGCGTTTAAGAAGTACTCACAAGACAATGAGATGTGTGGTCAAGAGTGGATTGTAATCAGTTATGTATGTGTGCTTAGAGGAAAACGTATAAAGGAATGCCTCAGAGACTCTCTGGTTTGTTTATTTAGAATTTGTAAAGAGTTTTAGATCTCTTACATCACTGAAAGCTGGATCGCATTTTCAAGATTAACTTTTGACTAAGTTCAGAGCTTTAAATTAACCAATACAAACACAAAATTACCTTATGACTTATTTGTCTTGCCATAGAATGGGTAGGGATTTCCAACAGACTATGTGGCAGTCATAGGACCGTACGACCATTTCATCAGTGAATCATTGATTTGTCGAAAGCAAGCCAGGTTTTTACGAGCGTCCGTACAGCCTTCTATTCGTGACTTGAAAGGCTGTATAGAGAGTTAAATCTGCACCATGAAACTGATCCTAAAAAAATCATTCTGAAATTCAGTTTACCATTTTTAAGTTTTGAGGGCAAAGTTCATCCTTCTAAAAATAGTGAGCATATGCTGATGCTTTATGATTCTGTGTTGATTGTGGTTCTCTTTCTGTCGCTCCTTATGGACAAGGCTACTTAATGGGAAGAGACGATCCCATACGTTCTCTGTTTATGTCCTGTTCTTTCCCATGAACGTAAACTCCAACTAGGAGATTTCTTCTTCAACGACCTTAACGATCTGATGAACGCAGATATTCAATGCCTTCATCGTTTCATCAAAGGCTCAAATTGGCTTAGTTGAATGAGGCACTAGTTTGCATATTTTAATCGTGGTATCAAAACCAGTCAGTTGTTTTTCTAGCAGCCAATTAAACCTAACCATGCTTTGGAAGCATGTGGTACCCGTGGTGTGATGGATAGCATGTCCGCCTGTTAATCCAGAGGTTCGAGTTCGAATCCCAACAGAGGCAAAAATGTTTTTTCTGCGGGTATCGTCTTTCGCGAGGAATTGGCAGGTCCTCCGTTAGTATTCATTGCCATGAAAAGCGCTTTCTCGATTAGCCGTTCGGAACCGGCAGAAAATTGTAGGTCCCCTCCATTCCCTCACAAGGCATGGTTGTGAGAAATGCGCTAGGCCCAGGGGCTCCTCGCTCTGTTGCGCCACTCTATTTATTTATTTTTTTTATGCTTTGGAAGCAAAGTTTATTTTCCAAAAAATGTTGAGCATTCTGCTGCTCTATGTTTCTGTGTTAACTGTGGCTCTCCTTCTCGCCGTTAAAGGAAAGGCTGCTAAATGGTTATAGATTTAGACACTACATTAAAGGCCTAAATGAAAGTTTGCTAAAACACCAAGAGGACATATATTTTGCTTCAAAACAGGAAACAATTATGTTTACCGAAAGAATTCGCTCATTTTATGAAGTTTATTTGAAGGAATGAAACCATGCCGAGCTTAACCGTTCTTTTCTACAGGCTTAGATCCGCTTTCGGAATCTTTTGTGAATCATATACAAACATATTTAGTTTATGTATAAAACTATCTCATTTCTCACGCAATCTCCTCCTGTTGCTTGGGTTAGTTTTATTTCTAACTTACCTAACAATGTAATTTTGAAACAATGGACAGCCTTAAAAAATTCTCAGCCCCAATAGCAGGTTGTATAATTACGTTAGAGCAAAAACGAAAAAAACACCTCTTACTTGTGGGTGCATGTGACTTAGGATATAATAATTTTTTTTTCTGTTGTCTTCTAACCGAATCAGATCTCTTTATCTTTAGGTATAAATAATTAGATTTCGTGGGAAAGCTGGCAACTACTTAAAAGTGCTATTTCTTTCTTTTCTATTTTGTTTAACATCACTGTAAAAATAAAATACTATAAAAATACTAGTAGAGGGGCTTAAGGTTGTTATTGAAGATGGAAATTGCGCCCTATATTCCGGATGTTTTCTCAAAAAAAAAAATCCCACAATCATGTCAAAAGTTCCCACGTTATTTGTTTTGTTTTCTTTTTATCAAACGTATAAATAGATGCAGAAGCTGAATTGAGATTGATTTGAGCTCCTTGCGAAATTATCATTAAACTCCACATCAGATTTGTGGTGTCGCTGAGCATAGGAAGGGTCAATGGTCTTATTTTGGGCAAATTTTATGCAGAAAATCTATTAATTAGTCTAAGCGAGAGATGGAAGTTGTAAAAATAAGTATTTTGAATAAATCATTACTTCCGGAGTGAACTGGGTTATGTAAATTGATTGAGTCAGATGAATGACTTTAGAGTTAAAAGTTAAGCTCTTAATTGGTCGAAAGTTGTTTGACGAATATTTTAGTTGATTAGTTTGATGTATGTATGGTTTTTGGGTGATGATATGAAAAAGAGCAAAGAAGTAGAGGCAACTGTCAACAAAATGAAGAACCGGATGGATTTCATTCAAACTGTCTTACATCCGTCGTTTTGAACTAGTCGGGAGGTGTTTCTTAATGCCCATTTGAGTGTTTTTCTAACCCTTTGTTTGCCTTCAACTCTTGTGTAAGCCCTGGGTAAAGTTCAACGAACTAACCTACTAGTGTATAATTCACAATTTAGGTATAAATCAACACCATCAGGCAGCATAAATACACATAAATTGAAAATCATGTTCCAGACATCGAAACGAAAACTACCTTAGATTTCAAATTATCTTCATTAGGTATTCAAGATTTATTTAATTTAAAAACAAAATTGCTTAGAATTTTTTCGTACTTAAACAATCAACACAGTTTTATTTTGAAGCCCCGTTTAAGCAAAAGAGCGACCTGTCGGTAAAATAAAAAAATAAATAGGGTGGTGCAACAAAGCGAGGAGCCCCTGGGCCTAGCGCATTTCTCACAACCATGCCTTGCGAGGGAATGGTCGGTATAACAGACCAATGTGGCGGAACAAGAAGGTAAAGGAGAACATCCTCTTCTTAAAATATAAGAATGTCAAATTATTTTCTAAAGAAAACAAAAGACAAAGACAAGCTTTCTGAAGCCACAGGTTTTTTCTTTTGGGCAACCTAAGGGGTTGTCAAGGAAACCTGGTTTAACACTGGCTTAAGTTCAACGAATGTCAGCTTTGCCAGCTACTACAATTGGGTACATTTTATAAAGCCTACATACGTCCCAAACAAGAGTATAGTTCCCATGGTTGGGCAGGTGCTTCTCAAACATCATTGCGCCTATTTGATAGAATACAAAACAGAGCATTAAAATTGATAGGGTGACAGTTCAATTGTAGTTTCATTTAATTCTCTGGAACATCGTCGTAACGTTTCATGTCTCTCATTAGTGAAAAAGCCAGTTACGTTCCTCTCCCGAAATACGCATTCCTCGTAAGGAATGCGTATCAATTCTCCATTCGGCCAGATATCGGTCGTAGTGTTAGATTCATATTTTGGCCGCTAACCCGAATGTGGAATGCTTTACCCAACACAGTTTTCTCCACGCATTACAATGCACAGAAATTCAAGAATAATGTGCACAGACATCTTTCTTATCTACACCACTTTACCAATCCCACCGAGAACTACCTGGGATAACGAAGAATTTTTGAGAGATGATTCAATTCATTTCTACAGTAGATGGTTCAAAAACCGAAGAAGGGGTAGGCTGCGGGGTGTACTCAAACCGACTTAACGTAAGTCTCTCGTTCCGCCTTCCAAGCCATTGTATCGTGTTCCAAGCGGAAATTCTGGCGATCAAAGAGGTCCTATCATGGCTAAAAGAAAACGTGATATCCTCAACGAATATCCGGATTTTCTCAGATAGTCAAGCAGCCCTCAAATCACTCGGCGCTGTTTCTACGAACTCAGTAACTGCCCTTAACTGTAGCCTATCTCTTAGGGAGATGGCTGAACAGTTCAATATCACCTTATTTGGGTGCCGGGGCACAGAGATATCGTGGGTAACTGCAAAGCCGATAAACTCGCCAGAGAAGGAACCGTTCTACCGATCTCAACCAGCAGGTTGAATATTGGTATACCAATCGCTACAAGCTACATGTAAACTTATGCTAAAGCAAGAGGGAATGGATAGAACAAAAGATTGCAAGTTAGCTCCGTAATCAATGTCATCACCGGACATTGTCTGATAGGAAGACACGCCATAAGACTTGGCGTTCCCTCTAATGACTTTTGCAGAAGTTGCTTAGATGAGGAGGAGGAGGAGCACTCTCTTTTAAAAGAAAGCGGCATCTGGGGAAGTATTTTCTCGATGATCCAAGCGATCTGGCGAACACAGATCCCCTGCATCTCCTTCGCTTTATTAAAAGCTCCCAATGGTTTTGTTAAGTGAGGTTCTCCCTCGCATAATTTCTATGGTATCACAATGGACCTAATATTGGTCTAAGTGAGTCAGTTTGTTTTCCTGACAGCCATCTAAACCTAACCTAACCTAACCTAACCTTACTTCCTAACACACGCAATTATGTGTTTTCCAATATTATTAGTGTAGTCACAACCCCTTGAAGTGCTCGTACATTTTAACAAAAGAAAAAACTACGAAAAAATTAAAAACATGTTTCATTGATAGGAGTTTTTCTAGGGAGTTAATCTTTCGAATTCAAATGAAAAACGATATAAAGCTCACAATCATAGCAGTGTCTTCTAACTTTTCTTCGAATTTGTTATAACAAAAGAAGTTCGTACCCGTTATTTGGACCTAAATGCTCCAGTTAGTAATCAACAAACCTCCTCCCACAAAAAAAATTGTAGATAATGAAGCTAATGTTTGTTCAATGGAAAGTAAAAAAAGTGTTGTCCATGTCTGCCTGTTACGTATAGGTAGGTGTTCGAGGTTCCAATCCCAGAAATATGAAATTGTTTTTTCACGTGTAAATCTTCACGCGAGGAATTGGCATGCATCAGACAGTAATTACACTGCCATGAAAAGCGCTTTTTCATTTAGCCTTTAGGGCTCGGCAAAAACTTGCTGTTCCCCTCCATTCTTTACCAAGGCATGGTTTACAAAAACAGCTGCAAAGATTCTATTAAAGGAAGGTAAGCCTTCAAAGTTCCTATTGCAATGAGACCATACAAGTGTTTCTGAAGCCAAAGCAAAATTCACTTCTATCTCATTTCGGTCTTGGTGCTCCTCACTCAGAGGATTAGTTAGAATTCCTATCATTCAAGAATTCTTTGTTTTTAAGATAGAATACCTTCACTTACGAAGAGGATTTTATACTTATTTTCTGTCTTGCCACTGCATCACCCTCTGCTAGATTCTTCTTCCGACAGAAATTTCTTTAAAGTTAATGCTTGGTGGCTAAGCATCATCAGGAAACTTCAGCAAAGTTTCTTTTGTCAGTGTTTACTGACAAGACTGTTTATCATTGATCTTGGAGCCCTAATATTTAACTTAAAAATGCTTTGAAAATGGGCCACGTTGGTTTTACATTTTATTCGGCCCTATTGAGACAACTGTCGGAGCGGAATTCTCTCCGAAGAAGTCTTATTGGTGAAGGAATGAAAAGTAGTAATACTTACACTTCTGTCACTTGTAAATTCTGTAGATGATTTTTTCAGCTATGGAAAGGACAGCATAACTATACAAGTGTTCGCTGAAGAAAATGAAAAATGTTTGCTTCCAATGACTTCTATACACTGATCTACATGAAACTAGTTTTTGATTTTGTCCGAATACAAATTCATATACAAATACAAATTTACCTTTGGACAAACAACCAGGGTAACTGTTACCTCCTGCCTTCGTCATAATTTACATACAAAACTTACAAATGTTCTTCTTCCTTCTCGACGTTACTAGCATCGTGATCTCAAATGGATTACAGATCTTCCACTTAACTGCACCCAGAATAAGTTTATAAACTTCCCGGTTTGAAATTCTTTCATGACTGAAGGTCAACCAAATGCAGATGCTGTAATATTTGTAGCAGGATCGTTTTGGCCTGCCTTTCCTTATCTCCTTTTTTTAAAAAACGGACAACAGTAATTTTTTTTATAAAATAATTTATTTTATAAGATTCAATTCTTGTTTGTCTCTTCTTTGTTCAGTTTCAATGTGTAATTTACATTTAACATTGATGTATAAAACTATATGTACAGATACTTTTGTTCTTATTTTTGTTTTAAAGGGACTAACCCTTGAATTTAAAATGAAATTTCAATCGCTTAACGTCTAATGCATAGTTATTTGTAAAAAATAGTTTTTTTTGTTCTTTTCAATGTTTATATGTAAAATAGATTTCCATTCTTTATTTGTAAAATATCAAAAAGAAAAAGAAAAACAAAGAATCTTTTTGAAAAAGGGAACATATGTTGTTTTAGATGGAAAAAGACGAAAAACACTATATATGCTTAATGCTAAAGTAGTTTGGGTCAAAATGACTATAATATGGAAAAAGTGTTTTTGTTCTTTTGGAAATTGAAAGAACTTATGTCTTTTAAAGTGTAGAAATTAACTAAATAAAAATAAATATTTAATCGGTACACAGAGAAACGAAACTGTAAGATACTTTTCAGTAGGTAAATTCATATTCGAGTCAAGAGGAAATGCCAATGAGACAGCAACCTGCGTTGGCTGTTTGTTGCAATAGAAATCTCAAGGAAGCCCTCCATGTGTGTTCCATTGGACATCAGACATGGAAGGCAACGATTGATGTTGCTGCTGTTGCTGTGGTTGTTGTTGTTGATGGTGGTTGTTCATTGCAGGATTGTTGTTGCTCATTGTGTTAACGTTGTTGTTATTGTGTCTCGTTCGCATCACATCTTCTGCTTGATTACAATGAGGACGTGGTCCTGGCTCTGGAGTGTAGGTGAACGTTAGGCCAGTTGCGTAGATGATACCATCGTTCCGCACTAGAGAGATAGGCACTTGCGTTGGCTGGCGAACCTAAGGATGAACAAATGTCAAAGAAAAGTATGAAGATTTTCAAACCATTTTGGTTTGAAGTTCAATGAAACAATTGTCTTTTTACATAAGCATCCTATGGAAAACGAGTCAGGAAACAACTTACCCAGAGCCATTCGCCTCGAAATTGTGAAATCTCTGGAACAACACACAAAAGAGTTTCTGTACATCGGTACATGGTTTCCGCTTCGACATCCCCAAACCACACTTGTAGATGCGGAGTGAAATTATCACCACTTAACTCTAACATTGCTACATCTCCGCCTCCGTTTAGATTAAGGGAATTGACAATTGGCACCGGCGTCACAGGTGAACTTTTGATATCAAAATAAAAATATATTTCAACACAAAAACTATGACTGTACTTACGAAACAGGGCCCATTCCCTCATAGAACTGATATTCAGCTTTATCCGTAGAGATGATTGTCCAACAGGCACCATCATTGATCATTTCCTTATTTGGTTCCTTGGGACATGGCGTCGCTTGGAATTGTATGATTTTTTCTTGAGAGAGACACAGGTACATACGGTCAGTGTCCTTCATGTAGAAAGCACATTTGTGCAATTGTGAGACAGGATCATCGGCTTCAAGCAACGCCATTTGTTTGTCCACTTTCCGAATGATCAAACGTGGAAGAGCCATTCCTGTAACAGAGCATACCAGTTTCACCGTGGCACCATAATGCACATATCCATCCCGAACCTATAATGATAGATATCCTTAGAAAAACAGTCTTAGAAATACTCTCTATGAAGTTTACCTGAAACTCCTCAGATTCACTTTCATTGTCGTCCAACAGATGTATCGTGAATGCTCCCCACTGAGTAGAACTAGCATGAAAATGGCCATTCTCTACGTGCAGATACCTCGTTGACACCGTTTGCGATCGAAGGCGATTGAACAATGCCACATTAGTACCGCTGGCTATACAAAGATCGGCATTTTTTAAGGACTGCTTCTTTTTGGACGGTTTTGATATTACTTTAATTCTTTTGGAATTAAAAACCCCAATGTCATGACCATTCCCGTAAAACATTTTCACTGACAGCATAAAATGTTTCCGTTTGTCTGAATCCGAAATGAAGAGCGTCTTTGCAGCACAGTATTGCTTTCCATTTAGATCGAGCTGTTGCATATCCTGGTCTGAGTTGCCAATACCAATGAAGGCGCACAGTTGGGCACCTTGTTCATTATCACCTTTTTGAAGCATTTCTTCATAGCGTCGTCGCCATCCGCTTCCAAAAAGATATATGCATGGTGGAGGGCAGAAAAAACGTTTCTCATTGCCGTAGGACTTTTGAGCGACCTGAAATCATTATCATTTATATAAAAAAAGGGAAACAATTAGTAGTTAAAAATAGTAGCAGTGACGCATTAACACCCTCATCAAGGTATCGCAGTCATTCAAATCTCACTTTGCTTTTGATTAATAAAAAAAATTACAATTGCGAACAATTTGAGAGTGCGCCCAAGTGTGAAGGCTATAGAGTGTGTAGCATTTGAATTTGAATTGAATTTTCAACAAATGCAGCAGCACCGGTGTATAAAAAAGAAAAAAAAGAGCAGAAAAACAACCACAAAAATTCAGGGGACGCAAATTAAATTGCAATTCCAGGTAACAATCAGCGCAGTCGGTCGGCGACATTAATGGATTTTCTGTGGGTGAAATATATTTTCTGAAACTGAAAAGTGAAGACTCTAAGGAACATGAAGAAATGAAGGTTGTTGATACTAAAATTACTTGAATAGATCAGGGCAAGCGGTTTTAGTGGTAAAAAAAATTATTATAATATTTACGGTTTGGGGTTGAGAACTGATCAAGGCCGTAATACAATTTAATTGGAGAATCAGATTAGATCGTGGAAAGTAATGTGAAAATTTAATCTGGAAAGGAAATAAGATTACCACTTAAAAATAAAAACAAGGAATGGATGGGAAAAGCTATGAATTTTATATTTAGATTGTTGAATAGAAAGCTAAGCTAGCGGCGTACCCCACAGGCGGATCACTAGTGTGAAGCAGAAAAGTGGGAGAGTTGTGATCGCTTCAAGATCACTACTCGTAACGCCGGAAATGAAAAGAAGAAGATAGAAAGCTAAGAAATAACAAGGGTAGGCAGGAAAATCATAAAAACCTCAAACTTTTGAAGTGCTTTTCTTTCCTTCTAATTTAAATCGTAGCTTTTCATTTTGTTTTGTTTTTATTTTACTTCAAAATTGATCCAAGAATGCAAAATATTTCTCTTTATTCCTCTTATGGTTTTGATCATAGCAAGTAAGATCGCTTATTGATCGAAATCATTTGAGCATCATATTAAAGCTCCCCCAAACCAAAGTAATTTTGTACTTGCGGCAGCGACAAAATCAGATCACGAATTGTGTTTAAACGGCGACATATGAGTAGGCCTATAGCGGCTTGACGGTACTCCTCCGAGTATATAGATTGAAGTGATTTGCATGTCAATGCAATGCATGTTCTGATACTTATTAGGGTAGTTAAGTTTCGTTCTAAAACATTAGTATTGATCTGTATGACTTCAAGATTGTGGTGATACTGGGGCCGAATTGTCGCATCAGTGATCGTGTGAGTGAGTACTACCTATTTTTCTTCCAAAACTCGCTCCATATTACACAACATCAGTCTGCTATTCACTTATCTTCTTCAATTCGTTCAAATACTGATGAAAGATTGTCAAATAGTGGCACCAAAGTTCTCGATAACGTGAAAAGCAGTCCCCGTATTACTCGATCACGTGTGCGGTAATTCGACCCTTGGTTTCAAATGCTTAAAAAAATCGTAATTATCCCAAGTTTGAAAAAAACTTGCCAGCCTCTTAACAATCTATCTCCCGGTTCACTGACATTTTTTTTTTTTCATGATGACAAAACGTACGGGTTTTTAGTCCATGATATTGATACAAAATCCAAATTTTTGCTAAATTTTGAACAAGCCACTAAACAGAATCTAAACTGAACATGTCAATTTGGCTGCGATCAGTCTCTTGCTCAGTTGTCTCGTCATTTTGTTTTGAGCACATAGAGTGCACTGGAGAAGTTCTAAAAAAAAAGAAAAAAAAAACCTAGTTTTCATTATTTTAACGAGGATGTTGTTGATGATGGGGTATTTAACTTCTTAATTCAACCTTTTGTTTATTTAAGGTTTAAGGTACACAACGCTATGCGATGTTGATTAAGTAAATAAATGAACAACAGAGTTCGATAAGCCCGGGCCTACCGCATTTCTTCAAACCATACCTTGGTGAAAATAGAGGTAACTAACCAATTTGCTTTTAATTCCGAACGCTAAGTGAGGAAGTGATATAAATGGCAAATTCAATAACTTTTGAAGGATTTGACACAATTCCTCGCGAGAGGCAATACTCGTGCAAAAACAAATTGATGTTTCTGAGATAATATAGAACACTTATAACTCTCCTTCATTTTCACAAATCAGATTATAGATTTTTAAAGCTAAAACTATAGAAAATTGACACTTGCTGTCTTTATCTTACTCCTTAATTGAAGAAATCAGGTTAAACTTTCACATGTAGAAGTATCATTAAAATTCGGTAGAAGTCTTTAATAAAAGTTATACTAAATTTTGTGTCTTTGTCGTCATCATATATTTCTAGGCTTTGTATAAGTCTACTTCTGATATCTCAAGTGTGCTATTGGGGACGTTCAATAAATGTATCTGGATAACTTTTTGTTGTTGTTCACGCGTAAGCCATTTAGCAGAGGTACAAACCCATTTCTCCCAAAAAAGATATCTGAAGGGAATTTTTGTAAACCTTGCTATTCAAGTGATCAACTCGTTGATAGAAAATTTGACTTTTGGGTTATTCCAGCTTAACCGAAACCATACGCATAAAAAATAAATAACTTAATTTATACTTAAATTCATATCTGGAGAATAGAACATTTTCTATTCTTATGAAATGAAATGATTGCTTCAGTAACATTAAATAATTCATTAAAGACTTGATTTAAAGTAAATACAAAAGAACTGTGTTTATATTTTTCATACATTTGTATGGCCAAATATTACACGTCCCACCTGTTACAAAAGTACTGTCACGTCACAAGCATTGAAAAGCAAATAATTTTTGTTTTAAGAGTTACATATTTGCGTAAATTGTACAAATACCTAATCTGTACAATATCAGGAACTATATAAAATTAGGTTGTTTAACAAAAGTTTCATAGTTACTTATCAATTGTGAATGGTGTGAGTCAACTCGAAAAGGAAAGTTAATATGATGTTCCATCTGTCACACTTTGATACCAAGAAATTTTTCATGATGATATTTTCATACTTTTTTTGATGGTACAGTATGCAATGACTATTTAAGTATGTGATAATATGATATTCAGTGCAGAAATGAAGCAAAGTGTAGGGAAAAAAGAGTATAAACGTCCCATCCGTGTACTTTCCAGAGCAAAATGCGGAGTGTAGGCGTCGTAAAAGGTGGTAAAATTTACAAATCAGCTCTATGGACAGCTCTCAAATTTAGATTTTTTTCTTTCGACAATCAAACTTTTTGAATGAAAGTCACTCTCAAGTGCAAACTTAATTTTTTTTACCATAGAGCCGTTATTTCAAGGATGCACATCAATGTATAAATTCTAACTATTACGTAGATATTAAATTAAAAAAAAATTGGTGGCGCAACAAAACTATGGAAACCCCGTAGCCCAAGACATTTCCATGACCTAAAATTTTATGCCGATTTTGATTCGGCTAAGGTAGCAGCTAGCTCATAAAAATTCAATATCTGAATTTAACTAGAAAACTCTTGATAGCAATTTGTTCTTATCGACCCGATATGTTCTTTGGAACGTTTGAAAAACGTTCTATCTTATTACAATGCTTTCGTTCTCTATCACTAGACCAGTTCAGTTCACTCACACAGAACTCGAAGAAAATGAGAGCTAAGTGGCGTAAGAAGCGTATGCGTAGGTTGAAGCGTAAACGCAGGAAGATGCGTGCAAGGTCTAAATAAACACGACGACTATGAACATGAAATTCCATTGATCCCGATGTACAAAACTTGCTTCTAGTGTTCTTTTAAAGTGAGAATTTTAAAATACGAATCGACGATATTTTTTTGAATAAAAATTTTAAAAGAATCTTGAAGTGAAAAAGAGAAAAAAATGATGTAAATTTATGATAAAAAAATATTAGGGCTTTTCAAATTTTTCTATGACCTGTCTCTTTCGACTTCGAGCCATTTTTTTTTTTTTTAAAAGAAAAGACTTAAGTCAAGACAAAAAGCTTCTGCTTACAGTTCTAATAGCGCTTTTTATTGAAATTCGACAGATCTACTCTCAAATTGAGAACTACTCCTTTGAATGAAACATGTTTTTAAGTTTTTTCCTAGTATTTGGGGTTAAATTGATGTTCACATATATGAACTCATATTTTTACATTTTGTAATTTGGTTTTTTCCAGCAAATTACTAATTTCTAACTTATTTACTCGCTTGTTCTTAACCTAATACCTAACGCTGGCATAACAAATTGAAAATAAGCAAATTATTTTCCTTTTAGAGTTTGCCAGAACAAATGTTTTTGCATGTGTGCATGAATTCAGAGTAGATCTCCCAACCAAATGGGAGTAGATCTTTGGCGTTTAGAGTAACTCCGGATCTACTCTTTTTTTCAATAAAACATGGAAAATGGAAAAGGAGTAAATCTATCCACAATAGGAGTAACTCTTTTCGTCAATGAAAAACAATATAACACAGAAGGAGCTCTGTAATCAATCGAAAACTATGCGACTAACTTGTTTCCAATACTTTTTGAGTTCACTCGTTTGCGGCATAGTTTCTTCATCAATTTTTCCGTGACAGAAAAATTTGTCTCCTCCAAAAATCTTTACTGGATTTAAATTCTGATTGGTCAGAATCTATTCAGAAGACAGTTTAAAGTTAAATTTTTCAACTTCTTATCCTAAAAATCTCAATATTAAAGGAAAATACTCTACGGCCTTATTTAATGACAAAAAGAAAGAACAGGTAAATACAACTAAAAACAGAATCAATGCCAGATACCAAAGAACAGAGCAAACTGGTGTTAAAAGAACTAGTGGCATTCAAAATAGATTGCGTATAAGATTTGTTCGTTGAAGGCCCTATGATTGCCCTTTGCCACAAAGAGTTTTTCAAAACCCCTAGCTTGTCCTGAAAGTCAAACTGATTGTTTTTTGAGCTTTTGAGGAGCGTTTTCCATGACTTGTGTTTTGCTTGACTCATATGGGAGCACGATATCGCTCGATAGTGTCATACTATAGGCTTCGCTCTTTGTTCACTTTTGATGGTGAATGTTGTTTAATTGAGTTGATGAAAATATTTTAAAAAATTGAGACTAAACCTTTTCCAGTGGCTCTGCAAATGCAAAAGAAACGCCTTGTAAAATGTTCCGTCATATCGTGTGGGATCTTTAGGATATCCGAAAAAAACTGAAACCAAAAATGTCAATTCAATATTGAAAAGCAGACATAGGTGTTATTTGTGACATTCCTTGTTGTTGGTGAGCATCTGAACATGAATCACAAGACTTTTGAACTTCTCGATAGGCTTTGACTTCAGAAATAATGTTCAGAAGTAATGTAGAAATTTACAAGTTATCAAGTCGCGCTTTTAATTAAAACAAAAAAGTAAAAAAAAATCTATCGATATTTTTGGTCATTTAATGAACAATCAATAGAAACCCAAATACCTGCCAATTTTGTCCAATATACAATTTCATGAAATAAAAATTTTGTCTTTCTCGATTTTTGGGAATGTAACTCACAAATGGACAGACATCTAAGAGAAATCCCACAATTGTTTAAGCTAAGGGAACCGAGTTTAAGTGGTTCAATGTTTAGCAGTCTGTCTATATCGTAAAAGACCGAGGTTCCAATCCCAGAAAAATAAAATTGATTTTCTACTTTCGCAAGGAATTGGCAAGTTCCCCAAGAGTAATAAAACCACCATGCGGTCATAAAGTCGTTCGGAATCGGCAAACATTTATGGGTGGCGTTACTAACATGTTATGGTTGAGTAAAATGAGCTAGGCACCGACACAACTCAAGGTCTGTTGTTCCACTACATTTATTTGTTGCTTTAAACGTGGAACTCGGCAAAGGTTGCCTCTTTATGGCGATACTGCCCAGTCTCGAGCAGGATAGAGTTCTCTTGGATTTAGCTTTAAGTCTGATAACATAAAAGATTACTTTCTGATTGGACAAGAAGTACCTACTCTTTCAAATATACAACAGTTTTCTTAAAATGACTTTTTAAAACCGTCAATATCAAAATACTCGATAATGTTAGGCTAGGTTATGTACAATATCCGATAAGCCACTATTCACTTGAACAAATCAAAATAAGTGTTCAAGCTTTCGTCTTATTCCTTGCGTCTTGTTCAGGGCTTTTCAATCAGAAAATCATTTTATTTTTAAGGAATCATGACACATTTGAAAATAAACAAACAATGGGAAGATATGTTCCGAATATATGTAAGTTCCTTTTGCGGTATGCAAACGTATTTGGCATTTTTGTTATCAATTCTTGCGGTTGGATTTAATTTATTAGATTTAAAAGAGCTTTAGAATTGAAAGAACATTTTTTCTTGTATTGGTTCACCAGATAACTGGTGTTGTACCACAAAACCACAATTAATTCCAGAAAAGAATGTAAGATTTCGAAATCAGTGCACAGATACCAAATTCCCTTCTAGCTCGAATGCCTCTAATGTGATGGTGGTGACTTGAAAAAGAAAACATGACTCGAAATTCCTACAGCACTTGTATGGAGCAAGTAGTGATCATTCGATGCATGCACTTCATTAATTAATCTCCAAGGCACTACATATTTTCAAACAGATAATCGGTTTGTTGCATCTTCAAAACGAAATCCATTAAACCAAAGCTAATTACCACCTTCGAGTGATAGAAGAACATCTTACCTTGGCGTGCAATATAACAATCACCATGTCATTTCGCTCCCGCATATATCGTTCCATGGCATCTCTAGTCAATTTCTTGTCCTCGATGTGTGGCCTATAAATTGAATTTGGCATAGAGGAACCACTTGGCATAATATTTCCTCCATTACTATTGCCAGTCATCCTTGCGGCCGGCATTAAACCCAAGTGGTGTTGCGGTGGACTTGGAGGTAGCAAGGCATTGCCCCCATGATGCTGTGGCGGACTTGGAGGTGTTTGTGCGTAGCCGCCACCTCCCAAACCAAAATGTGGCATCCCAGTGGCGTCTGAATAATTGTCTGAACCGATACCCTTCATTTAATCCACATTTTACGATAAAAATCACACGAAATTAGTCAAAAAAATCATACACCGCAAAATGAAACACCGAAATGTTTACTCAGCATTTAGTATCACAGTTTTGTTTTTTATTTTTGTAGGTAAATATAGCGGCTAAATCTTTGGCACAGTTAAGAAAACTTTATTTTGCTTGTGTAAACAAATAGAAAACATTCACAAGATCTCACGAAAATGTACACAAAAACCAAAGAAAACAAATGAAAAATACGAAAATGTTTGTTCCTTCTTCAGCACCACAGCGAATCCTTTTCAAACGCGAAGCGACAAAAAATGACAGCTGCTGTCAACATTACGGCAGCAGTACAACAAAAAAAAAGAATTAAAATCGAAAAGAGGACGGCAGCAGTACACTGAACTACTTCACTTTACCGACGGGTGATAAGATATTTCTTTTTGTTTTACAATTTCTTCAATTAAATATATCCTTTCGAATGATTTATCCTTTTTCAATTAATGTGCAATAAAAAGGAAAACTCTTCACTTGAGTTTATCCAAAAGTAGACAAAGCTCAATGGGGAAAACGTAAACACGAACTGAACAACTTCCCACAAAACAAACTAGTTTTATCGTGGTGCGTTCACAAGACAGCGTCCATTCGACGAAGGGAGGCAGTAGGTTTCAATTGGACTGTTGGTGTAAGGAGAACGAGTAGCTAGTGCTGTGGGAAAATTACACGCATACAGTGATGTTTATAAACACCTGTTTGTGCACGCAGTATTTTCCCACGGTATATGGGGTGGAAAAATAATTGAAATCGTTCAATAATATTTAATTTTGACAATGGGATATCAATCGGGCATCGATTTGTGAAACAAAAGTTTGTTTTAAATGTGAAAATAATGATTGGAAATAGTTTTGTGAGGCGAAATGATTTATTTGAATTTGAGTGAAATTTTGATTCGAAGTGTACATCGTTGGATGAAGGAGTGAAGCCATTGGTGAAAGGGAGATGACTGCAATCGTTTTCCTGTAAATAATTAATGAGTGATGCCAAATAAGTAAGATATACATGAGATTATTGAATTTATTATCAAAATTGATTAAATTGATTTTGCAAGTTAAGTTTTTTTTTGTATTTAAATGCAATAGGTATTTTCATTTTACTCTGAGTATGATGTTCGTTTTTGCTGTTTTGTATTGTTTGTAATGTAGATATGAGATTCAGATTATGGAGTCTGTTTTTGGGTCAATGACAACGATATCATAATTAATAAGAAATTTATCATATGGCAAAGTGTTCTGTTATTCGATTTGTTTATTAAAAGGTTGTTGAAGTTTTTGGGTACTGTAGTTGAAGTTCTTCTAACAATTTTCGAGTACATAACTTTGACAATTTTAAACTCACTAAGGTTGAATGATTAGTAAAATAGAACTGTAAATAGTATTCATATAAAATTTTCTATGCTAATGACGATTGTAGGAAGCAGTAATATTTGAATACTTAATTGTGAGCGATATTCGGCTGCTAAGAATAAAAACTTGTTTTTTTTTTTTTAAATAAAAACGAGACATCTGTTGTAGTTTTGTATGCCAAATAATTGCTGTCGTATTTATGAAGAAATTTTTATGTTCAATTTATTAATCCACCTTGAAGTGACAGAAGTGACAATGCCACTTAGGGCTGTGTAAGTCTACTCAATACTTATCCTCTTTCTTTGATCCATTACACCTCTCCGATTTCATTAACTAACGACATCTTCTGAGATTTCCAAGCCCTACAGATTAATTTTTACAAACTACTAGCTGAACCGCCCGGCGTGCGTTGCTCGGGTCCGTAGTTATAAGGTTCTCATTCTTCCTTTCCCGTGAGAATATGGGTATGAAAAGCAGTCTATGTACCGAGGAATAGTTTAACTTCCTAAAGTTGAAAAAATTTTTGAAATCGGTCAAGTAGTTTTAAGGTTCCCGTTCTTGTTCCCGTTTCTGTTCCGTTGGGAATATGGATATGAATATATTTCATTATACGGGGTGTTCCGTAATTCGTGTTACATACTTTGGGATCTGGTTCTTATTGTTCTGGTCATATTCTAAGAAAGTAAAGTCCGTTTCTCAACTTTGACATCAGTTTTTGACAATTTAAAAAAAGGCTATCTTTGGTGTACCCTGACCTGTGTTAAATTCGATATCTATGTCAATACTGAAGGTAGAGACCTAATTTTAGACTTAATTTTTTGTAGAAATAATAAAATCTTTAAAACTGTATCTAAGTTGGGCTCCTATAGGCTTAGGGTCGCCTAATTTTTAATTTTAAATGGTGTTCAAATTTTCTTCCCAAAGCAAAGTTTTGACTTTGAGGTCATTTCTTTCAGAAAATGCCTGTTAAATATAGAGTTTCTTTATTTTTTACAGATGAACAAAACAATAATAAAAAAAAACCTCCTGGATAAGTGCCCTCAAAAGCCCATACATTTTATGATACTTGGAAAAATCTAAAACGGGAAAGAAATTAAATTTTGGGTTTTTTTACGAACTTTTATTGCAACAGCTTGCAATGGGAGTAGTTTTCCAAGATTTGATTGTTTAAAGGTAATTTTTATGACTGCGCACTGTTAAAAAAGGTAAAAAGTGAATTTGACCTGCTACCAAAACCCTAATTGACATACCTCTTCTCAGGGAGATTTAAGTTTGGGGTATGAATGTTCAATCAAATTTAAAAAATGTTGAGTAACTAAGTTAAGTAAATTCCAAAGCTAGAGCTGTGTGTCAAAACAATGCTTTCTTTGAAAGAAGTTTTGATTAAAGTGAAGCACCCAGCGCACCGGTGTTCGTAAGCAAGTTTGTGCGGAAAGTGATTTTAGTGGCACACTCTGGAATGTGGCTGCTGTAGCCCAGATTGAGACTCAATCCACGATCAAGTTTCTCCGATTTGATACTGACATGGACCACTTTCAATTGGCTGTCCGGAGCTTCAATTTGATTTCTTTCTACTATTTTTTAAGGGGACTGTGAAAGACCGATGCGATGTCGAGAATTCGAAAATTCGGAAACCATTCAAGCAGTATCAGCTTTTGCGAGGAACTGGCAAGCCAATAGAATTAATTTGCCATGAAAAGCACCATCTCACTTGAATGTTAGAATTTTGCATAGAATTGTAGATCCTCAGAATGTGCTAGGTCCCGAGATTCCCAGTTTTGTTGCAACCCCTTTTGATTTACTTATTTACATTTCAGATCCATTGTCTGGAATTTAGGCATCCAAAAATTTTTAAAAGCAACAATTGGAGTAAACCTAGAAAAAATGAGAACGTCGGAGTAGATTTTAATTTTTCTTCAAAAGTGGAGAAAATTAGCTCCGATCGGACCAAGGTTTTAATGGCGTTTTCCATTGGTTTCACTCGGGGAAGCACTCATTTTAAAAACCAATGGAACACCCAAAATAATTTCTGTTCAGTTTAACGTAATTGCCTTTGTGTGAGTGAAACACCTATGGCTCTTAAAAAATATTCCTTGAAGAAAATTTTCTTTTTGACATTTGAGTAACATGTGTTAGTGCTTCTTGAGTCGATTCTCATTTCAAATCGAGAAGCGGCTGTCACTCCTCAGAATCATGAGAAGCCATCTTTTTGCACCAATGGAACGGTTTGAGAATGCTTCTGGACGCTCCTGGACGGTTCTTTTCATCCAATGGAAAGTGACATAAGTTTCCGTTCCGGGGGGAATATGGGGATCAAACCTTGACAGGAACCATCCCTGGATTAAACTATACACATGAAATAATAACGAAGACTTATATTCTTGATTTATATATGTATTTCAAATTGAGCGCAACTTTCAAATCGGAGCTTAGTTTTCGGAGCAAGTAAAAAAATTTAAGAGAAAAGCAAACCGCGTGTTGAGGCTTGAGGGACGACTCAAAGACATAGTTAATGTATCTTCAATCTTTTCGTTCCTACTAAGTATAACGTCTTTTGGAACTTTCTCAGCCCTACTCTTTCACTCCGAAGTCCGAACCAAATCATTTCTAAAATGACATCGAATATTCTTTTACTTCACTTCTTCACCAGCTATGTCCAATCTAAACATTCAAAGTCGAACTGCAATGTCTGTGTAACATCGAGCGCCATATAGTGAAACTTCATTTGAAGATGACACTCAAAAAAGTAACATTGCTGTATGACATGGTATGAGGGGGGACGTTCGTATAGCGACATTCACACTACACTACTTGCGCCAGCACAATCACTTGTACCAAAGCTCTTCTCAAATACTCTAGTAAGCGAACTACACCATGGACGTTTCCATTCACAGCGATGCCGACAGACCAGTCAGCCCGTTCGTTGGACCGTGGGAACTAAAGCCATTGTGGATTTTTGTTCCCTCCCTTTTAAGTGTCTTTCTCGCTGGCTGGTAATTGTTTTTTTTTTTTATTTTGTTCATAACTCATCAAAAATTAATGGGAGAAAAACATGGTGCGGGTCCCATCTCTTGGATAGACCGAATTGGAATAAACTGACTGACTTCTGTCTACGGATGCGTTCTCCATTATTAAGCAGTTTCGATTACAGAATAATTTTTTTTTTCTTTTGTGAGGAAGGGAAACCCCGTGCAACGAACGTTTGGCATGTGAGTTATGCTATGGTGTCAAGTTATTTAGGCGATGAATATACACTCGGACAACGGACAGTGTTGTGATGGGTTTTGTTCAGTCTCTGTGGTTGATAGTGGACTTGGTGGCTTCAAGCAGGTTGATGGATTGATATTGATTTTATAATAGTTGAAGCAATGGCCTGGTCATCATCATGGTGCACCGATGATGAATTATTTAAGAGGGCATTTGATGACATTCAACGGGGTGGGAATTTTTGTTTTTGTTTTCCTTTTTTTTTTTTTTATGAAAAGCGAACATCCGCGTAGTGTCCCAAATATATGGGTCAGCATTGGTATGGAAATGCAAGGCCGTTGTATTGAAGTTGGATTGAGAAAAAATTATGACTTAAATTATTGTGTTGTCGTACCTATCGTTTGTTTATTTATGTACCTAGATACAAAAACTGTGTTATTATAGTATGGTGTGCTTTTTATGAGATTAGAAAAATGTTTTCAAACAACAAACAGCATCATAGCGAAAATATTTGGTATCTGCATGAATAAATATGTATAACGCAATTGATAAATTTTAAAATTAACAAAATACGCAAGACCGATTTTTTGTGAAGCCAGATTTCCAGAAACTTATGGCTAGATATTTCCAAAAAAGCAGAATTTCTTCTCAGGGTTAGCAGGCCTCGACTCTCTCTGTTGATTGGAATTCTCACGGTTCACTACTCATTGGGCGCATGATGAGAATGGGCATTAGTACATCCGATTTATGTAGAAGATGCCAGGACGAAGAGGCAGAGGAAGGAGCATTTCACTTCTTCTAAGAGTGCCCTGGCTTACACTACACTACGAAAAAAGCCCTCGGAGAATACTTTTTCGAACTGGGTGACATCTCTAACCTACCGCTGAACAGCATTCAAAAGTTCATTCAAGATTCAAATAATTCAGTGGGTGTTCCCAACTTCAATCCTCTGCTTATTATTTTCGCTGATTTCTCTGATACCACTGTTTATTTCCTGACGGAGAGATTCCGACCTTCCACACTAATATACACTGTGGCAAGCGTCACCTGTCATATCCATATTGGCACGAAGGATCTTCTTTTTCCAACATTGTGCAGAAATCCGTTGAAATACTCGTGCCCGGTGAGAAACTTTGTGATGCAGTAGAGTTTCTTCACCGTGTTTCCGGTTACTCCATTCGCGCTTAGAGGTGTCCGATCTGACTAGCAGTCCAGCACGCAGCACCCTTTGCTTTCCGACTCCCATCGTTCCTGCCATTTCTGCTGTCTAAGCGCTTCAGTATTCACTGCTTTCGGATTTCTGCTATATTTTCGTGTATGTATTTGCTTTGTGCTGCAAGGAGATCAATTGGAATGACACCTGCAGCCCCAAGAACTGCCGGCTCACACATCGCACCTCTGTACCGATACCGGTACTTTTCTTCCATACTTCTCGCTTCCTTGCAATAAACCTATACATTTGCCATCAGCATGGACGATAGATTGCGGCTTTGGATGCGCATTCTGTAGAACATTTGTACACATGAGAATGAATATGCTCATTTTTTCCAGACTGCCAATATTTACTGGCAAGGGTTGTAGGTCAGAAATTGGACGAAGTTTAAATAAAATAGTATTCCAATAATATTCAAAATCTTGTTGTCGGCAAATCATAAAAAATTTGTAACTTTTAAATCAGGCCTGGGACGGCCTGAATAATTTCTTTCGAAGTTTTAAGGCCCCGGCCCATAGAACGCGTTGCGCGCGGTAGGAGCGGCGCGGCTACTGATGCGGTGGGTTTTGCCGCACGCAACTGATAGGGGTGACCCATAGAATCCGTTGCGGTGTCTCAACTCAACAAGGCCACTCGTGTTAACAGAAGAGAAAATTTCAAATTGGTTCTTACTGCGCATGTCATCAGAGAGAAAATTTCAAATTGGTTCTGTCACCGCGTGAGAGCCGCGGCAAAATAGAAGTTTGGCTACTCGGCGCGTGCGGCGCGTTGCTCGCGGTGCTTATGGGTCACCTCTCATAAGAACGCGTGTATTTAATCGAGCTGTCAGTTGAAAGCGGTGCCGCACGCACGCACCGCGTTCTATGGGCCTAGGCCTTTAATTGGTCATTGTGCTTTCTCGACGGAAACGTTGATGCATCAGCTGATATGATATCTAACGTAATTCTCAACGGCATGAGAAATTTTGTTCCTAACAGAACAAAAAGTATCACCCCCAAAGAGAATTCGTGGTTTGATTCAAGCTGTAAAGAGGCGATTAGGGATCGAGAAAGTAGTTTTCGAAAATTTAAAGATAACCCTACTGTAGAAAACCGAAATTTGTTCAAACGGAACTCGACCACGTCATCGGCCCGACGCTCGTTTTCAATGACTCTCCGTATGTCAGCTCCATCGACAAAGCCAATTTGCTGGCAGCTCAATTTGCTGCCAACTCGACACTTCCTCATATCATATTGGCTCCACCTGAGCTCGAGTCTGCAAATTCTTTGATGAAGCAGATATTTTTTCGAACTCGCTCGGTTGCGAGAGTCCTTCAAGATCTCAACATACATAAATCCGCTGGTCCAGATGGTATCCCCGCCGTTATTCTGAAGAGGTTTTCTTCTCCGCTGGCAAAACCACTGCGTAAACTTTTCCATCTTTCCTATTCTGATGGGATTTTTCCGAGCAGATGGAAAACTGCATTTGTCCAGCCGGTCCCTAAAAAAGGCGAATTTTCCTCCCCTTCCAATTACCGTCCAATTGCACTTACGTCCCTTCTTTCCAAGATCATGGAAACGTTGATAAACCGTCAACTTATGAAATATCTTAAAGAACGAAAGCTTCTTAATGACCGTCAGTACGGCTTTCGTAGCAAACGGTCCACTGGTGATTTGATGGCTTATCACTTATCTCACCGAAAAGTGGAACCAATCTTTACATTGTTTTGGAGAAAGTAAGATTATTGCGCTTGATATTTCTAAAGCATTTGGTAGAGTTTGGCATCAGGCTCTTTTATCGAAAATGCGTGCTTTTGGTATCGATGAGTCTCTTCTTCGTTGGATTAGAAACTACCTTTCCGACCGTTCAATACAAGTTGTGTTGGATGGCTTCAAGTCTGATACCCACTTCATAAATGCTGGTGTGCCCCAGGGCTCCGTTTTGTCTCCGACTCTCTTCCTCATTTTCATTAATGACCTCTTGTCTGAAACTTCTAATCCACTTAACTGTTTTGCTGACGACTCGACCCTCAGCTTTTCATATTCGTTTCCAAATTCACGTCCCTGCTCTTCAGATGTGGAACTGGAACGGTTGCGTATGATAAGCTCATTGAATTCTGACCTTGACAGCATTGTTTCATGGGGTCTTATGAACCGAGTAGAATTCAATGCTTCGAAAACTCAATGCTGTCTCTTGTCGTTGAAGCTTAACATTCCCCCATTGCCATTATCCATGAATGGTACCTGCTTCGAAAAAACCGAAAAGCTGTCAGTACTTGGTATGTGTGTAAACAATGATCTTCGTTGGAATGACCACATATTTGAAGTCGCCAAAAACGCTGCTAAATGCTTAGGTTTCTTAAGGCGATGCAGGAACTTCTTCACCCCTTCTGATCTGGCTACAATTTATAAGGCCTTCATCCGCCCAAAACTGGAGTATAACTCCCATATCTGGTCAAGTGCTTCTCAAACATCTTTGCGCCTAGTTGATAGGGTACAAAATAGAGCGTTTAAATTGATAGGTAATAGTTCAATAGTAGAATCGATTGATTCTCTTGAACATCGTTGAAACGTTGCCTGTCTCAGTCTCTTTTATCGCTTTTTCTACAAACAGTGCTCTAGTGAAATAGCCAGTTGCATTCCTCCCCTGAAACAATTTAGCCGCAACACCCGCCTCGCTAGGAACGCTCATCAGTTTTACCTTGAGCCCAACTTCGGGCGTACAGTCAAGTATAGAGATTCATATTTTAGTCGCACCACCCGAATGTGGAATGCTCTACCTGGCCCTGTTTTTCCCCTTCATTACGATTCACAAAAGTTCAAAGGCAACGTGCATCGATGTCTCCTTTCAAATCCTCTCCTGTTTTCCTAAATACTCTCACTGTGTTCTACAACATTATAAGGGTAGTCATAACCCCTTGATGTGCGCGTTAATTATATATAAAAAAAAAAAAGTTTTAGAGGCGGAGTAAGCTAAAAGTGGTTCATAGGAGTATTATAGCCGGCTTAAGGTCGTATTAAAGTCTAAATGTCGTTTTGAAAATAAAAGTGTAAGAAAAATATTGTTCAAATTTTTGAAAGCGGAAAATTATTTTGGTTTTGTGAATTATTTAAATTCTTTTAACGCCTTAACTACGAGACAAATAAAAACTAATATATTTATTTTTATCTTTAGCAATGCGGAAACTAAATATGCTGACTTCCTTTTGAGAACCATCCCAATTTTCAGACCATTTTCTTTTTTTGTTTAATATCCAGTTTAGAAAATTTTCCACCAACAAAAAAAAAAAATGTTGCTCGAGTTTAACGCAATTCAGTTTTTCAGATAATCTAACTTTTTTTCGACCTCAGATTGGTCAGACGCCACGTATCAAAAGAAAAAATGAAATTCTGGCCTATCAGAGTCCGAAAAAAGTTAAGTTATCTGAAAAACTTTATGCGTTGAACGTGCACATTGAAATCAGCTGGGATTTGTTTACATTTATAGTATAGTGATATGTCATTTTTTTAATGAAAAATTTGACATAAACAATGGGACCTTTGAACATATGGAAATTACAAGACAATAACTTCTATAACTAGGAAATTAGCAAGAGGTTAATAACGGGTATTTTCACACAGCCTTGCATTGTGATAATGTAATGTCATAAACAGGATAAATATATTCGGTTCCTATTGTGTTGTGTCCGTGATGGTGTGATGGCAAGCATACTTACCTTACATACGCAATTTTGGTAAAGCAACGACGGACGTGAGTGGAAATATAAGATTTTCTGAGCTAAGCATGCCAACTATATTTTAAATTTTCTTATAAAACAAAGACCCAATTGAAAATATTCTATTTGTCTTAAAAGGGCGGATATGTCACTGTTTATTTAAATTAATTTTTCGGGGATACTTTGGCTTATCTTTTGTTATCTTATATGTTACAAATCTCCTAGGAACGCTACATTGAATTGTAAGCCAAGAGCTTAACAGAGAATTCGAACGCTTTTTGTACAATTTAACATAATTTTCTCATCATATGAGTGGCCTTATTGTTTAATTGTAAAGAATATCGACATTTTTGCGATATTTTTGAAAATAATTTCATATTTGAGAGATGCTTTTAATAATTGAGTTGTAATGTTTCTAATCTTTTTATTTCAAATATGTAAGTCGCATCAATTTTTGCATTTTATTGAAAGAGTCAAAATTTTCTTTCAAAATGTATATACGTACCTCCCAAGCCATGAGAAAAACCACCCTACAGACCCCAAAAGGAAAAAAAAGGAAAATACGCCAATATATAAATATTCAGTCTAAGAAAAATTCATCAACTTTTGATTTCATAAAATTGAAATGTTCTTCCAAAATTTGTATGCCCGTCACCCATCATTGTTGATATGAGAAAGCTCTTTACATTAAACAGGCTTTTGCATTCTAAAATGACTTTAATTCGTACCATAGAACTTGAAATCCTATTCAATTTCAAAAGTGTTTTATGAAATGCTGTAAAATGTCAAAATAAAAAGAAACGTTAAAAAAGCAACAGAATTTAGTTAACCTACCAATTTTTATGAATGAATCTACCAATGAATTCCCCAATAGTTTTTTATGACAAAAGTTAAGTATTTACCTGTGAATTTTAAAACTTAAACGTGCATGCATGCTTATATCAGAGTGGCTGCGTTCGAGAATGGTATCCGGATAGCTTGTTGTTGTTGTTTACGTGTTAAGCATTTAGCAAAGATGCAAACCATTTCTGTCAAATAGAGAAACCAAAGCTATCTGTGAATTTTCGGTATACCTCAGATACCTTAGCGAACAGCTGATACAAACATATAGAAAATTTATTTTTATTTCTTTTCATGTTGATTTTTTGTTTTGGTGTGCATTTATTTTAGCATAAGAGTCTTTTAAAACGCATGGGAAATCGAAAAAACTAAGTTATAATCGTCTAGCAATGATATTTTGAATGTTTTTCTGTTTTCAAAAGTCGAATTTTAATATTTCACAGCTGTTGTCTGCAGCTATCTGGAAAAAGATATCTGGATCGTTCAAAAAGGTATCCAAGATACGGCTATCCGAGATAGGCTATCCGATAGGTTCTCGAACGCGCCCAGTGAAACCATTTTTCTCAAGAAAAAAGCTTATATTTGAAGCAAGCTTTTCCTGGAAATATTCAAGCCACGAACCAGTCTAACCCAACGAAAATTTCGTTAAGTAAAGATCCTAACCTTAAAAGTTTTAGCTCAACTTTATTTTTATTCCAAAATAAATCACCGATGTCGTTTGAAAAATTCTTGTCTCGATGTAGGAGTAGCAGGTTTTTTTACGCTTGATTATATTTAATCAATTATTATTCCAAGTGATAATCATAGATTCGGTTTGTTCACGAAATTTTTAATCAATGAATCTTTGATCAGAGCAAACCAAATATTCATTGATGTGTATTGTTGTATGTAATATGGGCCCTGTTTTAGTACTATTGTGTCGTTGTTCTAACAGTCTGAGGTTTAACAAACAATAACTCACAAGTAATCTTTGCCCCCATTTAACTGTTTCAATTTCCTGGATCTTCTGATGGATTGACATCTCTTAACACTGTCATTTTCTTTTCTATTTGTGTGGACTCGAAAAATCATTGATATTGTAATGCACACCCAACATTTAGTACCAATTTCCTAACCGAAAAACGTTCAACCGAAAACACTAGCGGCAACACTATAATGTGTAGAGATATACCAGGAGGGGAAATGTTTGACAGCAAAATACCGTAATGTGGAGACCATGTGGAAATTACTGGGAAGTTCTAGATGTAATGTCATTCGATATAAATAGGCCGCAAAGGCAACCAGATGTCAGTTTTGATTATAGAGTGATATTGTTAAGAGTTAATGTGATTATTGATAGAGTTGAAATCGAAAGTGGTAGAATTAAATTGAAAGTTAAAGTTTTATTTTTGCGAACTAAGCGCGCGTTACAATATGGATGATAGCGCCACTAATTGCTAAGAGTTGCTGTTGATTTACAATCTATTACATATCACAAATGAATCTGACAGCAGGTGTCAAAAGTGTTGACGGGTACCGACGCTTCATGTCGAAAGAAATTGGTTAGTCAATTCTTCATCCTACAAAAGAGTATCTGCAATTG
Organism: Melanostoma scalare; assembly: GCA_949752695.1. Taxonomy (NCBI): domain Eukaryota; kingdom Metazoa; phylum Arthropoda; class Insecta; order Diptera; family Syrphidae; genus Melanostoma; species Melanostoma scalare. The sequence continues at coordinate 46,480,997 of OX456984.1, forward strand.
AATTTAAAAATGTTAAAATAAGGTGCCCGTCGCGTAATGGTTCTATGCATGTATGCTTGTTATGTTGGAGTTCAAGGTTTGAATCCCAGCAACATCCAATTGATTTCCACTAGTATCAATTTTCGGGCAGATTTGTTAAGTCCTCCGATGTTAATGTCACTGCCATGAAGAGCTCTTCCTTTATTAGCCATTTGGAATCAGTAAAGAAATTGTAGGTCCCCTTTATTACTCAGACGTATGGTTGTGAAAAATGCACTAGGCCTCGGGCAATGTTATGATATCTCGTAGCTTGTTTTCGACAACGGCATCAGCGATTTTGATAAGACTTTACACGATAGGTTTGCTTTCAACAATGTCCTATTATGTCTGTCAGTGTGGAGTTTTGTAGTTAATTTCAATCTAATTTCTCGAAGGGCAAGAGACTTGAAATTTTGACCACAGCTCAGAAGTGACAATACATGAAAAAATAAAAAAGGAAAAGAAAAAAAGAGAAGAGAAAATGAGAAAAATTAAAAAAGTGATTTTAAACTAACTAACTGCCCGGTGATCTAGAGATTTGAATTTCGAACCATTCCATAAGGGGGAAACCTCATTTAGAAGACCTATTCGGCCTTTTTGTAGTTTTTTTTTCAATAGAAAAATTATAAATATAAAAGTGGAGTTTTGACATCTTTTTATTAATTTTTTGAGGAAAATATTGAATTTTTTCAAGTGCTTTCGATCGTAAAATAAGCGAGTTACGCCTGTTTAAAGGGAGGGCGTTATAGCCGAAGGACTCTATTGACGTGCATTCCTCAGGTCGCAATTTTTTTCTTAAAGCAAATCATGAAATTTAGTAGAAATAAAATCGTTAGTTTTTACAAGAGTTGCTCTAGTTTTAAGTAGTGTTTGAGCAGTTTTAATTAGTTTTAAGTAGTTTTAATTAGTTTAAGTAGTTTTAAGAAAAACCATAAAAAAAAATGGTCAAGAAAACTAAGTTTTTTACAATTTTCTTAGTTTTAATATTAGTTATAGTTCATCACATCATCATCAGGTCCTGTAACCCCGCTCGGGGCATAGGGCGTCAACAAAACGTCTCCATCCTTCTCGATCAGCAGCTAGATACCTTAACTGTGGCCACGTCCTTCTCTGGGAATTAGCTTCTGATATCACTGTAGATTTCCATGTTGTTCTTGGTCTTCCAACCCGCCGTGACCCCTGAGGATTCCATTCAAAGGACTGCTTCGCAATATCACCGTTTGGTTTCCTCAGTGTGTGACCAATCCATTGCCATTTGCGCTTTCTGATGTCTATGTCCAAGCGCCTCTGACCTGTCCTACGCCACAATACCTGGTTGGATATTGTTTGTGGCCAGCGAATTTTCAGGATGTGACGCAGACAGCGGTTCACAAAAGCCTGCGATTTTCTCGAGATGGTGGCCGAGACTTTCCATGTTTCACAAGCATATAATAGCACGGATTTCACATTGGATTCGAAGAATCTCAGTTGTGTGGTGTAAGGAGACTTGACTGGATTTCCAAATTTGGGACAGAGCATCAAAGGCAACGCGAGCTTTATTTATATTATTAGTTATAGTTAGAAATAGATATTAGATCATTTTCTAAAGTTGATGCGATCTGTGCGTCGGAAACTTGGTTTTCGCCAAATATAAAGGATGCTGTTTATGCTTTAAGTGGCTATACAATTTATCGGTCAGATATGAAAAATCGCACTGGTGGAGGTGTAGCTATTTATGTAAGAGAAGGCCTTAAATGCAAAATAAAATGTCATTCACCTAATGAATGTTCTGTTGAATACCTTTTTGTAGATATAGTGGTGGGAGATAACTTTATTCGTTTAGGAAGCGTTTACAGGCCAAATAGGAATGTTGAGTTAACACCTATTTACACATTAATAGAAGAGTTTTCAACCACTGCCTGTAATGTTATTGTATGCGGCGACTTTAACAGCAATATTTTGTTGGAAAGTCATCTCACTGAAAATATGCTCGGGTTTGATCTTCATCCAGTAAATACTCAAATGCCTACTCATTTTCAAGCACCCTCAGCTCCAAAAAAGACTTGTCGTACAGTGACGTACTGAAGGACAAACCAATTTTCGCTGTCATTGACAGGAGTAACGCGGATGGTGCGATCTCTTTCGATCAATGGGCGATCATCATGAATAAGCTCCAGGCCTCCTACTGGACTCTTATGATGGAGAACCCAGGGGAACCTGCCATCTTTGAGGACGCAGGATGGTATCAGGGGCGCGTCAGGTTAATCGCGTTTGATGGAGAGAGATCGCGCGATCTGTATAAACTCGCGATAAGCAGGTTAGAGGGACTCTGGCCTGGTGCTAAGCTTGAAGTCGTGTCGAGGGAGGATATCCCTTGCAGGCCTAGGGCTCGCGCTAGACTACCAGCGGAACTCTCCTGCAAGGAAACTATCATGAAAATGATACAATTTGGCAATCCAACTCTGCCTACTCACGACTGGAAAGTCGCGAAGCTGGAGGAACCAGAGGGTCACTATAGATCGGCTATAATAGTCATCAACAAGGACTCCCTGGCTCCCCTGGCTGCGACAAAAGGTGTGATTCTGTTCGGCTGGTCAAATATTGCCTTGAAAATATATAAAAAAGATGAGGAGCATAACATCGCTCCATCTCCGGCAACCCAAAGTGCGTCTTCAGTGGAAGAATCCGCAGGGCAAGTCGACCCTCCATCCATGGAGATAGACGAGCTCGGCACATCCTCTGCTGAAACGTACGATAATAAACCCTCCACATCCCACTTGGATGCCCAAAATGTCGTTAAATTCTCCGACTTGGAGACTGATGACTCCGCATCCCACTTGGATGCCCAAAACGTCGTCAAATTCTCCGACTTGGAGACTGATGACTCCGCAAACGAGGTTTCGTTCAGCGAGGATGACCTTCTTAGGTCAAACTCAGAGAGCGAAACAGATGACGACCTCAACCAGATGGGGGTTAGTCTACTGTGGGGGTTAGTCTACTAAGTTGTTCCCAAGATGGTGCAGCTAACTCAGATTAACCTCCAACACTCTAAGCAGGCTTCGGCCTCCCTTCTTCTCCGTCTAAACAAAAGGGGGGAAGATATTGTCCTTATCCAAGAGCCTTGGATCATCAAGTCCATCGTTCGAGGACTAAGGACTCCTGGATATACTCTACTGTATATGAAGGACAAAGGTGAACCCAGATCCTGCATATTGGTAAGAAGTAGCACTAATGTATTTTTACTCCCTCATTACAGCAATCGTGATGTAACCACAATAAGATACCAGACCAGTGACAACATCTACTGGCTGGTATCAGCTTACCTCGGCCATGACCATCCTGGCCCTCCTCCATGCGACTTATTTAAAAGGATTGTCGCTGCAGCAGAACGGCAGAAGATCTGCCTCATCATTGGATGCGATGCTAATGCGCATCACACAGTATGGGGTAGTACTGACATAAATGAAAGGGGTGAGTCACTTTTTGATTTTATTTTAAGTACTAACCTTATAGTAAGTAATATTGGCAATGAACCAACATTCATTACCAAAAACAGACAAGAAGTTTTAGATATCACTCTTGTCTCCGATTCGGTTCATCATAGGATTACTAATTGGAAAGTATCTACTGAACACTCCTTTGCTGATCATAGATACATTCAATTTGATCTAAATGAGGAACCTCTCAAGCAACCAATCTTCCGAAACTATCGGAAAACTGACTGGCAAAAATATCGGGTAATTTTGAAAAAGTTTATTAAACCTGAACTTTTACAAAACCCTACAAACAAACATGATCTAGACAAAAAAGTCAATGATCTCACCACTGCCCTTAACCATTCACTGCAGAAATCCTGTCCTCTTATAAAAATAAGAGGAAAACAGAAACCACTGTGGTGGAGCTCGGGGCTAGAACCGCTCAGGAAGGAATGTAGAAAACTTTTCAACCGAGCTAAACAATCTAAAACTTTAATAGACTGGGACTCCTACAAGGAATCCCTCAAAACTTATAAATATCAACTGGAGAAACTTCTGTGGAAAAATAGAAGATACTTCAGAATCTTCTAGATTAAGAAAAATCCTCTCAAAGAGTCCGACCATGCCTAGCAGTTTGAAAACATGTTGGGGACCAATCTACCTTACCCATGAATTTACACCACCGTAAAAAAAATAAATTCCACTTGTCACCAAGGCAACAAAAAAATTACGAGTTTACGAACTCTAGTCGTACAGAATTCCGTAGGTAATTTATCTGCTCCACAGCTGATCAAATGTCAAGTTAAACTCAACGAAACTAAATCCATTTCCTCCTTTGCAAGAAATTGTGAATGGACCCGACTATTCTTGGCAAATACCTACTCGATCTTTCTTTCTGATTTTGACTCTTGCCGGTGGTAGACCTCTCCAACAGAATTTAACCTCGTGTTCCAATAACTAAGAACCTAGTGCTTTGTAAGGTATTTATAAAAAAAATTAATAGAAAAAAAGAGGCAGTCTTGAGTCTAACATTAATTAAATTACAGTCATCTTTTACCAATCGAGCTAATTCTCGACACGTAGTGCCATCGAACATTCCTTTAATCAGGTAAAGAAGAGAGAAGACAACGCCGATCCATTCAGCCATTCCAGCTGTAATCCTTCAATTACGAAGGGAATAGCTTCACCACCGGCAAGATTGCATAACTTAAGTCTCCAGAAATCCAACCAAGATTGCATAACTTAAGTCTCCAGAAATCCAACCAAGATTGCATAACTTAAGTCTCCAGAAATTCAAGCTCACCGAAATTAAAGCAAATCCAACCATCCTTAAATTCAGCATACAGAAATTCAACCGCCTGAAGTTAAAGCGTACAGAAATTCAAGCTTACCTGCAATTCAACCACACGTGACAAAACTACACCAAAAAAACCTGCAGAGCGAACTTTAGCTCCGAGCCATCACATACGCTTGGTACTGCATGTGTTTGTCAGAAAGCGATAACCGGGGACATCGTGCATAATTTCAGCACTCCTTCATCGGAAACTACATAGTAATATTCGCCAGCTCTTAAAAGTTCAACACCTGTAATTGCTTCATACAACTAGTGCAAAACTATACAAAATTGAAGTCAAGCACTTTCATTTTGCCGTTCACGAATTCGACTCATATATGTATATTGTATAATGTATATACGCCCAGCAGTGTGATTACAAGTAAAAATCTACGTCATCCTCATCTTTATACAATAGAACTGCAATAGCCCTTATCATATATCCACTGTCATAAACAACTCATCATCCAACCTACATACTTACATTACCTACAAAAAAAAAAAAAAAACCATCCAAATTTCAATAAACCGAATACCTGATCATCATCCCCATCAACAGAAGCAATAGCCTCAGCATTTACCTACAGTCAACACACGATCGTTATCAGAACGAAAACTGTGCAATTTTTTTTTCTTTAATTCTTTAATTCCATTCTTTCTCTTTACTTGCTAATGTAATCAGTACTCCGAATTCTGAATTCCGAAAGTTAAGTACTCTTTCCATTTTATTTGTTATTGTCAGTGCTGTCGTTTCTACTGTCATGACAGTAGACTACTGTTTTTTCACTCTAAAAAAGTCCAATCTCCTGTCTCCTGTTACCAAGGCATTTTTTTTTCAAAATTCTACTGTTTTTCTGACTTTTCTAACTATTACATTGAGTAACTCAGTAGTCAAACATTTTATTACTTTTTACAAATATTTATCATAAGTTGGTATTTCAGATGCTGATAATTATAAAAACTTGTCTCAGATTTATTTGGGGGTCGAATGTGAGGAATTTTTAAGAAAATCAGTTTTTGTTGATTGAAGATGTTGAAAATATTCGGGAAAATGCTTTAAATTTCTATATTAAAGGATGCAGTGAAATAAAAAAACGTTTTCCAATAGATAGTTTACTTTTTCAACAGTTTCAATTTGTAGATCCTTGTATAGCTCTTAATTTAAACAGAACACAAAACTTGAATTCTTTGCAAATACTTTGCAATCATTTTTCAAAATTGATAAATACAGTTGTTCTTTTAAACGAGTGGCATAGTTTGCCTACGTACTTTAAAGAAGAAGAAAGACAAAAAGTAAAAGACGCAGGTATTGAAGAATTTTGGAACATGATTGCAGGTATCAAAGATTACAACGATGAACTAATTTTTAAAAATATCTTTAAATTGGCTGAGATTGTTTTAAGTTTGCCACACTCAAATGCAGAATGTGAGCGAATTTTCAGCATTGTTACCGATGCAAAAACAAAAAAACGAAACTGTTTAGGGAATAAGACTCTCAATGCAATTGCTGTCATAAGATCGCACTTAAAAGAAGATGATTTGAATTGTACGACATTCCAAATTACGGAAACACATTTGAATTGAATGAAAAATCAATGAGAAAATATGTGATTATATTTTAAATAATAATTTCAACTAAAAGACTGATATAATTGTCCTATTTTATTTTAGTTTTTAATTCTTTTTTGATTAGTAAGCCATACATTTAAAAATATGTAATTGTGAACATGAAATTTTTTTGTTTAGTTTTTGGATAATTTTATAAGTCATTTATTTTGTTTGCTTTGAATAATAATTAGGTTTTGTTTTGAAAAAATAAATAAAAAATAAATAAATGAATTTCCAGTATAGTTTGGTGAGACCAAACAGAAACCTTAGAATTTTTTTCATTTTGTAAGGTTGATGTATCGAGTTTTCAACTCTCTGCATAGCATTCTTATACAAATTTAGAAGAAACATTGCTAAATCTTTATTTGACTTAAGGTGATGCCAGCACGTTATTGATAAATACCGACGACGTAAGCGAGGTTCACTAACACATTCGAGTCCAATTGGACGTTCTATTCGAAAAAAATTAAATCTCCTGTTTTTTCAACCCGTTGAACAGGAAATCTCCTGTTTTTGTCAATTCATCGAGCGGCAGCACTGGTTATTGTTAAGATCGTTCATTTGTTTTTTAACTCTTTTCCCTTTAATTCCTTAATCACATTTAGCTAGAGCGTCGGCGATCCAATCTGCTGTGCACAACAAATTGAGACACCACTGATGCTGCGCGAATGAATTAACACACGGTAGTTTTATTTTGTTTTTGATTACCTATAATTTGGTAAGTTTTTTTTTTATTATCTCTTTATCTAGAAAGTAAAAACATTTGAGCGAACCGTAATTGATACCTTTTTTTAGATATATTTGCATTGCGTTTAATTCAAATTTTCGCGAATTCAAGATTCAAACGTAAACTGAAAATTTAATGATAATGTAATGAAAGCACAATGAAACTCTCTTAAAGCTTATCGCAATCAATAAAGTTTATCTACGTAAGTTAAGAACTTAGAAAAATGAAACCAAATCCTTCTTTTTATTTGAGATAATTTTGCTCTCTTAAGATGAGTATCTAGTTCTTGTTTGTGTAAGTGTGGGACAGTGAAGCAGTGTGTGAGTGTAGTGATGAGAGAGTGATCCAGTAAAGGTTCACTTATTACTTTAGGGGCTTTTGCAAAAATAATCGAGTGGAGCAAAATCCAAGGATTATCCATTATTATTTTGATGTATGGATAGTGGGAGGGCAACACTCAAGGGAACCGTTACCATCTGTTAGTTTCCTTTGGTTTGAGGTTAAGTTTTTTTGATATTATTTTGTTTGGATTAGGAGAACTAAATGACTCTTTTTATTTAGACATGTAAATTAGGTACGGACGTTCAGCAGCCTGCGCAAGATCCCACCCCACCGACGAGCTAGTTTTTCGTGCATTACGCAAGCATGTCTACCCGCGCATAGCTAGTTGAACAACCTGTCACACTACCCAGAGATTCCTGCAGGGATTCCTGTGTTCCTGGGTATCTTTGGGATTGCTGAATATCGCTTTTGGTGTGATAGGGCCAACTTCCGTTACAAACAGCTGACGGCTGGACAGAATCCTGCGAAGAAACGCTCAATTTGCTTCTGGACACTCACTTTCCAGGAAGCTCTAAGAACTTATGCAACTATGATTCCACAGAACCAGGTAGCATAATAACAAACAACCCCGATCTGATTACAAGGGAAAAATTTGGCCCATACAAATCCCCTGGACCTGATGGTATGAACTTCCCCTGGACCTGATGGCCGAACTTCAAAAGGCCGCGGACATTATTATCCCTGTCCTTGAAGTAATTCTCATCGGCTGTACCACCTTGAACTATATCCCCACTCAGTGGAGAGAAGTCAAGGTGGTGTTTATACCTAAGGCTGGGAAATCATCCCACGTAAACCCAAAAGATCTCCGACCAATAAGTCTGTCATCTTTCCTTCTTAAAACTTTAGAACGACTTATTGATATCCACCTGCGTACAGCTATAGATCCAAAATTGTTATCTACAGCACAACACGCTTACTGCAAGGGAAAATCTGTAGAAACGGCCCCACACACCTGGGGGAACTCCATTTGAGACGCTTAATACGATCCCATCAAAACATTCCTGAAATCTCACTTTCTCACTGGGTGACCAAAATGTAAAATGCTCCATATCTCGAGAACAACGAGAGATAGACGAAAAATAACGATTTTTTGGGGGTTGTACGATGGGGGAACTCCATTTGAGACGCTTAATACGATCCTATCAAAACATTCCTGAAATCTCACTTTCTCACTGGGTGACCAAAATGTAAATTTTTTGGTGGGGCTACCGCCCCATTTATTAGCTTAATACAAGCTTAAAATAACTTAAACATACTAAACTTAAACTAATTAAAACTAATTAAAGCTAAATTAAACTACAGGGATGAGAAATGGTTTAAAAGGAGGACTTTCAGACAAGGACTTGGAAGATTAAGGTCGAAAAGAAAAGGAACAGAGTTAATCTTACTCATCATGCGGGTTAGGGGTTCGTTGAGACCATAGGATGTACGATGAGCAGGAAGGAAAAAAAATCGGGATGATCTTACGTTTCGGGGATTAGTGTTGAAGGAGATAAGGTCTAAAAGGGAGGAGCAGTCAGTGTTGCCAGTAAGAAGTCGGTGAATGAATATGATGTCAAAGACATTCCTTCTGTTTTCTAGGGAGTGAAGATTAATTATTGTAAGACGATCGCGGTAAGGAGGCAAGTTGAGAAAGTTTCTTACGTCGTAGAGATCCCGTAGGGCAAAGAGCAGAAAACGACGTTGAACACTTTCGATCCTTGAAATATGAACCGCTTGATATGGAGCCCATACTTGCGATGCATACTCAAGGAGAGGGCGAACATAGGCAATATAGAGAAATTTTGTTACAAGGGGGTTGCGGAACTCTTTGGACCATCTCTTGATAAAACCAAGGGCGGACTTAGCTCTTGATATTACTTCGTCAATATGAGAACGAAAATTCAATTCGCCGTCGCAGAGAACTCCTAAATCTCGGATAAGCTGCACACGGTTTATTGGAAGGTTCTGAAGATGATAGGACCTGGGGGGAGGTTTATTACTTTTACGAGAAAAAGTTATTGCCTCGCATTTGGCAATGTTTAATTCAAGGAAGTTTTTAGAACACCAAAAGACGAATGAATCGAGGTCATTTTGAAGCTGAAGAGAATCTCGATCGGAGGTTATGATGACTTTGAAAATTTTAGCTTTGCGAGGAGTGTTTCTCAAGAGAAGGGCAATTGTGTTGGTATTTTTTAGCTTGTTAAGTCTGCTACTCCATTCGGCTTTAGTCCAGGTGGTCCCAAATTTTGATACAAGTGGTGCAGAGGGAGGTAAGTTACAAGAAGATGGTTGTAACACAGGATCGGTATTTATGGGGGGTAAAGATGATGAAGTTGTATTATGGAGGTGAGATTCGTTCTCAGCAGCGATTACCATTTCATTGCGATTTTTGACCGGGGAACAAAATTGTAGCTCATCATATAAGGAAACATTAAACGAGCACGAGGGCACATTGTCGTTCGACAGCGTGTGGTGAGGGGAAGGTTGGCGTAAGCTTTTAGATGCTCTCACACTATCTATCAACTCTTTGACGGTGTCCATGGTCATCACGAGATCAACCGAAAAATTGGAGATGTGTTTTAAGGCGTCGTCAATTAGTGATGAAAATGAGGCATCGTCAGGTTGGTGAGGTTTAAGGGAATTGATAGAATCCATTATATTGTTACCCGATCGGAGTAGTTCATCCGAAGAGTAGTTAATTGTCCATCAAGATTTATTTTAGAAATTGCCGAGATAATGTCTTTTTTCATATTTTGAAGAGAAGATTTGACCGAAATGATCTCATCAAAGGTATCATTAGTATTGACAATTTTTTTATTTAAATCACTTGAATTATTGTTTATTGCGCGGGTCAGTTCAGAGAGGCGGCAGTGAATTTCATCGTTTGAGTTAATAAGGTCATCAAATTTGCCCATTTCATTCAAAATTTGCCGATACTTATCATTATTTTTATTTATTTCATCACTGCACGAGTCATTGTTAAATTTGATAGCTTTTAAAATGTGGGACAAAGATATTTCCCTGCATTCATCACAAAAAAAAAAAACGAACCGGGAACTATATTCGCTAAAGTGGATCAGCGAACGTTTGCTTAGACCAGCACATGTTGGGTGAAAAAGCCTACCGCACAAACCACCGCACGTTAATTGGGGCATGCTATTATCGGTAGCCAGGTTAATATTGCACGCGTTGCACTTGGTCATTTTACAAAAATATGAGTTGATTGATTTGAATGGGAAATGACGAATACAAGAAAAGACTCAATAAAGGGAGCGGATTAAAAACACGTCTGCACTTGACAACGAACGTTTTGGAATTGAGAAAAAATGCTCCATATCTCGAGAACAACGAGAGATAGACGAAAAATAACGATTTTTTGGGAGTTGTACGTTGGGGGAACTCCATTTGAGACGCTTAATACGATCCCATCAAAACATTCCTGAAATCTCACTTTCTCACTGGGTGACCAAAATGTAAAATGCTCCATATCTCGAGAACAACGAGAGATAGACGAAAAATAACGATTTTTTGGGGGTTGTACGTTGGGGGAACTCCATTTGAGACGCTTAATACGATCCTATCAAAACATTCCTGAAATCTCACTTTCTCACTGGGTGACCAAAATGTAAAATGCTCCATATCTCGAGAACAACGAGAGATAGACGAAAAATAACGATTGTTTGGGGGTTGTTCGTTGGGGGAACTCCATTTGAGACGCTTAATACGATCCCATCAAAACATTCCTGAAATCTCACTTTCTCACTGGGTGACCAAAATGTAAAATGCTCCATATCTCGAGAACAAAGAGAGATAGACGAAAAATAACGATTTTTTGGGGGTTGTACGTTGGAGGAACTCCATTTGAGACACTCAATACGATCCCATCAAAACATTCCTGAAATCTCACTTTCTCACTGGGTGACCAAAATGTAAAATGCTCCATATCTCGAGAACAAAGAGAGATAGACGAAAAATAACGATTTTTTGGGAGTTGTACGTTGGGGGAACTCCATTTGAGACGCTTAATACGATCCCATCAAAACATTCCTGAAATCTCACTTTCTCACTGGGTGACCAAAATGTAAAATGCTCCATATCTCGAGAACAACGAGAGATAGACGAAAAATAACGATTTTTTGGGGGTTGTACGTTGGGGGAACTCCATTTGAGACGCTTAATACGATCCCATCAAAACATTCCTGAAATCTCACTTTCTCACTGGGTGACCAAAATGTAAAATGCTCCATATCTCGAGAACAAAGAGAGATAGACGAAAAATAACGATTTTTTGGGGGTTGTACGTTGGGGGAACTCCATTTGAGACGCTTAATACGATCCCATCAAAACATTCCTGAAATCTCACTTTCTCACTGGGTGACCAAAATGTAAAATGCTCCATATCTCGAGAACAACGAGAGATAGACGAAAAATAACGATTTTTTGGTGGTTGTACGTTGGGGGAACTCCATTTGAGACGTTTAATACGATCCGATCAAAACATTCCTGAAATCTCACTTTCTCACTGGGTGACCAAAATGTAAAATGCTCCATATCTCGAGAACAACGAGAGATAGACGAAAAATAACGATTTTTTGGGGGTCGTACGTTGGGGGAACTCCATTTGAGACGCTTAATACGATCCCATCAAAACATTCCTGAAATCTCACTTTCTCACTGGGTGACCAAAATGTAAAATGCTCCATATCTCGAGAACAACGAGAGATAGACGAAAAATAACGATTTTTTGGGGGTTGTACGTTGGGTGACCTCCATTTGAGACACTTAATACGATCCCATCAAAACATTCCTGAAATCTCACTTTCTCACTGGGTGACCAAAATGTAAAATGCTCTATATCTCGAGAACAACGAGAGATAGACGAAAAATAACGATTTTTTGGGGGTTGTACGTTGGGGGAACTTCATTTGAGACACTTAATACGATCCCATCAAAACATTCCTGAAATCTCACTTTCTCACTGGGTGACCAAAATGTAAAATGCTCTATATCTCGAGAACAACGAGAGATAGACGAAAAATAACGATTTTTTGGGGGTTGTACGTTGGGGGAACTCCATTTGAGACGTTTAATACGATCCGATCAAAACATTCCTGAAATCTCACTTTCTCACTGGGTGACCAAAATGTAAAATGCTCCATATCTCGAGAACAACGAGAGATAGACGAAAAATAACGATTTATTGGGGGTTGTACGTTGGGGGAACTCCATTTGAGACACTTAATACGATCCCATCAAAATATTCCTGAAATCTTACTTTCTCACTGGGTGACCAAAATGTAAAATGCTCCATATCTCGAGAACAACGAGAGATAGACGAAAAATAACGATTTTTTGGGGTTTGTACGTTGGGGGAACTCCATTTGAGACACTTAATACGATCCCATCAAAACATTCCTGAAATCTCACTTTCTCACTGGGTGACCAAAATGTAAAATGCTCCACATCTCGAGAACAACGAGAGATAGACGAAAAATAACGATTTTTTGGGGGTTGTACGTTGGGGGAACTCCATTTGAGACGCTTAATACGATCCCATCAAAACATTCCTGAAATCTCACTTTCTCACTGGGCGACCAAAATGTAAAATGCTCCATATCTCGAGAACAACGAGAGATAGACGAAAAATAACGATTTTTTGGGGGTTGTACGATGGGGGAACTCCATTTGAGACGCTTAATACGATCCCATCAAAACATTCCTGAAATCTCACTTTCTCACTGGGTGACCAAAATGTAAAATGCTCCATATCTCGAGAACAACGAGAGATAGACGAAAAATAACGATTTATTGGGGGTTGTACGTTGGGGGAACTCCATTTGAGACACTTAATACGATCCCATCAAAATATTCCTGAAATCTCACTTTCTCACTGGGTGACCAAAATGTAAAATGCTCCATATCTCGAGAACAACGAGAGATAGACGAAAAATAACGATTTTTTGGGGGTCGTACGTTGGGGGAACTCCATTTGAGACGCTTAATACGATCCCATCAAAACATTCCTGAAATCTCACTTTCTCACTGGGTGACCAAAATGTAAAATGCTCCATATCTCGAGAACAACGAGAGATAGACGAAAAATAACGATTTTTTGGGGGTTGTACGTTGGGTGACCTCCATTTGAGACACTTAATACGATCCCATCAAAACATTCCTGAAATCTCACTTTCTCACTGGGTGACCAAAATGTAAAATGCTCCATATCTCGAGAGCAACGAGAGATAGACGAAAAATAACGATTTTTTGGGGGTTGTACGATGGGGGAGCTCCATTTGAGACACTTAATACGATCCCATCAAAACATTCCTGAAATCTCACTTTCTCACTGGGTGACCAAAATGTAAAATGCTCCATATCTCGAGAGCAACGAGAGATAGACGAAAAATAACGATTTTTTGGGGGTTGTACGATGGGGGAGCTCCATTTGAGACACTTAATATGATCCCATCAAAACATTCCTGAAATCTCACTTTCTCACTGGGTGACCAAAATGTAAAATGCTCCATATCTCGAGAACAACGAGAGATAGACGAAAAATAACGATTTTTTGGGGGTTGTACGATGGGGGAACTCCATTTGAGACGTTTAATACGATCCGATCAAAACATTCCTGAAATCTCACTTTCTCACTGGGTGACCAAAATGTAAAATGCTCCATATCTCGAGAACAACGAGAGATAGACGAAAAATAACGATTTTTTGGTGGTTGTACGTTGGGGGAACTCCATTTGAGACGTTTAATACGATCCGATCAAAACATTCCTGAAATCTCACTTTCTCACTGGGTGACCAAAATGTAAAATGCTCCATATCTCGAGAACAACGAGAGATAGACGAAAAATAACGATTTTTTGGGGGTTGTACGTTGGGGGAACTCCATTTGAGACACTTAATACGATCCCATCAAAACATTCCTGAAATCTCACTTTCTCACTGGGTGACCAAAATGTAAAATGCTCTATATCTCGAGAACAACGAGAGATAGACGAAAAATAACGATTTTTTGGTGGTTGTACGTTGGGGGAACTCCATTTGAGACGTTTAATACGATCCGATCAAAACATTCCTGAAATCTCACTTTCTCACTGGGTGACCAAAATGTAAAATGCTCCATATCTCGAGAACAACGAGAGATAGACGAAAAATAACGATTTTTTGGGGGTCGTACGTTGGGGGAACTCCATTTGAGACGCTTAATACGATCCCATCAAAACATTCCTGAAATCTCACTTTCTCACTGGGTGACCAAAATGTAAAATGCTCCATATCTCGAGAACAACGAGAGATAGACGAAAAATAACGATTTTTTGGGGGTTGTACGTTGGGTGACCTCCATTTGAGACACTTAATACGATCCCATCAAAACATTCCTGAAATCTCACTTTCTCACTGGGTGACCAAAATGTAAAATGCTCCATATCTCGAGAGCAACGAGAGATAGACGAAAAATAACGATTTTTTGGTGGTTGTACGTTGGGGGAACTCCATTTGAGACGTTTAATACGATCCGATCAAAACATTCCTGAAATCTCACTTTCTCACTGGGTGACCAAAATGTAAAATGCTCCATATCTCGAGAACAACGAGAGATAGACGAAAAATAACGATTTTTTGGGGGTTGTACGTTGGGGGAACTCCATTTGAGACGCTTAATACGATCCCATCAAAACATTCCTGAAATCTCACTTTCTCACTGGGTGACCAAAATGTAAAATGCTCCATATCTCGAGAACAACGAGAGATAGACGAAAAATAACGATTTTTTGGGGGTTGTACGTTGGGGGAACTCCATTTGAGACACTTAATACGATCCCATCAAAACATTCCTGAAATCTCACTTTCTCACTGGGTGACCAAAATGTAAAATGCTCCATATCTCGAGAACAACGAGAGATAGACGAAAAATAACGATTTTTTGGGGGTTGTACGATGGGGGAACTCCATTTGAGACGTTTAATACGATCCGATCAAAACATTCCTGAAATCTCACTTTCTCACTGGGTGACCAAAATGTAAAATGCTCCATATCTCGAGAACAACGAGAGATAGACGAAAAATAACGATTTTTTGGTGGTTGTACGTTGGGGGAACTCCATTTGAGACGTTTAATACGATCCGATCAAAACATTCCTGAAATCTCACTTTCTCACTGGGTGACCAAAATGTAAAATGCTCCATATCTCGAGAACAACGAGAGATAGACGAAAAATAACGATTTTTTGGGGGTTGTACGTTGGGGGAACTCCATTTGAGACACTTAATACGATCCCATCAAAACATTCCTGAAATCTCACTTTCTCACTGGGTGACCAAAATGTAAAATGCTCTATATCTCGAGAACAACGAGAGATAGACGAAAAATAACGATTTTTTGGTGGTTGTACGTTGGGGGAACTCCATTTGAGACACTTAATACGATCCGATCAAAACATTCCTGAAATCTCACTTTCTCACTGGGTGACCAAAATGTAAAATGCTCCATATCTCGAGAACAACGAGAGATAGACGAAAAATAACGATTTTTTGGGGGTCGTACGTTGGGGGAACTCCATTTGAGACGCTTAATACGATCCCATCAAAACATTCCTGAAATCTCACTTTCTCACTGGGTGACCAAAATGTAAAATGCTCCATATCTCGAGAACAACGAGAGATAGACGAAAAATAACGATTTTTTGGGGGTTGTACGTTGGGTGACCTCCATTTGAGACACTTAATACGATCCCATCAAAACATTCCTGAAATCTCACTTTCTCACTGGGTGACCAAAATGTAAAATGCTCCATATCTCGAGAACAACGAGAGATAGACGAAAAATAACGATTTTTTGGGGTTGTACGATGGGGGAACTCCATTTGAGACGTTTAATACGATCCGATCAAAACATTCCTGAAATCTCACTTTCTCACTGGGTGACCAAAATGTAAAATGCTCCATATCTCGAGAACAACGAGAGATAGACGAAAAATAACGATTTTTTGGTGGTTGTACGTTGGGGGAACTCCATTTGAGACGTTTAATACGATCCGATCAAAACATTCCTGAAATCTCACTTTCTCACTGGGTGACCAAAATGTAAAATGCTCCATATCTCGAGAACAACGAGAGATAGACGAAAAATAACGATTTTTTGGGGGTTGTACGTTGGGGGAACTCCATTTGAGACACTTAATACGATCCCATCAAAACATTCCTGAAATCTCACTTTCTCACTGGGTGACCAAAATGTAAAATGCTCTATATCTCGAGAACAACGAGAGATAGACGAAAAATAACGATTTTTTGGTGGTTGTACGTTGGGGGAACTCCATTTGAGACGTTTAATACGATCCGATCAAAACATTCCTGAAATCTCACTTTCTCACTGGGTGACCAAAATGTAAAATGCTCCATATCTCGAGAACAACGAGAGATAGACGAAAAATAACGATTTTTTGGTGGTTGTACGTTGGGGAAACTCCATTTGAGACGTTTAATACGATCCGATCAAAACATTCCTGAAATCTCACTTTCTCACTGGGTGACCAAAATGTAAAATGCTCCATATCTCGAGAACAACGAGAGATAGACGAAAAATAACGATTTTTTGGGGGTCGTACGTTGGGGGAACTCCATTTGAGACGCTTAATACGATCCCATCAAAACATTCCTGAAATCTCACTTTCTCACTGGGTGACCAAAATGTAAAATGCTCCATATCTCGAGAACAACGAGAGATAGACGAAAAATAACGATTTTTTGGGGGTTGTACGTTGGGGGAACTCCATTTGAGACACTTAATACGATCCCATCAAAACATTCCTGAAATCTCACTTTCTCACTGGGTGACCAAAATGTAAAATGCTCCATATCTCGAGAACAACGAGAGATAGACGAAAAATAACGATTTTTTGGGGGTTGTACGATGGGGGAACTCCATTTGAGACGTTTAATACGATCCGATCAAAACATTCCTGAAATCTCACTTTCTCACTGGGTGACCAAAATGTAAAATGCTCCATATCTCGAGAACAACGAGAGATAGACGAAAAATAACGATTTTTTGGTGGTTGTACGTTGGGGGAACTCCATTTGAGACGTTTAATACGATCCGATCAAAACATTCCTGAAATCTCACTTTCTCACTGGGTGACCAAAATGTAAAATGCTCCATATCTCGAGAACAACGAGAGATAGACGAAAAATAACGATTTTTTGGGGGTTGTACGTTGGGGGAACTCCATTTGAGACACTTAATACGATCCCATCAAAACATTCCTGAAATCTCACTTTCTCACTGGGTGACCAAAATGTAAAATGCTCTATATCTCGAGAACAACGAGAGATAGACGAAAAATAACGATTTTTTGGTGGTTGTACGTTGGGACGTTTAATACGATCCGATCAAAACATTCCTGAAATCTCACTTTCTCACTGGGTGACCAAAATGTAAAATGCTCCATATCTCGAGAACAACGAGAGATAGACGAAAAATAACGATTTTTTGGGGGTTGTACGTTGGGTGACCTCCATTTGAGACACTTAATACGATCCCATCAAAACATTCCTGAAATCTCACTTTCTCACTGGGTGACCAAAATGTAAAATGCTCCATATCTCGAGAGCAACGAGAGATAGACGAAAAATAACGATTTTTTGGGGGTTGTACGATGGGGGAGCTCCATTTGAGACACTTAATACGATCCCATCAAAACATTCCTGAAATCTCACTTTCTCACTGGGTGACCAAAATGTAAAATGCTCCATATCTCGAGAGCAACGAGAGATAGACGAAAAATAACGATTTTTTGGGGGTTGTACGTTGGGTGACCTCCATTTGAGACACTTAATACGATCCCATCAAAACATTCCTGAAATCTCACTTTCTCACTGGGTGACCAAAATGTAAAATGCTCCATATCTCGAGAACAACGAGAGATAGACGAAAAATAACGATTTTTTGGGGGTTGTACGATGGGGGAACTCCATTTGAGACGTTTAATACGATCCGATCAAAACATTCCTGAAATCTCACTTTCTCACTGGGTGACCAAAATGTAAAATGCTCCATATCTCGAGAACAACGAGAGATAGACGAAAAATAACGATTTTTTGGTGGTTGTACGTTGGGGGAACTCCATTTGAGACGTTTAATACGATCCGATCAAAACATTCCTGAAATCTCACTTTCTCACTGGGTGACCAAAATGTAAAATGCTCCATATCTCGAGAACAACGAGAGATAGACGAAAAATAACGATTTTTTGGGGGTTGTACGTTGGGGGAACTCCATTTGAGACACTTAATACGATCCCATCAAAACATTCCTGAAATCTCACTTTCTCACTGGGTGACCAAAATGTAAAATGCTCTATATCTCGAGAACAACGAGAGATAGACGAAAAATAACGATTTTTTGGTGGTTGTACGTTGGGGGAACTCCATTTGAGACGTTTAATACGATCCGATCAAAACATTCCTGAAATCTCACTTTCTCACTGGGTGACCAAAATGTAAAATGCTCCATATCTCGAGAACAACGAGAGATAGACGAAAAATAACGATTTTTTGGGGGTCGTACGTTGGGGGAATTCCATTTGAGACGCTTAATACGATCCCATCAAAACATTCCTGAAATCTCACTTTCTCACTGGGTGACCAAAATGTAAAATGCTCCATATCTCGAGAACAACGAGAGATAGACGAAAAATAACGATTTTTTGGGGGTTGTACGTTGGGTGACCTCCATTTGAGACACTTAATACGATCCCATCAAAACATTCCTGAAATCTCACTTTCTCACTGGGTGACCAAAATGTAAAATGCTCCATATCTCGAGAGCAACGAGAGATAGACGAAAAATAACGATTTTTTGGTGGTTGTACGTTGGGGGAACTCCATTTGAGACGTTTAATACGATCCGATCAAAACATTCCTGAAATCTCACTTTCTCACTGGGTGACCAAAATGTAAAATGCTCCATATCTCGAGAACAACGAGAGATAGACGAAAAATAACGATTTTTTGGGGGTTGTACGTTGGGGGAACTCCATTTGAGACGCTTAATACGATCCCATCAAAACATTCCTGAAATCTCACTTTCTCACTGGGTGACCAAAATGTAAAATGCTCCATATCTCGAGAACAACGAGAGATAGACGAAAAATAACGATTTTTTGGGGGTTGTACGTTGGGGGAACTCCATTTGAGACACTTAATACGATCCCATCAAAACATTCCTGAAATCTCACTTTCTCACTGGGTGACCAAAATGTAAAATGCTCCATATCTCGAGAACAACGAGAGATAGACGAAAAATAACGATTTTTTGGGGGTTGTACGATGGGGGAACTCCATTTGAGACGTTTAATACGATCCGATCAAAACATTCCTGAAATCTCACTTTCTCACTGGGTGACCAAAATGTAAAATGCTCCATATCTCGAGAACAACGAGAGATAGACGAAAAATAACGATTTTTTGGTGGTTGTACGTTGGGGGAACTCCATTTGAGACGTTTAATACGATCCGATCAAAACATTCCTGAAATCTCACTTTCTCACTGGGTGACCAAAATGTAAAATGCTCCATATCTCGAGAACAACGAGAGATAGACGAAAAATAACGATTTTTTGGTGGTTGTACGTTGGGGGAACTCCATTTGAGACGTTTAATACGATCCGATCAAAACATTCCTGAAATCTCACTTTCTCACTGGGTGACCAAAATGTAAAATGCTCCATATCTCGAGAACAACGAGAGATAGACGAAAAATAACGATTTTTTGGGGGTTGTACGTTGGGGGAACTCCATTTGAGACACTTAATACGATCCCATCAAAACATTCCTGAAATCTCACTTTCTCACTGGGTGACCAAAATGTAAAATGCTCTATATCTCGAGAACAACGAGAGATAGACGAAAAATAACGATTTTTTGGTGGTTGTACGTTGGGGGAACTCCATTTGAGACGTTTAATACGATCCGATCAAAACATTCCTGAAATCTCACTTTCTCACTGGGTGACCAAAATGTAAAATGCTCCATATCTCGAGAACAACGAGAGATAGACGAAAAATAACGATTTTTTGGGGGTCGTACGTTGGGGGAATTCCATTTGAGACGCTTAATACGATCCCATCAAAACATTCCTGAAATCTCACTTTCTCACTGGGTGACCAAAATGTAAAATGCTCCATATCTCGAGAACAACGAGAGATAGACGAAAAATAACGATTTTTTGGGGGTTGTACGTTGGGTGACCTCCATTTGAGACACTTAATACGATCCCATCAAAACATTCCTGAAATCTCACTTTCTCACTGGGTGACCAAAATGTAAAATGCTCCATATCTCGAGAGCAACGAGAGATAGACGAAAAATAACGATTTTTTGGTGGTTGTACGTTGGGGGAACTCCATTTGAGACGTTTAATACGATCCGATCAAAACATTCCTGAAATCTCACTTTCTCACTGGGTGACCAAAATGTAAAATGCTCCATATCTCGAGAACAACGAGAGATAGACGAAAAATAACGATTTTTTGGGGGTTGTACGTTGGGGGAACTCCATTTGAGACGCTTAATACGATCCCATCAAAACATTCCTGAAATCTCACTTTCTCACTGGGTGACCAAAATGTAAAATGCTCCATATCTCGAGAACAACGAGAGATAGACGAAAAATAACGATTTTTTGGGGGTTGTACGTTGGGGGAACTCCATTTGAGACACTTAATACGATCCCATCAAAACATTCCTGAAATCTCACTTTCTCACTGGGTGACCAAAATGTAAAATGCTCCATATCTCGAGAACAACGAGAGATAGACGAAAAATAACGATTTTTTGGGGGTTGTACGATGGGGGAACTCCATTTGAGACGTTTAATACGATCCGATCAAAACATTCCTGAAATCTCACTTTCTCACTGGGTGACCAAAATGTAAAATGCTCCATATCTCGAGAACAACGAGAGATAGACGAAAAATAACGATTTTTTGGTGGTTGTACGTTGGGGGAACTCCATTTGAGACGTTTAATACGATCCGATCAAAACATTCCTGAAATCTCACTTTCTCACTGGGTGACCAAAATGTAAAATGCTCCATATCTCGAGAACAACGAGAGATAGACGAAAAATAACGATTTTTTGGTGGTTGTACGTTGGGGGAACTCCATTTGAGACGTTTAATACGATCCGATCAAAACATTCCTGAAATCTCACTTTCTCACTGGGTGACCAAAATGTAAAATGCTCCATATCTCGAGAACAACGAGAGATAGACGAAAAATAACGATTTTTTGGGGGTTGTACGTTGGGGGAACTCCATTTGAGACACTTAATACGATCCCATCAAAACATTCCTGAAATCTCACTTTCTCACTGGGTGACCAAAATGTAAAATGCTCTATATCTCGAGAACAACGAGAGATAGACGAAAAATAACGATTTTTTGGTGGTTGTACGTTGGGGGAACTCCATTTGAGACGTTTAATACGATCCGATCAAAACATTCCTGAAATCTCACTTTCTCACTGGGTGACCAAAATGTAAAATGCTCCATATCTCGAGAACAACGAGAGATAGACGAAAAATAACGATTTTTTGGTGGTTGTACGTTGGGGGAACTCCATTTGAGACGTTTAATACGATCCGATCAAAACATTCCTGAAATCTCACTTTCTCACTGGGTGACCAAAATGTAAAATGCTCCATATCTCGAGAACAACGAGAGATAGACGAAAAATAACGATTTTTTGGGGGTTGTACGTTGGGGGAACTCCATTTGAGACACTTAATACGATCCCATCAAAACATTCCTGAAATCTCACTTTCTCACTGGGTGACCAAAATGTAAAATGCTCTATATCTCGAGAACAACGAGAGATAGACGAAAAATAACGATTTTTTGGTGGTTGTACGTTGGGGGAACTCCATTTGAGACGTTTAATACGATCCGATCAAAACATTCCTGAAATCTCACTTTCTCACTGGGTGACCAAAATGTAAAATGCTCCATATCTCGAGAACAACGAGAGATAGACGAAAAATAACGATTTTTTGGGGGTCGTACGTTGGGGGAACTCCATTTGAGACGCTTAATACGATCCCATCAAAACATTCCTGAAATCTCACTTTCTCACTGGGTGACCAAAATGTAAAATGCTCCATATCTCGAGAACAACGAGAGATAGACGAAAAATAACGATTTTTTTGGGGGTTGTACGTTGGGTGACCTCCATTTGAGACACTTAATACGATCCCATCAAAACATTCCTGAAATCTCACTTTCTCACTGGGTGACCAAAATGTAAAATGCTCCATATCTCGAGAGCAACGAGAGATAGACGAAAAATAACGATTTTTTGGTGGTTGTACGTTGGGGGAACTCCATTTGAGACGTTTAATACGATCCGATCAAAACATTCCTGAAATCTCACTTTCTCACTGGGTGACCAAAATGTAAAATGCTCCATATCTCGAGAACAACGAGAGATAGACGAAAAATAACGATTTTTTGGGGGTTGTACGTTGGGGGAACTCCATTTGAGACGCTTAATACGATCCCATCAAAACATTCCTGAAATCTCACTTTCTCACTGGGTGACCAAAATGTAAAATGCTCCATATCTCGAGAACAACGAGAGATAGACGAAAAATAACGATTTTTTGGGGGTTGTACGTTGGGGGAACTCCATTTGAGACACTTAATACGATCCCATCAAAACATTCCTGAAATCTCACTTTCTCACTGGGTGACCAAAATGTAAAATGCTCCATATCTCGAGAACAACGAGAGATAGACGAAAAATAACGATTTTTTGGGGGTTGTACGATGGGGGAACTCCATTTGAGACGTTTAATACGATCCGATCAAAACATTCCTGAAATCTCACTTTCTCACTGGGTGACCAAAATGTAAAATGCTCCATATCTCGAGAACAACGAGAGATAGACGAAAAATAACGATTTTTTGGTGGTTGTACGTTGGGGGAACTCCATTTGAGACGTTTAATACGATCCGATCAAAACATTCCTGAAATCTCACTTTCTCACTGGGTGACCAAAATGTAAAATGCTCCATATCTCGAGAACAACGAGAGATAGACGAAAAATAACGATTTTTTGGGGGTTGTACGTTGGGGGAACTCCATTTGAGACACTTAATACGATCCCATCAAAACATTCCTGAAATCTCACTTTCTCACTGGGTGACCAAAATGTAAAATGCTCTATATCTCGAGAACAACGAGAGATAGACGAAAAATAACGATTTTTTGGTGGTTGTACGTTGGGGGAACTCCATTTGAGACGTTTAATACGATCCGATCAAAACATTCCTGAAATCTCACTTTCTCACTGGGTGACCAAAATGTAAAATGCTCCATATCTCGAGAACAACGAGAGATAGACGAAAAATAACGATTTTTTGGGGGTCGTACGTTGGGGGAACTCCATTTGAGACGCTTAATACGATCCCATCAAAACATTCCTGAAATCTCACTTTCTCACTGGGTGACCAAAATGTAAAATGCTCCATATCTCGAGAACAACGAGAGATAGACGAAAAATAACGATTTTTTGGGGGTTGTACGTTGGGTGACCTCCATTTGAGACACTTAATACGATCCCATCAAAACATTCCTGAAATCTCACTTTCTCACTGGGTGACCAAAATGTAAAATGCTCCATATCTCGAGAACAACGAGAGATAGACGAAAAATAACGATTTTTTGGGGGTTGTACGATGGGGGAACTCCATTTGAGACGTTTAATACGATCCGATCAAAACATTCCTGAAATCTCACTTTCTCACTGGGTGACCAAAATGTAAAATGCTCCATATCTCGAGAACAACGAGAGATAGACGAAAAATAACGATTTTTTGGTGTTTGTACGTTGGGGGAACTCCATTTGAGACGTTTAATACGATCCGATCAAAACATTCCTGAAATCTCACTTTCTCACTGGGTGACCAAAATGTAAAATGCTCCATATCTCGAGAACAACGAGAGATAGACGAAAAATAACGATTTTTTGGGGGTTGTACGTTGGGGGAACTCCATTTGAGACACTTAATACGATCCCATCAAAACATTCCTGAAATCTCACTTTCTCACTGGGTGACCAAAATGTAAAATGCTCTATATCTCGAGAACAACGAGAGATAGACGAAAAATAACGATTTTTTGGTGGTTGTACGTTGGGGGAACTCCATTTGAGACGTTTAATACGATCCGATCAAAACATTCCTGAAATCTCACTTTCTCACTGGGTGACCAAAATGTAAAATGCTCCATATCTCGAGAACAACGAGAGATAGACGAAAAATAACGATTTTTTGGGGGTTGTACGTTGGGGGAACTCCATTTGAGACGCTTAATACGATCCCATCAAAACATTCCTGAAATCTCACTTTCTCACTGGGTGACCAAAATGTAAAA